>JACEEZ010026223.1:0-57500 GCA_016584305.1 Chionoecetes opilio | reverse complement strand
CTCCCCTAACTATCGCCAATCAATTAACCAGGGATCCAAACACAACAAACGCTGACTCCAAATCGGGATTTAGAAGTGCCTTGGACGTGTTTGACAGTTACGTCAAGAATTTCTAACCATGGAAACAAGGTAAGGAACTGACTAGAGTGGAATTACTCAGGCTGAAGTAATGATTGCGAGGCGAACTGGGGCAGTCGGAAGACAGATGGCAGAAACCAAAAACAACAATCAAAACCTTAAGAAACGTGTTGAAGAACTTTGCAACGCACTAATTATCAAGAAGACTACAGTGGGGGCAAAACAACTTACGATTAGTGGCATGAAAAGAACTAGAAAAGGAGAAACAGGGGAACAAACTCCCAAACAAGTGGAAAACGCTACTCCAAGACAAAGCTTCAATACACCAATCAACCTGAACGAGCGCACAGGGTTGGATAGTTGGAAGATCAAATCCTCGTAAGTGAGCGGGGTCGATAGTTGGAGATGTGAAACAGTAAGGGAGAAATGCCAGAAAGCTAAAAGGTACAGGCATTTATATCAACGAAGATCTTTGCCCCGGTTACAAGAGGATAGAAAGGGGAACCATACCTTTTCGAAACAAGGCAAGATTAGATGGAAAAATTGTTTTCTCAAAACATACCAAGTTTGTGGATTAAAGACAGGACCGAGTCAGTTCTACAACCGTGGTGGCGCAACCCTCAGGCTGGTGGTGCTGTTGGCTGGGAAGAAGCGCTCCACTGTGGGGATGTCAGCGGTGGGGAACCCGCACGCGGTGCTGGGACACGTGCCGCCTGGGATTGCGGGGCTGCGAGTGGAGCTTCTGCTGGTGCTGGAAGACGCGAGGCATGCTGCTGCTGGTGCTAGACAGTGCAGCCGGGACAAACGGAGCTGCGAGTGGAGCTTTTCTGCTGGGCTGGAGATAGGGCTTTCTGCTGCTGGTGATGGTTCCCGCGAAAAACGACCCAGAGCAGGGGTGGTGGTGCAGCGGGTTTGGCGATGTGTGCAACCAATACAGGTGCGCTGGGTGCACTCCAAATGGTCAAGTAGACCCAGAATGGATCTCAGAGATGCCAACAAGTAAGAAGTAAGCCCAAATTTTATTTCACATGAAACATAATCAGCAAAACAAATGCCACTAACATCAATTCTTCGAAACCTTTGCGTAAATAAACAATGATATAATTACTCTATTTACTTCTGACAGTCATCTAGCTGAACAGTCATTGACCTTTTTGTACTAAAATGACAAATAAACCCGTGATTTAGATGACCAGTTTGCTTACGATCAAGATATTTAAAAGCCCCAAATCAGTTTATATATTTCTGATTTTTTCTTCTATCAATGCGATAGTAATACATACAACACTTTTCAGTATGAACATACGTTCTATACCAACCAATATCCAACTTTTGTCGACTTAATTTAGTTGAATGCTGGTAAACATTAAGTTATGGGTTTTACAGAAACTAGATTATGCCCTGACCTTTTCCATTATAAGTTGCTGGTTATAATTTGTTAAAGCAAATGTAAAAAGAAGGCGGGTGGCGTAGCTATGTATTTTTCTAGGACATAATTCTAGCTTGTCTAATGATTTTCCTTCGTGACCTTACATAGAGTGTTTAGGTTTATATGTATCCACGCAGAAAAGAAGTATTTATATATATGTAATATAGGCCTCCTAGTGGCAATGTTGATAATTCTTAAATAGACTAAATGATATATTTTCTACAGCAAATGAGAAAAGGTATGATGGTATCTATGTTTTTTGGAGACTTTAATTTTAAATTTGTTAAAACTTTATGATAGGAAAATGTCTTTTGAGTGCATCAATCTAATGAAACTCTTTCTCGCTTTTTCCTTAATCACCAGACCGACCAGAGTAACAGGTGCCTCTGCCACTTTGATTGACCATATTTGGGGTGTCGCAACCAGAAAACAAACATTAGCAATTATATAATACAGACACAATACACAGATCACTTCCAGTCGTTTCTCAGTTCACAGATCCCCAGTACAGGTAAATGCAAACAAGTATAATCAACAAAGAGTTTAACACAGACTGCGTTACAGAAAAATTAGTAATGATCTTGCAGGGGTAAGCTGGAACGATGTTTAGAGGAAAACTGCCCAAATGAGTCTTATGATTTTTTTTTTTTCAATAAATTTGATTATATATTTCAGAAACATTTCCCTGTAAGAAGAATTAGAATTATGCAAAAAAAAGAACGAAGTCCATATTTTAACATCAGCTTTTGCGAAACAACATAAAAGAAAAAAAAGGTTAGAGCGACTAGCAAGTTAAATGGCCTTTAACATATAGAGAACAATACAGACACTACAGAAATAAATTAACATCAATATTAAGAGCAGCGAAAAATAAATATTACAGAGACATGTTAAAAAGAAAACCAAGGTTCCCTAAATCTCATTGGAAATCGATAAATTCAATACTTGGTAGAAATTCAATTTAAATGATCACACAATTGAGTTAAAAAAACCCTTCGCCCTGACACCTCAAATATATTTAATGACATTTCTTTTAAAAATTCAAAACAACCATGAAGATATACCAAATGAAGATTACCACGCTATTGAAAAGATCCTCCTTTATTCTCAATGTATCTACCTCCAGCAAACCATAAGGAAATAGATGAATATTTGCGCCGCCCTTAAAACTGATACACCTGGATATGGGCGAAAAATATCTCCCTAAGTTATAAGACAAAAATCCACACTATTATCTACACCTTTGACTCAATCATCAACCTTACTTTAAAAACTGGAATATTCCCGAACAAATTAAAAACTGCAAAAGTTTTCCCTATACACAAGCAGGTAGCAGGAGTGATATCAATAACTATCGACCTATATCAATACTGCCAGCATTCAGCAAAATATTTGAAAAAGCTATATCACACGCTTGAAAAACTATTTTGAGAACAATAATCTACTCTCTGATATCAGCATGGGTTTTTGTACAACCATTCAACAGAGTCTGCAATACTACAGTTACCAATAATATATATAACAGCTTGGAAAGAAAAATTACATGTTGTAGGAGTTTTATGGATTTGTCAAAAGCGTTTGATACAATAAATATCCACATACTACTGGATAAATTAAAGCAAATAGGGAAACAGAGGTGTACCACTGAAAATTTTTTGAAAATTATGTTACCAATAGGTCACAGGCTGTATACGCAACACAAAAATATTCTTGCTTTAACTCTATATCTGCAGGTGTACCACAGGGATCAAATTTTTGGACCAACACTTTTTCTTATAACATTGATGATATAGTAAATGCCAGCTCTAAATTTAGATTTTCCATATATGCCGATGATACAAACTTGTTGCTGGAAGATAATGATATACACAGTCTCCATTCAAATCTGATAACAGAGTTACATTTAATAAATGACTGGATAAAGTAAACAAACTTTAAAACTCAATATAACCAAAACTAATTATATTATTTTTCAAAATCGGTCCATAAAAAATCACATACCTCCACTATTGCTTGACGGTAAAAATCTACAATGTGTAACCCATACAAAATTCTTGGGGTCATTATTGATGGAAAATCTGAATTTGGGAAACCCTTTATATAGATAGCATTTTATTCAAAAAATCTCTAGAATGTGTGGTATATTGTATAAAGTCCTTTAAATTATCTAACAGCTGAAAACCATGATAAGTATCTACTACACCCTGTGTTACCCCCCATCTCATTACTGTGTGCCTATATGGGCTTGTACTGGCCTTCTTCCTAAGAAAATTAAAAGTAATAAAAAAACAAATTTTTTAGATGCATATTTTTTATGGGTAAATTTGATTTCAACAGCTTCTTTATATTCAGACAATAAACTTCTTGATTTTTTTTTTAAAATTCATAAATGTTTGTTCTTTACTTCATGTTTAAAAAAAAAAAAAATGCTCCAGGTACTTCTATTTATAAATTTGTAGAATCAACGCATGGAACCAGAGGAAGCAAAATGAATTTAGTAGGGCCACAGTTCCGTACAACAAATCTTTAAGAACAGCATAATTGCTTTTGGGCCTCAACTATGGAATGCTCTGCCTACACCCATAAAACTATTAATAATAATATCAGCTTTTTGAATTCAAGAGGAGAGTAAAAAAATCATTTTCCTTGTCCTCAGGGCCTCACAAACATCCCACGAGTGATAGGTAGAATATGTATTTCATGTACATTTAAGATGCCATACATGTATACATGTATAGTATTTATGTATGTAGTTTGGTATGTGGTTTAGTCATAGTGTTAGTATTTCATAGTCATAGTATAGTATTTTATGTATAAAGTTTTGTATTGGATAGCATAGGTTACGAAAGTTCTTATTTGATTTTTTTTTATATAAATGTATATGTATACGGTCATTGCATATATATGGATGAATGAATGATCGTTATTTTGCGTGTGTGTGTGTATGTATATGTATGTATGTGTGTATGTGCATATATGTGTATATGTGTGTATGTGTGTACGTATATGCATATGTGTATGTCTGTATGTGTATATGTATGTATAGATGTATATGTATGTATGTTTTTTTTTTCACGTTACAAAGTAGTATATTTTTACTACAGAAACAAACAGCCAACTGATTCTGCTCGACACATATAACTTATATCTGAACATGTCTGTCAGGGAGCCTTGGCTCGACAGACCGTGCCAACGACCACTTTTTATGTAATTACTGAATGTATATATTTACTAGTAATGGCAATAAACTTTACTTACTTACTTACTTACTTACTTACTTACACACACACACACACACACACCCGCACACGCACGCACATAATCACACACACACCTGCACACGCACATAATCACACACACATAATCACACACACACACCCGCACACGCACGCAAATAATCACACACACACACACACCTGCACATTCACGCACATGCTCACACACACACACACACACACACACACACGCATACGCACGCACACAATCACACACACACACGCACGTTGAAATTCTGAGTGAAGTTCCATAGGTGAATGTGTAATATATGCTTACATTTCAATTATCGCTTTTTTTTCAAACAGCAACGCCACCTCGTCCTCGAGTCACTACTCGTGAGGAAGACCAACGAATCGTGGAGGCGGCGGATGGGGAAGAGGCCATTAGAAACGCCGTGGAGTTAAGGGATCGTCTTCATTTAGATATATCGATGTCCACCCTCAGAAGGCGTCTCCATGAGACACAGATACACTGCAGGGTTCCCGCCATGAAAGAGAATTTGACGGATGCACATCGCGCAGGAAGACTGCAGTTTGCTCGTCTGCATGAACACCAAGGACTTAATTTCTGGTCAAGGGTGGTGTTTGTAGATGAGAAGACATTCCGTTCCTCAGACCATGGCCGACTACGTGTGTGGAGGAGAGACAACACCAGGTAGGGTTTTATTACATTAGTATGTTCATGGTTTTCTATACCATGATATGATAAGGGATTTAGGTAATATGTTTTGACAAAATATCTTAAACACAATTTGTTCATAATTGTAATGACAGGGTTTGCTTTATTATATATAATCATCAATGTCTCATTATCAATTATTATTATCAATCTTATCTCATTGTCAAAAGTGCCACAATGATGCCGTATTATCATTCCTCTGATCAGATAACGTAAATTGTATCGTTTAATGTAAATTTTTCAATCTTATTTTCTTTATAGATATGACCAACGCAACCTGTATCAGGAAACTCGCAGTGGCCATGTTTGCTGTAACATATTCGGCTGGATTTCGATGCATGGGGTGGGTGATGTGGTCAAAATTGAAGGTAGATTTAATTCTGTGAAATATCTAGAAATGTTGCAAAATTTTGTGATACCCTCAATTCAAAGACACCTCGGTGATCAACCTGGGCCAATAATATATGTCCAGGATAGGAGCCCAATCCATATGGCGAGGGTAGTCAGGGAGTGGTTGCAAGGACAAGCTGCAGTTATACAACCCCTGGACTGGCCAAGCCGGGGGTGCGATTGCAACACCATAGAAAATGTTTGGGGTTACATGGTGAACAGGTGGGAGAATGGCAAAGAAAGGAACCCCTAACAATTAATGGCGCATATAGAAAGAGAGTGGGAGGGGTTACGAGCAAAGCAGGATTTCATCCGCAGTTTGGTTTCATCAATGCCAGGAAGACTGCAGGAGGTCATTGACAAGGATGGAGGCTGGACGCATTACTAGTGCGTGCATGTTGGAAACAAACGAGAGAGAGGAGAGAGAGAGAGAGAGAGAGAGAGAGGGAGAAGAGAGGAGGAGGAGAGAGAGAGGAGAGGAGAGAGAGAGAGAGAGAGAGAGAGAGAGAGAGAGAGAGACAGAGACAGAGACAGAGACAGAGACAGAGACAGAGACAGAGACAGAGACAGAGACAGAAATTAAAGCCATGTTTATTATCTATTTCATTTACTTGTTGAGATGTTCTCGTTATGGCATTCCTTTCCTCTGATGCATGCATTTCAAATGAATTATGCTTTCTCCACTGAGTCAGGACTTTGTCTAATTGTGAAATAAAATTTTGCATGAATTGGAAAAATCCTTAATGTGTTTGTTTTTTGTGTGTGTAAATACACGACCCCTTAACCCCAAGTACTGCATAAGAAAGGCACATGAGAAGGCTGGGTTTCTTGAGTGATGTGCATCCAAGTTATGTTAATAATCTCTCTCTCTCTCTCTCTCTCTCTCTCTCTCTCTCTCTCTCTCTCTCTCTCTCTCTCTCTCTCTCTCTCTCTCTCTCTCTCTCTCTCTCTCTCTCTCTCTCTCTCTCTCTCTCTCTCTCTCTCTCTCTCTCTCTCTCTCTCTCTCTATATATATATATATATATATATATATATCGCACACAAACACATGATATCCTCCTTCATCTCAGAGTAAAGTTGTTGTTTGTGTGTGTCTAGGTGACCTGCCTGCCCTAAGGTTAAGTTTTTTAGTAAGTTTATTTACATCTCTTACAGAAAGAAAAACAAAAACTTTGTAACTTACATATATACCTTAAGTTAAACTTACATTACATACTTATATAATCTTACATCTATACATTTATAAGAGAGAGCGGGCACCAGCCCCGCTGAAGTCACGACGATTCACTTGAGCGAGGCTCGTCACCTCGCTCCATGAGTTAAGGAGGCAGGTGTGGCTGGAGGCCCGAAGCCCCAAGAGAATACCCTGGTCCCCGGGGGCCTCGCTGGAGCACCCTTGGGAAAACTTAATCTGAGCTGAATGTGGAAAGATTCTCTCTCTCTCTCTCTCTCTCTCTCTCTCTCTCTCTCTCTCTCTCTCTCTCTCTCTCTCTCTCTCTTCTCTCTTCTCTCTCTCTCTCTCTCTCTCTCGTCTCTCTCTCTCTCCTCTCTCTCTCTCTCTCTCTCTCTCTCTCTCTCTCCTCTCTCTCTCTCTCTTTCTCTCTCTTTTACAAATGCAAATAAAAAAATAGAGAAGAATGATGATAAGAATAGGGAGGTAAATAAGGAAAGGAAGGTAATGAGATGGTATGAGTGTGTGGTTGTGTGCGGGAGGTGAGCGAAAGAGGGCAGGTCAATTTTCTGTATGGGATTAGCAAGTCCAGTGAACTGTCAGTAATTATCTCCAGTGGTGCCACATCTCCTCCTCTCAAAATTTGCCCTCTACAAATGTAGCGATTTCCAATGGAGTCCATAGTACATACATTTACATGTTTGAATAATTATGTTATTTTCTGCTTTACAGCTGGCTGGAGCACCTGAAGCAGGTGGTGGACTCTGACGCCCTGAAGGAGGATGAGATGATCTCCTGGGCTGCATACCATGCAAGCCAGCAAGCAGCACGACCACCAGAAGACATGAATGTGGCTCTCACGTCCTTGCTACCCCTTTTCCATGACGAGGCAAAATCCGTAGCCATGATCCGCCACTCGATGGACATCGTGAAGACGGCAGTTGATGTCCTGAACCCCTGCCAGATCCCAGTCCTCACATGTGACCAGCCACTCTACACTCTGGCAAAGCAGATCCAATGGAGCTGGCCTACAAGTTATGGCGAGGATCGATTCGTAGTGATGTGTGGTGGCCTACACATCGAGATGGCGCCCCTCAAGGTCCTTGGAGATCTTCTGGAGGGCAGCGGCTGGACAGGAGCACTCGTTCAGGCCGGGGTTGCTACCAGTGGAACAGCAGATTCGTTTCTAAAAGCATCCCACGTGACACGCACAAGACGGGCTCACCAAGTCACAGCCAGTAGCCTGTATCTACTTCAGCAGAGTGCCTACAGGGAGTACATCCAGACCTTGGAAGATGCAAGTGGAGTGGTGCCATTTGAAGACTGGTGTGATGCAAGGTCCGATGCATGTCCTCAATTCCAATTCTGGTACTTCATCCTGCAGCTGGAGCTGGCTGTGATGGTATACGTGAGAGCGATACTGAGGCCGATTTCCCTGCTCTACATAGAGGCCCTGTCTAAGATCGTCCCTTGGTTCTTCGCCCTGGACCATACACACTACTCGAGATGGGTGCCGATCCACCTACGAGACATGGTGTCACTGAAGCAGCTCCATCCCAATGTCTATGCTGAATTTCTGAAGGGGAACTTTGTCGTCAAGAAGTCAAAGCGTGCATTCTCTGCTGTTGCTATTGACCAGGCCCATGAGCAGAACAATGCTTCCGTGAAGGGAGACGGCGGTGCTGTGGGCCTGACGGAGAACCCTGCAACTCTTCGTCGCTGGATGGTATCTGGTCCCGAGATGGCTCGTTTAATTCAGGAATTCGAGGGATCAACCGAGAAGAGGCAGGACACAGATGGACGTCACCATGAACAGAAGAGAAATGCACAGATGGCATTTGCACAAGATGTGCGATCACTGAGCCGAGCCATGGAAGAGATGGGGAACCCGTTCGTTGAATACAGCAGTGATCTCCTTGTCCTGAACAGCAGAGACGTTGTGGACACAGCAGTGACAGACACAGTGCGGCAGATGGAGAAACTTGGACTCGAGCAGTATGAGACATATGTTGAAGAGAGGCTTGTGAACCAGACAGTGCCTATCACAGATCCCATCAAGCGGAACAACCTCCATCTTTTCAGCCGCCCACCAGTCAGAGAGAAGTCAAGGAAACAGCTACAGATGTCATCCCTGAAGAACGACTGTTCGCTCTTCTCCAGGCTGTACATTGCCTCCCAGATACGCCATGGTGATTTGGACGAGTTCTTTCAGCACGAAAACCAGGCCTGTCCCCCGTCTCTGTCTCAGATGGGTGGCCTGAGAACTGGAACCAAGTCTGACTTGATGCCCTGCCTGGAAAACCTTGTTCCAGTGAAAGAGGATCTCTCCACCCCCAGAGTACAGGTCAACATCCTAGATGGTGCTGCCATCATCAACATGCTGCGACCAGGGACTGCAAAGACATTCCAAGGTTATGCCACTGATGTCTTCGTGCCGTATGTCACATCCCAGCTTCAGCATGTAGACAGACTAGACATTGTCTGGGATCTGTACATGGCAGACAACTTGAAGGCGGACACTCGCAGCAAGAGAGGAAAGGGAGTTAGGAGACGAGTCGAGCCATCAAGTGCAGTTCCTGGAAACTGGCAAGAGTTTCTCCGCATCAACGACAACAAGACGGAGCTGTTCTCCTTCCTGGCTTCTAACGTGGCAGACATTGACACCAACAAACATCTCATCACCACACAAGGCACTGGCGTTCTTTGCTCCAATCGCCAGGACGTGTCAGCTCTAGCGCCATGCACGCATGAGGAGGCTGACACTCGTATCCTCCTGTACCTACAGGATGCCGTACAACAGGGGCACAGCAAAGTGTCAATACGCACAGTTGATACAGACGTGGTAGTCCTGGCCATAGCATCAGCCAATCGCCTCAACATCTCTGAACTGTGGATTGCCTTTGGAGCTGGGAAGAGCTTCAGGTTCATCGCTGCTCATGAGATCGCCAAAGCTCTTGGTCCTGACCGATGTGTGGCCTTGCCGATGTTCCACGCCTTCACTGGAGTGGACACGGTGTCCTGTTTTGGCGGCAGGGGCAAGAAGACTGCATGGGACACCTGGACCACCTATGGAGACGTCACACCAGCATTCTGCGCCTTGGGTGCCATGCCAGACCCACGTGCCATTGACGAGTGGATGCAACCACTGGAGCGATTTGTGGTCCTGCTGTACGGTCGCACCAGCACAGTGGAGGGTGTGAACCAGGCAAGGAAACAGCTGTTCAGCAAGAAAGGCAGAACTATTGATGGTCTGCCTCCTACACAGGCTGCACTCATCCAACACACCAAGAGAGCTGTCTACCAGGCTGGTCACTGTTGGGCCCAAATGATGACCCCTGCTCCAGAGCTTCCGTCACCAAGTGAATGGAGCTGGAACAAGAAGCCTGGTGGTGGATGGAGTATAACCTGGACGACCCTACCAGAAGCATCAGAAGCTTGCAGGGAACTCTTGCGATGTGGCTGCAAGAACGGCTGCAGAGGACGCTGCAAATGCCAGAAGGCGGCTCTTCAGTGTACAGCTCTTTGTCAGTGCGGTGGACAGTGCTCTGAGTGACGCGGCTCACAGAGAACAGTTCATTACTGTTTGGACACAATTTCCATCCTATTGACTTGCAATTAGACTATAATAAGCTATTGTGTGTATCTCTGCTACCTACAAAAACAGAAGAAATAATTCTGGGTTGTTTGACGCACTTGAAGAAGTGGTCCTGATTTCAAAATCGTAACATGACGTAAGAATGATAATTCTTATTTTTTAGCTCAAACTAGTAATTATTTGCCATTTCAACTGTTATGTGGACAGTAAAATGACTGATGTATGATTTATAATACAAAGGAAAAACATTCCCACCCCTAGAATTGATTTAGCCTACAATATCAAAGAATTTCAAATAAGCGATGGCGGCCATCTTGAAAATGGCCGCCATTTTTGTCACAAGTCGAATCTGAGATGGCCCTAAATCTAAAAATCACCACTGAGGCATAGTCTACCTGCGGACCAAATTCCATGCTTGTTTCATCAAACCCACAATACCTATCTGCAGTACTAAACGTGGAGAACGAGGAATAGGAAGGAGAGAAAATTAATGGGAGAGGAGAGAGAATGACTAAGAATGGTAGTCCGAAGAGGGGAAGCGAGGAAGTCTTGCCAACCCCTCAGATCCTTATCAGTGGGCAAGGGGGAACATTGCTGACCAAGGTAGATGAGCGTCCACAGTGAGAAGGTGAGGGAGAAAGTGAGAAAATGAGAGAGAGAGTGAGAGAAGGTGAGAGAGAGAGAGAAGGCGAAGAGAAGGGATTAGAATATTGCTGACCCAACAAGAGTTGCCGCCAGCAGCCAGGGATCACTTCTCGCCGTCACCTCACAACCCACATGACTGACTGTCGCACTGACACCCTTTGACCTGTAACCACCACCACCCGCCTGGCTTCTCCCTGAAGGGCCTGAACACAAAGGACAAGGAGAGATTCCTTCTGGCTTTGTGTGTGGGCAGACGTGCTTCGCTACGCGCTGTGATAAGTGACTACGAGACTAGTATGGTCTAAGTGCAGCGAGCGAGATACGTGGTATTCCTTCCAGGTACCCGCGCTCAAGTACGTGGCTGAGACCCACTCTACCGCTCCACCCATGACACGCCCTAAACCAACGCCCGCCGCTCCGTTTGTCCCACGGTGCAGGACTGCAGGTGCTACTCAACTCTACGCTGCTACGACGCCCTACTAGAGCACCTGCACCTGTGGCCTTGCCCCTGTGGCCTTCCCCTGTGCCCCTGAGATGATGGGGCAGCGGCGGGGCAAACAGGGAGCGCTCTGAGTTGCCCCTGGGGGCGGGTGAGTGCAACTTTAAGCTGCTGCGACGTCCCAGCAACACAACCCGCCCCTGTGGCTTTTCTGCTGGGCCCCAGGGACTACGAGGCTACGGCGGGGCAACCAAGGAACGCCCCGCATAGCCCCAGGGGTGGGAAGTGCAGCTCTACGAGGTCATGACGTCCCTGCAACACAACCCGCCCCTGTGGCTTTTCTCCTGGGGCCACAGGGATTCCCGGGGCCGCCACGGGGCGACAAAGGAGCGCTCCGCTTTGCCCCAGGGGGTAGGTACGTGCAACTCTACGGTGCTACGACGTCCTACCACACTACCTGCCCCTGTGGCTTCCCTTCAGGGCCCTCGTGGGACCACTGGGCATTGGGGCGAGACACTAGCGGCGGGCTAGGGGCGAAGGTGAAACTCTACGCTGCTACGACGCCCTACTAGACAAGACACCTGCACCTGAAGCTTCCCCTGGATTCCCCCTGGGACCCTGGGGCATTACGAGACACCCGCAGCAGGGTCTTAGGACCTCTTGAGCATCACAGGTCCTCCAGGAGGTTACGCAGCAGATGGTGGTGTATTTATTTGATTGACATTGCATGACAGGGGCGGGCGCTTAATGGATGCCCCCGGGGTAACTATGCAAGCTAGGGACCTCGGGGGGGACAGGGAGGGTCGCCCCCCCGGCAATGCCGGGGTGTTTACCAGCCTGGGGAGACAAGCTCCCCGTATCTCCGAAGCCACGGGCACTGCCCCGTTTACCTTCAGTACCAAGGAGATAATTATGCCCAACCTGGTACCCTTCAGGTAGGGGTGCCGGGGTTAGTTGTCATTGCCACGTCAGCGGCCGATTGGATAGAACCGTAGCGGGTTGGGGGGCCGCTAAACAGGAGCATCAACCTTGTCCCTCCTCAACCTTGTCCCCCCAGGAGCGTCAACCTTGTGTTGAGCCCCCTTGTCACTCCCCCCAGAGTGCATCGGGGCTTAACAACATATACTGGGGGAGGCGGTAGCGGAGTGGTTTAGCGTCTCCGACTGGCGTTCTCGGTGACCCGAGTTCGATCCCCGAAGAAACCCAAAACCTTTCTGCACCGTCGAGTGGCCTAAGAACACCCACATGCCCTGCCCATCAACTCTACCTTCGATTGCGAGTGCATCGGAGGACACAGGGGGGTGGCATGAGCCTCTAATCACAGGCGGCACTATAAGCAGGATTAATAGACTACTATATATTTAAAAATATAATATAAAATATAAAAGTCTATAGATCTTGACTATATAAGAATCCTGCCTGCGCCACCACGGGCGAGGACCAACTATCAGAGCCCTCAAGTGAACCTCCAGAGCCTACCATCCGAGCCCTGGATCACCACTGCCTACAGGCGCTATAGCACAAATGTAAATATATAATATAATATATATATATATATATATTATATATAATTAAATTATATATAATTATTGTCCAAGCTCGCTTCGCTCGCTTGGACACCTATTTCAGCCGAAATCAGGTGTCATATAGGCTTGGTAAAATGTTTCCTCTCTTCTTCTTCTTCTTGTGCCACTTTTGTAGGGAGCGGATATACGTGCAAAGGAAGAACTTTGGCGCAGGAAAGTTTATATTTCACCGTCTCTTACTCCATTGGGCCCAGCGAGCGAAGCGAGCTTTTACCATTTATGCTAAATTCGTAATATATTGTGCCTGGAGACATTAGTGCAGTGGCGACATAATGCATTAGTGCCATGAAATTTAAAAGTGTTCGTTAACCCTCACAAACAACAGTGTCTGAGGCCTGAGCGTTGCCGCTCATCGATACCACCACCACCAACACCACCACCACACACAACCACCACACACACACCACCACCACCACCACCACACCACCACACCTCCCACCACACCACCACAACCACCACCACACCACCACCAGAAAACACCACCACGACACCACCAACACCACACCATCACAACACCAGCACCAGCAACCACCACCACAAACTCAGCACTACACCACACCACTACCACCTCTACCACCCCACCACCACACCACCAACCCACCACAGAACACACCACCACCACCACACCACCACTCCAACACAACCACCACCACCACACACCACACACCACCACCACAACATCCACACCACCACCACCACCACCACCTCTACCACACACCACCACCACCGTGCATCACCACCAACACCACCACCACCACCACCCCACCACCACCACCACTACCACCACCACACCACCACCACCGACTCACCACCACCACCACCACTCCACCCCCACACCACACCACACCACACCACTCACCACCACCACCCACACCTCTAACCCCCACCACACCACCACCACCACACCACCACCACACACCACCATACCACGCACACCACAGTGCACCACCACACCACCACCACCGACCACCACCACCACCACCACACCACCACCAACCACCCCACACCACCACCAACACACCACCACCACCACACCGACCACCACACCACCACCACACCACACCACACCACACCACCACCACCACCACCACCACCCCACCACCACACTCACACCACCACCACCACCACCACCACCACCACACCACCACCACGCACCACCAAACCAACACCACCACCACCACCTCTACCACCCCACCACCACCACCACCACCACCACCACCACCACCACCACCACACCACCACCACCACCACCCACCACCACCACCACACACAACCCCACCACCACCACCACCACCACCACCACCACCACCACACCACCACACCAGCCCACCCCATACCACCACCCCACCACCACCACCACCACCACAAACATCATCACACCACCACCACCACACCACCACCACCACCACACCACCACCACCACCACCAAACCACCACACCAAGCCACACACACTACCACCACCAACATCCCACCACCACACCACCACACCACCACACCACCTAACAAGCCACCACCTACCACCACCGAGCCACCACACCACCACCACCACCAACACTCACACCACCACCACCACCACCACCACACCACCACCACCACTACCACCACTACCACCACCACCACATCACCACCACCACCACCACACCACCACCACCCACCACCATCACCACCATCACCACCACCACACACCACCTACCACCACACACCATCACCATCACCACCACCACCACCACCATTATCACCATTACCACCATTACCACCACCACCACTACCACCACCACAACCACACCACCACCACCACCACCACACCACCATCACCACCACCACCACCACGAGCACAACCACCACCACGAACCCTCACCACCACCACCACCACCAGCACATCACCACCACCACCACCACCACCATCACCACCCCACACACCACCACCACCATCACACCCACCTTAACCACATACCACCACCATCACCACAACAACCCCACCATCACCACCACCACACCACCACCACTACCTACCACCACCGCCATCACCACAGCTATCTTTTTTTTTATTTTTTTATTTTTTACTTGTTTTCACAGAACAATTTAGCACTTTTTCTTTTCTTTGTAAAAAGTAAAGAAAATCAAGAGGGGATGGTGAGGTTATGTTGGGTTAGGTCAAGTGTAATAGAATATTTTAAGGTGAGGGTATTTAAAAAGTTGACTTTAGCCTTGCGAGTTTACACGTCCACATCTTTTAGTGTGGGACGTCTATTTCCTAGTATATATATATTTATATATATATATATATATATATATATATATATATATATATTATATATATATATATATATATATCTATATATTATTATAGATATATAAATGAATATATATATATATATATATAATAATTATATATATATATATATATATATATAAATGAATATCTATATATATATATATGTATATATATATATATATAATATAAATGAATATATTATATATTATATATATATATAATAGATATATATATATATATATTATATATATATATATATCTATATATTTATATTTATGTGTGTGTGTGTGTGTGTGTTGTGTGTGTGTGTGTGTGTGTGTGTGTGTGTGTGTGTGTGTGTGATATTATTCTCGCGTGTTATGTGCTAAATACCGAAACATGTCGAATATAATCCCGCAGATTTAATATGCCTAAGAACATAAGAACATAAAAACATCAGAAAATAAGAAAGCTACAAGAGGCCGCGAGACCTACACGTGTCGGTCCTGTTAACTTTAACACTACCTACATAAACTTCAATCCCCCCATGAAATTATCTAGCCTCTTTTAGAGCTCCTATTGACTCCGTGCACAAGCTATCTGAACGACTGAGTCCATTCCAATAGGCGACTGAGTCCATTTCCTATAGAGGAAAGGTAAAGTTGGGGAATAGTGAGAAGGGGGGGGGTGGGGGGGAGAAGGAGGGAAGGGGGGGGATAACCGGGACTGTTGTCACATGGGTTGGTTGTCACTCTGATTGATATTTACTTTCAAGAGGGCAGCAGTTGTCTGACTCTACTTGCTCTCTTCAGTAGTCTCTGACACTACATCCACCTCCACATTTGGCAACAAAAGCTGTTGCCCAAGAAGCAGTAAGAATTTTTTTCATTCTCTGCCAAAGTAAGTATATTTTAAGATTGTACATTGTTGGAATTTCAGGGTGACATAATGTTCAGGTGGACATAGTGTCATATAGATGTGAATGATTTGTTGAATTAAGCATAATTAGGGTTCTTAACATGATATAGCTATAGATGTCAAAGGATCATGCTTTAACCTATATAACTTAAAACCTATATATTTGGGTAGGTGGTAGCCAGTGTTAGCGCTACGAGTGGCGTTCTCGGTGACCCAGTTCGATCCCGACGAAAACCTAAATCTTTCATACACCGTCGAGTGGCCTAATGAACAACACCACCATGCACCTGCCCATTCACTCTACCTTCGATTGCGAGTGCATCGAGGACACAGGTGGGCGCATGAGCCTCTAATCGCTGGCATCACTATAAAAACCTCCTGCGCCACCACGGGCGAGGCCAACCATCACCCCGCCCTCAAGTAACCTCCATGGCCTACCATCCGAGCCTTAAATTCCTTGCCTACAGGCGCTATAGGCACAAATGTAAAAAAAGAAAAGAATAATAAATAAAAAAATAAATAATAATAACAAAAATTTGTTGGGGCTGGTTAATACAACAAGATGCAGGGCAAGTTGTCACTGGAAGAACCAACCCCCATAACACAAATAGGGAGGAATACATAGAACATCTACTAAGCTTGACGTCACTAACATTACAACTTTATCTTTAGTTTTTATTTATGAGAATGTGGTGTGATAGTATAGATTTATTTCCCAATCCATACAATAGGCTTACTGAGCTTGAGGTCCTAATATTCAAAATTAATCCTTAGTTTTATTGATGATATGGCAATATAAAATATCATATAGATATTATTGTTTTTCCATCATTCTATTTTATTCGAACATAACTCTGCTTGTTAATCAACATTCTTCCTTTTTCCAACATGTGACAATCAACCCCATTAACTGTGACAAACATCCCCACTATGGGGAAGGTGTCACATACATCGGTACTTTGTTATGTCGATTAATCTCACAATATATACATTTTACGGAACTACCACATTTAGGTCTCACGCCTATTGTAGCTTCTCTTATTTTTTTTTTTATGTAATTTGAAAACAGATAAAATACATGCAATTGTCCAAGATGTGTCTTAAATATGATTAAGTTACTGTTTTGTTACTACTTTACTTAGCGTAGATATGTGAAAAGTATGAAAAATTGACAACCGCCTGGCGCATATTTCCGTTTTTCTGGAACAGTATGTCGCGTTTACTCTTGAACACGTCGGGTTTTTGTTCCATAGGTTACGGTTAGGATTTCCTAGAATGCCTAATGGTAACTTTATGTGGGCATCGCACAGGGGGGGGGTATTTCGAGGAAATCAAATGGTTTAGTTTCGGAGCTACACAAGCATCTTCACTCGTAAACCACATACTCCTAAAGAGTTGGGGAATATGCGCCTCGGTCTCCCTACCTATGCTGCGCGTGGGCGTCGGTGCTCCCTCTCCGTTCGCGTTATCCTTTGAGCCTGTGTGGGTGACAACCCTTAACCCGGTACACAGGCTAGTGTGACTCTGGGTTATCGCACTTACCTTCCCCAGGTACATATTACCACCCCGAAAGGGAGAATGAACAGCTAAGAGGGAAAGGCGACATGTTATTCACACCACTGCCTGATCATGCGCTAGACTCGTTCTCTATAGCTGTTACCCTCCCGGAAGAACTTAGAGTTTATTGAAACCGATCTTTGTAGGATCGTCACCACCACACACACATCATTCCCTTACTCAAGGAGGACAGTAACTGCTCGCGTTCCAGGGAAAGCTATTCGGCCATAGGCCTGCTTTTAACTGTGCGGTTGCGTGACGGGACACACGCCGAACTGTACCACACAAGCAGTGAGTGTTACCACCTTAAGTGTGTGTATGTATGAAGTGACATGTGTGTGTGTGTGCGTGTGTGTGTGTGTAGTGGTGTGGTGTGTGTGTGTGTGTGTGTGTGTGCGTGTGTGTGTTGTGTTTGTGTGTGTGTGTCAGTGTGTGTGTGTGTGTGTGTATGATACTAAAATATTCTGTTCCTCATATAAAGAAAAACAATGGAGATAATCCGAGATATACACCATTAAAAAAAAAAAAAATTGTTAGATGTTTTATTTTGATTATGACGAATCTGTCACAACACACACACACACGCACACACACACACACACACACACACACACACACACACACACACACACACACACACAACACACACGCACAACACAAACACACACACTTAAGGAACACACACACCACCACACACACACACACACACACACACACACACACACACCCAACACACACACACACACACACACACACACACAGGAGACACACACACACACACACCACACAACAAAAAAACACACAACCCACATCATCATTTATCATCAATTTATTATCATCTTTATCATATATATATATATATATATATATATATTATTAATATAATATAATATATATATATATATAGATATATATATAATATATATATATATTAATGTAACATTCTGAACATGAATATAACATTTTATTTCTTCTTTGTGCGTGTGTGGAACCATTAGAAGAGCACATATAATTTAGCGAACACACACACACACGCACACCAGATGGACAATTAAGTAATGTCAGTTGCCTTTAATAATACGATAGTTTTCCAGACAGATAATGCAATACTCGATAAAAGTCACTCTATTCAATGTAGTGAGAAAAATATCCCTCGTTAAGTACTATCTAATTAGATGGAACGTACGTACAATTTGAATCAAGTCAAGAAATAGGGAACATGATATCAAATTTGTACTATGCGGCTTTGATATGATTTCCCTTCTTACAAAACAAGAAGTATAGACTCGTATTACCCTCTATCATATATGTATCAACTAGAATGAATACATCATTTACATTACATTTATCATAACTAGACTGTATTATTCATTTATCATAAACCTGTCCGAGTATTGTATCAAATGTGGTTTTTGCATTAATACAATAAGTTTATTGAAATGAGAAGCCGCCTGACATCAGAGGTCATAATTAGGGCGCTTATTGCGTCATACAAAAAGCAAAGTAGCTACATTGGCTGGCGATATATACTTTCTAAGCAGCAAAGTGACTTTATACATAGACATCATCGCAGCAGCAGAAGGCAATATACTGGGCCTACGACATCCTTATCATTGTGGCCACCATTGCAAAGAGAGAGAAAAGAAAGATATCCCTTCTTATACATGTGGGTTTATATTTGGCTGTAGTAGAAGCTGTCAAATCGCTGTTCTGCTTTTTTTCTATTATTGTAGCGTTAATGAGGTCCATTTGGGCGGTGCTTGGGAGGCGATGCAGATACGTAGCGTAGTACTGTGGTTGTCATGCAGATTGGGTGGCCTGGAACTGAATGGTGTGACGTACGCTAACAACGCACTTCTGTAATATTAAGAACGGTTTTAGCCCTATATCACTGCTACTATTACCTCTGACTATACTATTCGTCTAGCTACCACTGTTGCTGCTGCCATTATACTATTAGTGTTGCTGTTATTTTCTACTCCTTCTTCTACTACAACTATTATTACTGCTACTACTACTATTCTTACAAACTATGTAGAATGTTATTTTTTGCTGCTGTGCTACTCCCTACTAGTATCATTATTAATATGACCACTATGTTGTTTGGTTACTACTATAAAACATACTACTACTAGTTCTTACTACTACTTCTACCACTGATATTGCAACTACTACGTACGAACTGATATTGTTTTCTTTTAAGGCCAGACATGAGTAATTTCTCTATATTTTCTCCTAAATTAACTATTGTTCGTCTTCAAGTCATCTTATTATCACTACCACCACCACCGACCACCACCACCACCACCACCAATGATAATGAGACTGTGACGTCCCACCCAGCCTGAGAGGCCGCCGCATTAGCAATCATCTCTATTTCTTGCTCTTTATCCTTTGACTTCTCTGTCTCCTTCTGTTCCTTCTCCTTCTCCTTGGACCGTTTCGTTTCACGCGTTTCCTGACTTGGCTTTTTGGTCCGTCATGCACCCTTTGGCTGAGAATAGAAAGAACAGCGTAGTAATGAAGGAGTTGAAATGAGGTGACGAGAACAGGAATACATAGAGAAAGATCCGGAAAAAAATTAAGGAATTGAGGTAGGAAAAAAGAAGAGAGAGAGAGAGAGAGAGAGAGAGAGAGAGAGAGAGAGAGAGAGAGAGAAGAGAGAAGAGATGAGAGAGAGAGAGAGAGAGAGAGAGAGAGAGAAGAGAGAGAGAGAGAAGAGAGAGAGAGGCGAGAGAGAGAGAGAGAAGAGAGAGAGAGAGAAGACGTAGGGTTAATGAAAAAAAAATCTATACTCGTACATGAATTCACACTATTCAAAATTTACCATAATATGTTTTTCATGCGTATGTGTGTGTGTAATGGTGTGTGTGTGTGTGTGTGTGGTTGTTTGTACTTCATCTATTTGTATTCATCTAGTGTATTTTACAGGGCCTGAGCGACGCTCTTAATGGCCGTCTCCATATCAACATTTTTATCATTCATCCTTAGTGCTTAGTTTTGGCCGAAGCCAGCACCCCGGAGAGCAGATGCACAAACCCCGGCTAACACCCGGTACCCATTCCACTGCTGGGTGGACAGGGTCTCGGGGTTTAAGGAAACAGCCCATATTTTCCGCTCCGCCCGGGGATCGAACCCGGGACTTCTCGGTTGTGAACGAGGCGTGCTACCCCCCCTACACTAGCTAAACTACGGAGTACCCGTAGTGTGTGTTCGTGTGTGTGTGTGCGTGTGTGCGTCTCACCCATGGTCGTGTCCATGGAGCTGGCTCGCGATCGCCTTTTAACCCTCTCAGTGCGAGCTTGGGAACTCATTATTACCGATCTTTGGTAATGGCTGGTACCTCACACAAACAGCACCCCCATCCCCTGCCAAGGGGACAGTAACCGCCCCGAATTTGTCAGGTGACAAATCCCCGGGAGCACGAGGATTCAAACCGCCTATACCACAGAGTGAAGGACCAGCACGCTCTCACCTGAAAAGCATCGCGCGGTGTGTGTGTGTGTGTGTATGTGTGTGGTGTGTGTGTGTGTGTGTGGTGTGTGTGTGTGTGTGTGTGCCAAAACTCTTTGTAAGATCTTTGAAGAAAATAAAATATTCAGAAATTTTTTTCTCTTCAAAATCTTCCAAAGATGACGACATTGATCTTGCCGATGTCAATTCATCGTACAATGGTGAATGGTGGTGATGATGGTGGTGTGAAACTTTTTAGTGAGAAAAACTACAGGTCACATACGCTAATGTACTCTGACGTACAAGAGAGAAGATGGTAAGGAGGAGAGGGGAGAGTAGGGGTCTTCCTCTCACCATGGAACAGTGCGCTTACACACAGTAAAGTCTCTCTCCCTCTCTCTCTCTCTCTCTCTCATCTCTCTCTCCTCTCTCATCTCATTCTACTCTCTCTCCTCCTCTTCTCATCCTCTCTCTCTGCTCTCTCTCTCTCTTCTCTCTCTCTCTCTCTCTACCGTCTCCTCGAGCTCTTCTCTCATCTTCTCTCTCTCTCATCTCTCTCTCTCTCTCTCTCTCCAAATTACATTACACAAACCACATTTATAGTTAATTAGGCATGATACAATAAGAGTCAACATAACGTGACAATATCATATAATATAAGAAATTACAGACATTCTTAGTCGGTCATATATTACGTCCATATACTCCTCTTGTCTTCTCAAAATTCCTTTTTTGTGTTGTTTGCCGGCCATTGCCAGCCTTGATATCTTTTCCCTCCCCCCATCTGATTCCTATCGGCTATGAACTCACCTCGTCGTTTTAAATTTTTTTTTTTTTACAGTAATATGAGCAAATGGGAGCTAGTCAAGGGAGCTCAATGTTTATATATTTGAAGATACCTGATGACAAATTTTATTGAAAGAGGAGGGTCATCGAGGGGGTATAGAGTGAAGGTATATATTATCTAGTATATATATATATATATATATATATATATATTAAGATATATATATATATATATATAGATAATATATATATATATATATATATATATATATATATATATATATATAGTAATATATATTTATATATGTATTATATACATATATATATATATAATATATTATATATATATATATATATATATATATATATATATATATATTATATATGTATTATATATCATATTAGTATATATATTATATATATATATATATATATATATATATATATATATTATATATATATATATATATATATATATATATATATATATTATATATATGTATATAATATATATATATAATATATTATATCATATATTATATATATATATATATGGATATTTGTTTGTTTTTGTTTTAGAGGATATTCCTCAGAGCCGTAGTGATCTACCGCTGCAGCTTAGTGTTGGCCGAGCCATCCACCCCGGAGGGGGGTCAGCAAACCCCCCGGCTAACACCCGGTACTCATTCACTGCTGTGACAGGGGGCTCGGATTTTAAGAAAGACCGCCCATTATCTTCGCTCCGCCCGGGATCGAAACTGGGGACTTCACGGTTTGGTGCGCCGAGCGTGCTAAACCCACTACACTACGGAGTACCCCTGTATACCCAGTATAATATATATAGTATATATATTATATATATATATATATATATAATATATAAGTATATATATATAATATATATATATATACCTACACTCTAATACACCCTCGATGATCCCTCCTCTTTTCAATAAATTTATATTGTATTAATATTATATATATATATATATAATATATATATAGAGCGAGAGAGAGAGAAGAGAGAGAGAGAGAGAGAGAGAGAGAGAGAGAGAGAGAAGAGAGAGAGAGAAGAGAGAAAGAGAGGCGAGAGGAGAGAGAGAGAGAGAGAGAGAGAGAGAGAGATTTATGACAGCGAGCTTCCGCTCGCTGTCCCGCTTACCATAAGCCCAGTGGAACCAAGTTTGCCGGGGGCCAAATTGGTATAACTACTCCTAATTATTGTCGGATTGAGCTGAAATGGGACATGTAGTAGTGCTGTCAAAAATCAATGGGGTCGTCGGAAGAATTTTTTGGCGTAAAACAAGCCTTTCATGAGTAATTAGCATAAATTAACCTCCTAATTATTGTCGGATTGAGCTGACATTTGACTCCAAGTAGTGCTATTAAAATCAATGGGGGTCTGTATAGTACCTTTTTGCATAGAACAAGCCCTTAATGATTAATCACGTAATGATTAATTGGCTTGAACGTGGCTCGCTGTCACGTTCCAGCCGCAAGAACTGAGCCAAAGCAATGGGCCAGAAGGCTGGACGTCCTATACTTGATTGGACAGGAGCTTCGCTCGCTGTCGCTTACCATAAGACCCGTGGACCACGTTCCACCAAAAGTGTATAACTACTCCTAATTATTATCGGATTTCAGCTGAATTTGACATGCGAGTAGAACTGTCAAAATCATGGGGTCGCGGAAGAATTGTTTGCGTAAACAAGCCCTTAAGGAGTAATTAGCGGGGGGTAAACTACTCCTAATTATTGTCGGATTGAGCTGACATCGCATCAAGTATGCTATTAAAATCAATGGGGGTCATGTATAGCAAAACTTTTGCTTAGAACAAGCCCTTAATGAGTAATTCACGTATGAGTTAATTTGGCTGGAACGTGCTCGCGTCACTTCCAGCCGCAGAACTGAGCCAAAAGCAAATGTGCCAAGCTGGGCGTCTATACTTGATTATGTCACGAGCGACTTACCGTAAGACCGTGAACGCAAGTTTCCCGCCAAAAAGTGTATAACTACTCCCTAAATTTTGTCGGATTGAGCTGAAATTTGAAATGCAAGTAGTGCTGTCAAAATCATGGGTTTCGTCGCAAAAAACTTTTTGCGTAAAACAACCCTTATGAGTAATTAGCGTAAACTACTCCTATTATTGTTGGATTGAGCATGAAATTTGACATGCTGTAGTGCTGTCAAAATCAATGGGGTCTGTTAATACAAACGTTTTTTGCTAAAACAAACACTTAATGAGTAATTCCACGTAATGAGTCTATTGGCTGGACGTGGCTCGCTGCATGTCCAGCTGCAAGAACTGAGCCAAAACAAGGGGCCAGAGGCTGCGAAGAGAGAGAGAGAGAGAGAGAGAGATAGCGAGAGAGAGATAGAGAGAGGAGGAGAGAGAGAGAGAGAGAGAGAGAGAGGATAGAGAGAGAGAGAGAGAGAGAGAGAGAGAGGAGAGAGAGAGAGAGTAGAGAGAGGAGAGAGAGAGAGAGAGAGAGAGAAGAGAAAGAAGGGGAAGGAGAAAAAGAGAGAGGAGAGAGAGAGAAAGAGAGAGAGGATAGAGAGAAGAGAGAGGAGAGAGAGAGAGAGAGAGAGGAGAGAGAGAGAGAGAGAGAGAGAGAGAGCGAGAGAGAGAGAGAGAGAGAGAGAGAGAGAGAGAGAGAGAAGAGAGAAGAGAGAGAGAGAGAGAGAGAGAGAGAAGAGAGAGGAGAGAGAGAGCGAGAGAGAGAGAGACTTTATGGTAGCCATAAGACCCTGTGGAACCAAGTTTTCCGCAAAAAGTGTAACAACTACTCCTAAATTTGTCCGATCCTAATATCGTCGAATGGAGCTGAATTTGACATGCAAGTAGTGTGCTGTTAAAATCATGGGGGTCGTCGCAAAAAAACTTTTTGCGTAAAACAAGCCCTTAATGAGTAATTAACGAAACTATTCCCTAAAGTATTGTAGGATTGAGCTAAAATTCGAACATGCAAGTAGTGCTGTCCAAAATCAATGGGGGAAACTGTGCAACAACTTTTTGCATAGAACAAACAAGCCGCTTAAAGAGTTCATTCACGTAATGAGTTTAACCACAACTGGCTGTCGTGGCAGCGACCGTCAAGAACTGAGGCCAAAAGCAAAGGGGCCAGAGGCTGGACGTTCTATACTTGATATATATATTTATTGGCCAAGCGAGCGAAAGCGAGCTGCTTCTTACAATAAGACCCGTGGAACCAAGTTTCCGCCAAAAGTGGAATAACTTACTTACTCCTAAATTTGTCCGGATTGAGCTGAAATTTGACATGCATTAGTGCTCTCAAAATTCAATGGGTCTGTTTAAACAAACTTTTTGCGTAGAACAAAACCCTTAATGATAATTACGTAAAGAGTTAAATGGCCTGGAACGTGGCTCGCTGCCACGTCATCCGCAAGACTGAGCCAAAAGCAAAAAGGGCCAAGGCTGGAACGCCTATACTTGCTTACATATATATATATATATATAATATAATATATATTAGATTATAATATATATATATATAATATATTATATATATATATATATATATATATATATACATTATTTTATATATTTATATATCTATATATATAATATATATAGTATATATATATAATAATAGATATATATATATATATATATATATATTGTATGATAGTATTAAGATGATAATATATTATTGCAGCGAGCGAAGCGAACTACTTCTTACCATAAGACCCGTGGAACCAAGTTTAAGCCAAAAAGTGAATAACTGACTCCTAAATCTTGTCGTATTGAGCTGACATTTGAGCATGTCAGTCGTGCTGTCCAAATCAATGGGGTTCTGTAAAACAAACTTTTTGCTTAGAGTCAAGCCCTTAATGATAATTAGGCGTAAACTAACTACTCCTAAATATTGTCGGAGTGAGCTGAAATTTGCAATGCAATTAGTGCTGTCAAAATCCAATGGGAATGGGGGTCGTGAAAAAACGTTCGCGTAGAACAAGCCCTACTAATGATAATTATCGTATGAGGTTATTGGCTGGAACGTGGCTCGCTGCCACGTTCCACCGCAAGAACTGAGCCAAAACCAAGGGGCCAGAGGCTGGAGAACGCCTTACTTGATACCAGCGATTTATAACATTAAGTGAGGCGAGAGGTTTTCAGCTACGTATATACAGTATGAAAGCCTATACCATGTGATTTGGGCAACGAGCGAAGGCGATCTGCTTCTTCACCATAAGACCCGTGAAACAAAGTTAAAATCCTGCCAAAAAGTGAATAACCGACTCCTAAATAATTGTCGGATTAGCTGCAATTTTTGACATAATAAGTAGTGCTGTCAAAACGCAATTGGGGTCTGTGAAACAAACTTTTTGGCGTAAAACAAAAGCCTTTAATGAGTATTACTAAACTAACTAACTCTCCTAGATTATGTCGGATTTGAGCTGAAATTTGACATGCATGTAGTGCTGGGCTGTCAAAATCAATGGGGGTCTGTGTAACAAACGTTTTTGGCGTAAAACAAAGGCCGTAATGAGTAATTTTAGCGTAATGAGTTAATTGAGTAGAGCTTGGGGAGGCGGTAGCGGAGTGGTTAGAGTCTCCGACCTGGCGTTTTTCCTCGGGGGGTGACCCGAGTTTCGATCCCCGAAGAAACCCAATACTTTTCTGCACCGTCCGAGTGCCTAAAGAACATCCACATGCCCTGCCTGTCCCATCAACTCTACCCTTCGATTGCGAGTTAGTGCATCGTAGGAACACAGGGGGGGCGGCATGCGCCTCAATCACAGGCGTCACTATAAGAATTCGCCTGCGCCACCACGGTGCGAGGACCAACCATCAGAGCCCATCAAGTGAAACCATCACAGAGCCTAAAAAAACCATCCCGAGCCCTGGGTCACACTGCCCACAGGCGCTATAGGAAAAAAAAAAAAAAAAAAAAAAAAAAAAAAAAAAAAAAAAAATGGCTGGAATGTGGCTCGCTGCCACGTTCAGCCGCAAGAACGGAGGCCAAAAGCAACAGGGTCCCAGAGGCTGGACGCCTATACTTGATTTATAGTCAAAAAGATAAAGCTTGTACCAGAAGAGCGCACACACACGACACACACACACAAAAGACATATCGCCATCATCACCCACCACCATCATCACCACCACGCATCACCATTATCCTAGGTTTCACTACCATCACCACCCTCTTTTCACCACCATCGCGACCAAAGTATATAGACTACTAACATTAGTAGTCTATATACTTTGCATCACAACTGCCAAGGATCGCCAGCATCATCCCGCCACCACTAAACACTCGCCCACATCATCTGCACAACGCTACGTACCATGCATGCATAGAAACACTACTCACGTCTCCTGTTTTGTCCCTTGTTGGGCATGGCCTTAGGGGAGCAGGAAGCGCAGACTGGAAACACTGTGGTGGTTGTTGTAAGAAGGGATAAAAGACTGGAGGTAGAGTGGTGGTGGGGTGTGCGTGTCTGTGAGTCTGTGCCCTGCTAGCTACTGTCTGGGTGCCTCTGATCCTCCTCTCTCTCTTTTCTCTCTCTCTTTCCGCTTGCTGCCGACGCATGGACAGAGAAAGAGAGAGATAGAGAGAGAGAGTTTGTGTGGGTCCCAGAAAAACGAACTATTTATGATTACATGTTTACTGATTCGCGAAACTACACACACACATTGATGGTTAGATAGATGAAAAAATATATTGACGTTGGACAGACAGATGGATAGAAAGAGAAAAGGCAGAAAATTTCATGGCAGACAGCCAAGTACGTAAAAGGAAGGTGACACAGGCAGACAGGCAGAGATTACATTATACCTAGGAATAAATAGTGATAAATGGGCAGATATATTATCAGATAGAGAAGGGATCCAGCGTGTGCATGTGTGTGTATAAATGTGTGCGTAGAGAGAGCGACAGAGAAAGAGAGAGAGAGACGCGGCTGCTGATTTAAGGAAGGCGCCGCACTTACTTAAGATCGATCAATACAGCGATGTCAGTCAGTACCCCTTGAGAGAGGAGAGATAGAGAGAGAGAGAGAGAGAGAGAGAGAGAGAAAAGAGAGAGGAGAGAGAGAGGAGAGAGAAGAGAGAGAGGAGAGAGAGAGAAGAGAGAGAGAGAAGAGAGAGAGAGAGGAGAGAGAGAGAGACGAAGAGGAAGAGAGAGAGGAGAGAGAGAGAGAGAGAGAGAGAGAGAGAGAGAGAGAGAGAGAGAGAGAGCAAGAGAGAGAGAGAGAGGAGATAGAGAGAGAGAGAGAGAGAGATAAGAGAGAGAGAGAGAAGCAAGATGAGAGGGCGGCGGCTTGTATGACCGACCGTTCCTAAAGCTCTCTCTTTTCCCATTCCGTTTGAAATGTTTTTAATGAAGTATAAAGAGAGGCGGCCTTATTTATAATGACCACTCTAATCTCCCTATCTCCCTATCTCATTACCTTTACCACACCTCCCTCTTTACCCTCTATCGTTTTGAAATACTTATGAGAGAGAGAAGGAGAGAGAGAGAGAGAGAGAGCGAGAGAAGAGAGAGAGAGAGAGGAGAGAGGAGAGAGTAGAGAGAGAGAGAGAGAGAGAGAGAAGAGAGAAGAGAGAGAACAACCTTCGGCGGACAATGTTGGCCAGCGTGTGCGCTGCAGAGCAAATTCTCATATGAGAATACACGAACCCTCCTCAGTAAGGGCGAGGACTTTCCCTCACCCGACTACTGTCGCCACGCCCACCGCATGGCCCAAGGCGGCATGTTTTGTTATGACTGATAACTCTACCCAGGCTAACCCACACTCCCAATGTGGGTAGAGAAAGTTCAAGGGTTTTTGCTGAGTCACTACAGCGCGTTCGCCTTGGACCCATGTTTTTCGTGCGCAAATGGAACGCCTGAATTCTTGGGTTCCGTGAACTGGTTCCTGAAATATCGCAAATGGAGAGGCCTCTAGTGTTGCATCCACATTTAATGAGCTGAATGAGGACATCTGGAACGGTGATTTGTGGACATAAATGGTTGCAAATCCTCCATTCGATGCTGTCCATCCAGAGTGAGTGGGTTCGAGAGGATTGGGTGCGTCCAAGTGATTGCTTCCAATACTGCATTGCAAATGTGCTCTTACACTAGTTGAAGGATTGGCAACCCTTGTGTCGGGGGTAAACGTTTCCACTCCCTGGTGAGCTTTTAAAAAACTGACGGAACATGTATCAGCGCAGGATCTGCAGGCATTGTCATGGTTAATTTGTTTGTTGCCGAACAGCTACAAATATATTTTGTGCACACGCTCGAAGGACCATTATCAGTGGGTGTATCTCCACGATAACCGAGAGCTGCCAAGCCGTGAATAACATCATTGCGGGAATCATGGAGATACATTGAAGTAAGTCAGCTTTCCCCTTCCATGTATTTCGACCATTCGTAATCACCACACCCGGCCGGTTTAGTGTTAGTGAGATCCCACACAGACCTGATATTTTATGTGAATCCATTCGTCAAACAATCCATGAAGTTCAATGCGTCCGTCGGTTTTCTCCAGTACCCATGATCAGATGCGAACCCTCAGGCCCCAGGATGAGATACATGGTCGTTGCAAGATAACTAGTACATCATGTCGATGAGTAGATGTCAACTGTATACCCCCTAGCTTTCGAATCTCTGCTGCATACAGGACATCTTCGCGTATCCGGCCCTTCATGAGTACTATTTATTCTGGACGATGTTCTTTGTTGCTTTGCACGTGTTCCATGACGCCGTGTTTTGTAACTGTTTACATATTTGATTTTCAACAACCTACCTCGGACTAGTTTGGTCAGCAAGAAATAATGTTAAACTATCCTTGGTTGCAGTACTCGCTAGAAATGGTGCGAAATCTCGAATTGGGGTAGTTTTAATTTATATCAACTTTTGAAAGATGCTGATTATTATTCAATTACAATTGCCTGAAATAATACGGACGCGATAATTATATCACCGGCAATTTCAATGAACTGACGGTCATTTTTACACTAAATATAATCCAATTGTTTGGCCAAAACACAACCAAAATTATTGTATATATTCCTTCGCAGATAAGTAATTATATGGGATTACGGTACACACATACAGCATTATTTGGAGTCTCAATAATCGTCAAAACAAAACATGTTGGCGAATAAATTGTCTTTTGTTCATATTATGGCAGCCATTTTGAAAATATGTTGCCATAAATGATGAAATGGGATAGGAAAAAAAAATGTAAACATATTTTTTGTTGTTACTTAAAAAGGTGCATAGTATCCAAAAAATCATTTTTTTTTGGAAAATCTATACGAAATTTTCCGAAATTACACACCATACCCCACTAATACTAATAGCGTGTGTTAATGGCTTTGTGATTTTGTCAATACTTGTAAATCCCTGCCCTCAAAAAGTAGCGGCAAGTGTCCATCACGTGATCCTCATACACCGCCAACAGCTCCCTATCGAAGGCGCTGTAGATGCGGTTGGGAAGCCTCCAAACGCTTGCTTAAGAAGGCGATAGGGCGAAGCTCGTCCATCCTCCCGCTTCTGGCTGAAGGAACAGCGCCCACCGCTTCCTGCTGAGGCGTCAGTCGTGAGAATGGTGGTGGCCAATTGGGGATAGAGTAGGGCGAGAGAGCGTCGTGGGAAGCCGAGTTGTTGGCTTGGTACTGTCTGAATGCTCCTCGGCTTCATCAGTCCACTGGCAGGGGCTTTCGGTGAAGTTTTTTCTTTACCCCCTTCAGGAACCCGTCAATGGGTGGCTCGATTGGTAGAGCTGCTAGTCCTTGCGTGTATAGCTCCCTGCGGGCATTCGATTCGGTCAGGGTTCGAGTCCACCAAGTTCGTCCCTGGCGTGGTGGCGCTTTTTGTATAGTCCAATAACCTTGTAAGCTTGTTACTTGCAAGTGTCTAGATAGGATTCATGTATATACCCACTTTCAGGAAGGTCATTAAGGGCCGAGGGGGGCCGAGCGGGCAGCTTTGGGGAATGAAGCGGTGGGCAAAAATTTATCACCCCTAGAATTCCCTGAGCTCTTCCTGAACCGTATGAGGCCGTGGGAAGTCCGCGAATTGCTAACCACCTTCTGCGGGAGGGGGGATAACCCGCTGAGTGACTCTGTGACCCAAGAAGTCCAACGCCCGGAGCCCTCAACACACACTTCGGCTGGGTGGATCCTTTAAACCAACTCCTGAAGGTGAGTGAGCAGCTGGCGCAGGTGGAGCTCGTGTTGTTGGGTGCGACGATGAGTGCGACAAGGATTGGCGTTGAATGTACACCCACGACGAAGTCGAGAGTCCTCTGACTACTTTACTTCCATAAGCGCTGGGAAGGTCTGAGCCCGCCTGCGTAGACTCCGAAGTTCATGTAGGGGTACTCAAACAGGCAAAAGGCTCGTCACTAAAACTACTGCAGTCTTCGGCACGTTTCTCGGTCATCTACGGAGATCTGGTGGAAGGGGCCCGTACAAGAACCAATCTTTGAAAAGATTGACCGCGCCGCCGTGTAGCATCTGTGAAATCCAACACGTGTGGAATAGGGTAGCGATCCGGCCGAGTCATAGCGTTGATTGCCCTGTAGTTGTCCCGCACGCGCGCCTTCGCCTTCTTGGGCCTTTCGTAACCATATGGAGAGGTGAAGGCCCAGCAGCTGTCGGAAGATTCGAATGGTCCACTCCTGCAGTAAGTGCTCAAAACTTCCTTTTTCGCCGCCTGGAGGCGTTCAGGAGTCATACGGTCGCGGCGAGCAAAACAAGGTGGGGAGTGGGGCCCGTTCGTGGCCAATGGTGTTTGTCACCTTGTGATCCATTTGGCGGGTCCGGGAGCGCTGAGAAGTGAAGAGAAACAGAAGTCCTCGAGAAGAGCGTCGTACAGGACCGCCTGGCGTAGATTGTTTCAGGAGGGGCGCTCGCACCCCGCCACCCCGTAGGGCACTGTAGGATGAACAGTGTTGTTGGGGGCGATGCAAGCAAAACGTCCGCTGCCGGGGATCAACGAGCAAGTCGTGGGAGGAGAGGAAATCCCCACCGAGATAGGCTGATCCACCTCATCCACCACGAAGGACCAGACGAAGGGGCGAGGCAGTCGTGAAGGAGAGGTCGGAGATTCTGCGTACCATAGGTGGCGATAGGGCCGGATGTTATTGGGCGGCCATGAGGTGCGTAAGCGGTGCTGGGCTGTGGGCGAGACATTCATCTGACGACGGCGGGCCAAAATAAACACTGACCTCCGCCACCCGAATCCACCAGTTAAACGCATCCCCTACAAAGCGTGTCGGCCCCCAAATCAAGCTCCGGCCGGCCAGGGAGTGGTGGCGAACAGAGGCGGAGGCGCTGCAGGAGACTGGGCGGGGCGAGCGGTGCGCGGGGTGATACGATAATCGGTGATGGGTTTGACCATGGGGGGGCGGAGGTGCCACGGCTGAATCTGTGCATGGAGTTCGGGTGCGGCGATTGCGGGGATCGGACGGGTTGGCCCATCAGGGGATGACATGGCCCGAGAGTGCCTCGCGGTGGAGGCCCGAGAGATGGGGAGGGAGACAGGTACGCATTCCCACCCGGACCCCCGCGCCGGTCGTTTCCGCGACCAGCGCGAACAGGAGGCTGACATTCCTGGGCTGCCGCGCCGAGAGACCACATGGTAATAACAATACTTGTGCTAGTAGGGGATGGAGGGCGAGAAGGGCGGCCTCTAATCGCTGAATGGGGCGGAAGCCATGTCGGAGAGGCGGGCGCCCGTTGAAGAGCTGTGCGCCAGGGTATTACCATGGCCCCTCAGCGCCCCGGGTCTTCTCCAGCGCACAGAGATTTCCTTGGAGCCGACAGGGGTGGTCACCTGGGGTAAACACAGCGGGCGGCCCGTACCCCGTCGTAGGCGGCTGCAGGCACAGGAGTGGTGGAGGGGCAGAGGAGGGGGGAACGTGGTGTCGCCGCGTGAAATGTTGGTCAACGAGCTCCGCGTATTCATTGATGGTGGCCGGGCCCCGTAAACCTGCCTAGCTAGGCCGCGAGCGGGGCGTGGGGCATTAGGATGGTGTGTCGGTAACAAGCATAGCCTCGGACAATGGAAACCCGCCGGCTCTGTTAAAAGGTCCGCATTCGGAAGCAATGCTGAAGGGCGACGTCCGTCATTATTGTCTTGTGTCGAGCTCAGCCACGTAAGCCCTCGACGACCTTCCAGGCGCGGACGAGGACACTTTTCAACGCCTCATATTTCCCCGTCAGCCGGGGGCGGCGTAAACCCTGAGGGGATGCGCAGCGACGTCAGACGGAAATCGCCCTGACAAGAACGCCTGAAACTTGTGGAGATCCGTGATTTCCGGGGAGCCCGAGCCCACGAGGTTCAGATGCATAAAGCCATGTGGCTATTACGGAGGTGAGGCTGGGAGGCGGAGGGGGCGCACTGTTTAGTATCCATCGTTTCGTAGCTACACTCGAGGGTCACCAATTGTATGTTCTTTTAGCATACACGGGATAAACCAAACACTAGGTTCGCACACGAGTTTATTAAGGCGAGAATATGTATAGTTCCAGCGGAGACGTGACGCGACGAGCATCACAGAGCGGAGTGTGGTGTTAGACTCTCTGTGATGGTAGGGGCCATGGAATACTGATCGGCTCTCCCGCTCTCATGCAAGAGGTGCGGTGAATTTAGGTCACCCAAGTCAGGTCAGCCGCACCTTGGTGTGAGTGTGGCGTGACCTTTAGGGTAGATTAGATAACATTGGCGTGAAGCCCAACATTGGGGTCATTACACTTATACTCAATAGAGATAAGGCATCCAAATTGCCATAGTTGGCATGCATATTTATTCTGATGGGATTTTTAAATATACCATCAACTAAGAAAATGAACGCTCAGCTGAGCAATTTGTGACCATTAAATGTTCAAATATTACGAAAGCAATGTCTACATTTGAAAGAAGGCACTCTCATATTGTCCTGCTATAATTATTTATATAGTTCCGCATGACTGAATCTTGTTTTTACATTTGTTTTGTTGTACTGAATTTATGGCGCACATATGAGTGAAACTGCTGGAAGCTCAGCTGAGAAATTGGTGTTCAAGTCCTCTGGGTAAGCATCCATCAGTTTTTGACAACACTAAGAAATACCTTTCAATTTCAGTAGGATGATGAGTCATTGACGTGACATTATGTGACACATAACTTAGAAAAGAAAATCTCTCTGATATTTCTTTGTATATCCTCTTCTCTCTCTCTCTCATCTCTTCTCTGCTCCTCTTCCTCTCATCTCAGTTTAAGTTTGTCAATATTTGTGTAGAAGGTGGTGATAACGAAAATTTATCTCTCGTTCAGATATTGCTGGAACAAAAAATGGAACAGGAACAGGTGTGTAGCCGTTTGCAGCACCGGCGGAGGTGCGTTGGGGACGCGGCGGGGGCGGACGTGGGGCGTGGGCTTTGTGCAGCCCATCTGGCTGTCTCGAGAAGGAGATGTTCTACGCCAAAAGTCCGACTCTGTATTAAGACGCATGGTCCTCCTTCCTGACACCTTATTGTCTTGGGCGGACTTCAAATGCTACTACTGGCATTGTGAGAGTATGCTACGAGTTATGTTGTTGGTCCCCATGGCCCGGTAGCCAGAAACATTACAGGTTCTCTGCTTCTGAATTTTGCAAGTCCCCAGAAGTTGAGAATTGCAGGTTCTTGGTATCAGAGACCCAGAGCTGCAAACCGCTGGCATGGTAATAGTAATGCCGGAGGGGGTAGCTAAGAGATCACCACGTCCTCGTTAGTACTCCCGTTGGACGATCCCCAGAACTGCACAGGTTTACCGGATTGCTGAGTTCTTTTTGGAACAGATCACAGACTTTTGTTGCTACACTTAAGCTTCATGTCAAGTCCAGAAGAAAATCCTTTTTTTTCAAGGGTACCATACTGTGTTTCATCTGAGAAACTGAAGGACTTGACATGTGCCCATGAGTATGCGGTGGCAGTTTGCAAATCGGGTTTTGAATGTGCTCCGGTGCCCTTCGAGGACCCTGTAGAACTGTGGGATACCTTCAAAAAACGTGAAACTCTACAGGCTTCCGAAGGAGTGTATTGGGGAACCGCCCGAGGTTCACAGGCGTGTTTTGTCTCGACGGAGACGCTTGGAGAAAATCGGGAGGATAGTCTCGCTGCCAGGCTGGCTGGGAACCTAGGTCCACACACAGGGCTCTTCAGCCGGACTGGAACCCTCCCTGGGGAGGACAAGAAGTTATGTCATAGGGGTCTCGCTGAGGATGTCGGGGTCATTTGGAAATGCTCGACCTCCGACCCGCCTACCGATCTCTGAAGAAGCTCCGTTCCAAGTCTCCAATCGGTGGCGGTGGCGAGTGCTATTTCGGAACAGCAGAGAGAATGGGCGCCTCGTGTCGGACATGGATGGAGCAGATGGCTCAATTGGTCTTGAGTACTTTGGGCAATTGTTCCAGGTGACCCTCCAACTAGGCAGCTTCCACAGATTACCACTGGGTTTACAGGCAAATGGATGCCGATCCCTCCCCATTGACGAAACCGCAACGCGCACCCTCTCTTGACGAAGTCAGAGAGTCTGTAGCAAAGTTTGAGGGGTGGAAAAGGCAGCTGGTGTGTGTAATATCAGGTTGCGAATCTCCTCAAGCTGGGGTGAGGCCATAATCCGCGGCCTGCATGCTGTCCTAGACTGGCCGTGTGGCAATCGGTACCATTCTGTCCTGACTGGAAAGGGGGCTGGTGTCCCTATCCTGCTGGAAATCGAAAGGGTACCGTCCAGGACTGCACAACATTACCAGCGCTTGATTTACCACTGCTCAGCGTGCCAGCAAGGTGCTTGCCCATCTATTGCTGCCGACGGATCCGCAGTCATCTATCTGCTGACAGGCATCAGAAGAACCTCAGCATTCCTGGGTTCAACGCCTGGTAAGAAAATCAAACAAGGACCGTTCCTGCGCTTCGTGTCCTGGTTGGAACGCGGCGCCGAGCGCGACGGGCGTGAGTTTCCTCCCAGCCGAATAAATGGGAGATATTGGAATGCTTGCATGCACAATGCTTATAGGGATGATGTCTTGCACGAAGCCTAATGATATGTTATGATTTAAATGTTGATCTCAAAGAGGGAGTTGGCGTCGTTTGACTCAGTGCAAATCGTGATCAAACATCTGGGATCTTCTCTCTTCTGCGACTTCGCGGATTATTCCTGCAAGGACTCTTGGTTTTGATGACCTGGTCTGTATTCTGGGACTGAGAGTGCGGTGAAGTGTGGGGGAGGTGTATCCGCTTCTTTTCCCTGTTAATACAGTAGTGGAGTCCAAGGGTGCATCCTTCCCACTCACTTTTTTACCAACAACTTGTAGGACTGGGTATTGGGCAAAAGTTTGTAGTCAAAGTGATTGTGGAGGCTCATCCCTCGGCAACACCAAGATTCACTGATCTTGTTGTGAATGGGGGAGGTTGGGTAGGATGAGGAATGGGGGGTGGTGGAGAGGTTGTTGTGAGTGGGGCAAGGTGTAAGGCTGCGGGAGAGGGAATAGGGGGAAGGGAGGGGGGAAACCCCCCGTACGTGGGCAGGGGGAGGGAAGGATGACAAAACGGGAGCGGGGGTGAGGGAGTGGTGGATGATCTGAAGGGGAGAAGGAAATGTAATGAAAGGGTTGCAACATTTGCAGGGAGAGGGTGGCACTTTTGTGGGAGGGGGGTGGGGGAAGGGGGGGGGGGGGGGGGAAAGGAGAAAGGTGAAGGAAGGAGATGAGCCACCCAACCTTCCACGCGGAACTCGGGCTCCGACCCCAACTATAAACGCGGTCCCATGACGTTACATCCGGGTGCCCGTGCCCACGAACTTCGAGGGTGACGGTCGTGCTTTTCCGGCGCGCCAGGGCACGGAAGGGACCCTTATAGGGTGGGTCCCGCTGGACCCACCCTAACCCCTAGGGGTCTCGTGTGGGGCATCCGTCCGCAGGAACAGGTGTGTAGCCGTTTGGAGCTTCCGGCGGTAGCTAGAGTTGGACGCGGCTGCCGGCTGGGGCGTAACGGTGGGGGGCGTTGGGCCGTTTGTTGCGCCAATCGTCCCTGCTGAAGCGGGCGACGGGAGGAAAGGGTTGCTTGCACATGGGCCGTCCCTGGTGTGAACTGGCACGGGCAGTCACAGGTCCTGTCAACCGTAACACCAGCTCCGCTGCGTATTATGTGATCTTGCCTTGTCCGTAGGCTCTGAGTGTGAGGAGGATGATGGGAGGGCGTCTACCGACCCCGTTTTTTGGGTGTAGCTGGGCCGTTGGCTTCCTTTAGGGCGTCTATTGAAACGCTCCCAACCATGTCGTTGTTTGAGGGTGATAACGCCGTATACCGCCGACGTCAGGTTCCCAAGGAAAGCCAGCAGGTCTGCCAAGCATGAGACTCAAACTGCACTCCTTGATCCGTGATGAGAGTGACAGGCGCGCCGTAACAGTGCTAACCCAACCCGACAGTAATGAGCAACAGCCCGGTGCATTCCGCGGGTAACCTATCAGGCATGGTAAATAGGCGGCAACCCCAACGGGTCACTCTGTCCACACCGTCCAGCAGGTACCAGTGACCGCGGGGAGGCCGGCAAAGGACCCCACCAGGTCTACGTGGACGGTGTGGAAATCGCTGGGTGGGGGCGTGGGGAAGTGTGGAGAGGGGCTCGTGTGCTGTCGGTGAACAGTGGGCGTATACCCAGAAAATTGAAAAAAAGGGTTGGGGGGGGGGGCCAAGATATATATATATCTAGCGAAAGTGTTGTCTATCGTCCTGTCTGTCTGTCTGTCCTGTCTGTCTGTCCTGTCGCGATAGGTGCCGGTGGCCGCCCCCCGTGTCGGAATCCCATCTATGTCCAGTTTTGGAACCCTCGACCAGGGAAAAAGGTTTTAAGCCACTTATGAATGATCCGATCACCTTTATTATTTTTTTATTTTTTTAGCTCCTATTACGAGATTGTGAGAGAAAAAAATGTGGGTTGCGAGAATTGAAGGAAACCTTATGTAGGTTGATGGGTAATGGGTGAGGTGAATGGGTGGGGTGATGGGTAATGGGTGTGGGGTTTTGATGGTGATGTGAATAGGTGGAGGTGATGGGTTTGGGGGTGTGGGTGATGGGGGAGGGAATAGGGGGGTGATGGTATGGGTTGAGTGAATGGGTGGTGGTGATGGGTAATGGTTGGGGAATGGGGTGGGGGGTGATGGGTAATGGGTGGTGAATGGGTTGGGGGAATACATACATTTCTACATCCATGATTTCAGGAAAGTTAGAAGGGGGCTATCTGAGAGTCTGTGTTTGGTGGGCCGAAGGCCCTCCCTCCTCTCCCTTCCTCCCCTTCTCCGCTCCTCTCCCTTTCCTTCCGCTCGGATTGTGAACCGAGCGTGCTAATCCCTTACACCATGGAGTACCCCTGTTTCGTGTGTGTGTGTGTGTGGTGTGTTATCAGCACATATGTTTGTATGGTGGTCTTCTCTCTCCCTCTCTTTCTTCCTTTCCTCTCTCTCTCTAATAAATAGTTTAGTCAAGGAGGAAGAAACGGTCTGTAGGGGCACTCCAATTTTATCTTTTGTAGAAATAGGCAGAGATTACGCACCGCCACCACCACCACCACCACCACCACCACCACAAACAGACCCGGATCTATATCAGCATACACGGACTAACAAATACTATTCAAATAAAAGTACTCTCTCTCTTCTTTCAAACAGGAAAGAGAGAGAGAGAGAGAGAAGAGAGAGAGAGAAGGAGAGAGAGAAAGAGGAGAGAGAGAGAGAGAGAGAGAGAGAGAAGAGAGAGAGAGCGAGAAGGAAGAAAAAAAAGGAAGAGAGAGAGACATTGGGTTAGAAGTTGCCATGTTGGGTGAGACTCACACCACACACACCACAAACACCACACACACCCACTCTCCTTTGTCTATTACTCTTCATCTCACTGTCTCTCACAACGTAATACCTTGTCTCTTCAGCAGTAATCCTTCCCTTAGTTTATATAATCTGTCGCATACTGTCCTTATCTGTCGTCCTATAACACGTAATAATACTATCGTCAATACTATACGCTATTTTGGCAAGGCGGTGGTGTGTCCTGGGTGGCTTCTACTACTAACTACTACTAATTCAACTACTTACTACTATTACTACTACTTACACTACTACTACTTACTACTATACTACTTATTACCACTATTATTACCATACGACCACTACCACCACTACCTATACTTACTACTACTACTACTACTAAGCCTACTACTATAACTACTATTACTACTACCTACACTACTACTCATTACCACTATTACCCTATTCCCCCACTACACCCTACTATACCTATCTACTACTACTACTTACTACTACCACCACTACTACTATTACCAACTATTACCCCACTATAGCCTACTACCACCACTACTATATTACTGTACTATATTACGGCTACTTACTACTACATATACTATGGTGTATACTACTATTACACTGCTCAGCCGTGCAGGCAAGGTGCTTGCCCATCTTTGCTGACACGGATCGAGTCATCTGCTGAAGCATCGAGACCTCAGCAGTCTGGGTTCACGCCTGGTAAGTCAACAACGGACCGTATCCTAGCGCTTCGTGTCCTGGTGGAACGCCGGACGTGAGTTTCCATAGGGGATGCTTGCAGCTATGTTGATCTCAAGAAGGCGTTTGACTCAGTGCATCGTGAGTCACTCTGGGATCTTCTGCGACTTCGCGGGATTCCTGCAAGGACTATTGGTTTGATGACTGGTCTGTATTCTGGGACTGAGAGTGCGGTGAAGTGTGGGGGAGGTGTATCCAGCTTCTTTCCTGTTAATACAGGAGTGAGGCAAGGGTGCATCCTTGCCCCATCACTTTTCAACACTTGTATGGACTGGGTATTGGGCAAAGTTGTAGATCAAAGTGATTGTGGAGCATCCCTCGGCAACACCAAGATCACTGATCTTGTTGTGAATGGGGGAGGTGTAGGATGAGGAATGGGGGTGGTGGAAGGTGTTGTGAGTGGGGCAGGTGTAGGCTGCGGAGAGGGAATAGGGGGAAGGGAGGGGGAAACCCCCCGTAAGTGGGCAGGGGGAGGAGGATGACAAAACGGGGGTGAGGGAGTGGTGGATGATCTGAAGGAGGAGAAGGAATGTAAGGAAAGGGTTGCACATTTTGAGGGAGGGGGGGGAGGAGAAGGTGAAGGAAGGAGATGAGCCACCTTCACGCGGTCCCATTACGTTACATAACGGGTTGCCCACGAACTTCGAGGGTGACGTGCTTTTCCGAGCGCGCCAGGGCACGGAAGGGACCCTTATAGGGTGGGTCCAGCTGGACCCACCCTACCCCTAGGGTCTCGTGTGGGCATCCGTCCGCAGGAACAGGTGTGTAGCCGTTTGGAGCTCCGGCGGGAGCTGAGTGGGACGCGGCTGGGGCGTACGGGGGGGCGTGGGCCGTTGTGCAGCCATCGTCTGCTGAAGCGCCGGGAGAAGGGTTGCTTGCATCCGTCAACTGGTGTGAACTGGCACGGCAGTCACAGGTCTTCACCATACACCAGCTCCGCTGGCGTATTATGTATATCTTCCTTGTCCGTAGCTCTGAGTGTGAGGAGGATGATGGGAAGGGCGTCTACCAGTTTGTTGGGTGTAGCTGGGCCGTTTGGCTTCCTTTAGGCGTCTATGGAAACGCTCCACCATGTCGTTGGTTTGAGGGTGATACGCCGTAGTACGCCGACGTCAGGTTCCCAGGAAAGCCAGCAGGTCTGCCCAAGCATGAGACTCAAACTGCACTCCTTGATCCGTGATGAGAGTGACAGGCGCGCCGTACAGTGCTACCCAACCCGACAGGAAATGAGCAGCCGTGCATTCCGCGGTACTATCAGGCATGGGAATAGCGGCACCCCAACGGGTCACTCTGTCCACACACGTCAGCAGGTACCAGTGACCGCGGGAGGCCGGCAAAGGACCCACCAGGTCTACGTGGACGGTGTGAAATCGCTGGGTGGGGGCGTGGGGAAGGTGTGGAGAGGGGCTCGTGTGTGTGGGGTGAACAGTGGCGTACCCAGAAAATTGAAAAGGGGGGGGGGCCAATTTTATATATATATATAAGCGAAAGTGTGTCTATCTGTCTGTCTGTCTGTCTGTCTGTCTGTCTGTCTGTCCGCGATAGGTGCCGCCCCCCGTGGCGGAATCCCATCATATGTCACAGTTTTGGAACCAGCTCGACCAGGGAAAGGTTTTTAACCCCACTTATGAGATGATCCGATCACTTATTATTTTTTATTTTTTTAGCAGCCTATTAGCGAGAATTGTGAGAAAAAAAATGTGGGTTGCGAGAATTGAGGAAACCTTGATGTAGGGTGATGGGTAATGGGTGAGTGAATGGGTGGGGTGAGGGGTAATGGGTGTGGGTGATGGGTGAGTGAATAGGTGGGAGGTGATGGGTTGGGGGTGATGGGTGATGGGGAGGGAATAGGTGGGGGGTGATGGGTAATGGGTGATTTGAATGGGTGTGTGGTGATGGGTAATGGGTGAGGGAATGGGTGGGGGGTGATGGGTAATGGGTGAGTGAATGGGTGGGGGGAATACATACATTTCTACATCCATGATTTCAGGAAAGTTAGAAGGGGCTATCTGGAGAGTCTGTGTTTGGTGGGCCGAAGGCCGCTCCCTTCCTTCTCCTTCCTCCCCTTCTCCGCTCCTCTCCCTTCCTTCCGCTCGATTGTGAACCGAGCGTGCTATCCCTTACACCATGGAGTACCCCTGTCGTGTGTGTGTGTGTGTGTTATCAAGGCACATATGTTGTAATGGTGGTCTCTCTCTCCCTTTTCTTCTCTTTCTCTTTCTCTCTCTCTCTAATAGTTATCAAGGAGGAAGACGGTCTGGTAGGCACTCCAATTTAGCTTTTGAGAAATAGCAGAGATGACCACCGCCACCACCACCACCACCACCACCACCACCACAAACAGACCCGGATCTATATCATCATACACGGATCTAACAATACTCAAATAAAGTACTTCTCTCTCTCTTTCAAACAGGAGAGAAGAGAGAGAGAGAGAGAGAGAGAGAGAGAGAGAGAGAGAGAGAGAGAGAAGAGAGAGAGAGAGAGAGAGAGAGAGAGGAGAGAGAGAGAGAGAGAGAGAGAGAGAGAAAAAGGAAGAAGGGAAGAGAGAGAGACAGTGGGTTAGAGTTGCCATGTTGGGAGACACACACACACAACACAACACACACCCCACAATCTCTCCTTTGCTATTATCTCTTCATCTCACTGTCTCTCACAAAAGTAATACCTTGTCTCTTCTAGCAGTAATCCTTCCCTTAGTATAAAATCTGTCCATACTGTCTATATCTGTCCTATAACACGTAATAATATGGTCAATACTACGCTATGTGGCAAGGCGGTGGTGTGTCTGGGTGGCTTCTATACTAACTACTACTAAGCAACTACTACTACTATTACTACTACTACACTACTACTACTACTACTATTACCACTATTACCACCACTACCCCCACTACTATACTACTACTAATACTACTAAGCTACTACTATACTTTCTATTACTACTACTACACTACTACTATTACCCCTATTTCCACTATTACCACCCCTACCCCCACTACTATAAATATACTACTACTACTACTACTACCACCACTACTACTATTACCACTATTACCACCACTATAGCCTACCACCACTACTATATTACTGCTACTACTACTACTACTACTACTACTTTCTACTACTACTACTATACACAGGTAGAAGACTTTTGTTTACATTGGAGTTCTTCCTGTGACGTCATCAATAATATTCGTAGCCCTGTTGGGGGAAGAAAACAAAATTCGCGCGCTTTTTACAAAAGTCGTGGTTTTTACGGAAATAAGGCCTGGAATCAATTATTTTTGATGGATTAGGTGTTTTGAATTTGAATTAGGTGAATATGAAAAATTCAACATAATTAAGCAAAAAAAAAAATGGGTCTGGACGATTACTTTAAGATAGTATAACTAACTAACTAACATAAAAACAACAATAATAAAATCTTTTTAATAAATACTACTCCCCATACTATAGTAGTAGTAATAGTAGTAGTAGTATTGGTTGTAGTAGTAGTAATAGTAACAGTAGTAGTATAGTATAGTAGTAGTAGTATAGTAGTATAGTTGTAAAGTAGTAGTGGTAATGTATAATAGTAGTTAGTGTTAGTATATAGTAGTATTAGCAGTGGTAGTAATAGTTATTGTAATAGTAGTGGTTTTAGTAGTAGTATAGTGGTTAGTGATAGTAGTAGTAGTAGTAGTTAGTAGTAGTAGTAGTATAGTAGAGTATAAGCAGTGGTAGTAGTAGTAAAACTAGTAATTCAAAGATGAAAATTAGTATAAACTATTGTAAAGACAGTAAGATAATGAATACAATAAAATTCAACACTAATAATAATAATAATAATAACAGTAATAATGAAAATTGATATTGAGAGGACTGAGGGCTGTGAGGAGGAGGGAGGGAGTGGCCGAGGGGCGGCAGGTCCATGGGGAGGGCTTGCTCACCTAACTGACGGGTCACTGACCTGACCGCGACCTCCACCCACCACCTGCCCGCACCACCCACATGCACTACTTGTTTGTACTATATAGGATATACTACTACTACTACTACTACTACTACTACTACTATTAGTAATTTATGTAGCAGTAGTAGTTGCAGTGGTAGTAGTAGTAGTAGTAGTAGTAGTAGCAATAGCAGTGGTAGTGGTAGGGTAGATAGTAAGAATAATAAATACAATAAAAGTACAAAGGAGAGGTTTGCGCCCTCCCAAAGAGGGAGAGGAGAGGGGAGAAGTTATGAACAGTTCGGGTGATTTGGTTCAGACTGGGCCGGATCAGTGAGAGCCTGGGTCACCGTGATCGCGTGACGTCAGTCACGCCCCACCCCCAGCCTGCGCGTCGGAAGACCGTATTAGACTGTGCACGCACTGTAAACACGAGAGGGACGAGACTTAGCTGCCTCGACTGCAGCTCTTTGTTTTCACAAGTGGCGCGGCGGCGGCGCAGACATGAATCGTACAGCAAATATGAAAGTAACTTATATTTTGGTCTTGTTTTAATGAAAATTCACTTAGTAACGTATTGAAAATAATTAAATAACATAATGACTTTTTATTATGATATATTTGTTAGTAGTGTATCAATTGCTGTGTCTCTTAAGGCATCATACACCTGGCAGTGAGTGTCTGGGGGTGCTGCAGCTCTGCAGCCCTATGCCACGAGCCGCCACTGATAGAGTGTGTTAATGGCTTGTGATCTGTCAATACTTGAATCTCCCTACCCTCCAGGAAGTGGCGGAAGTGTCTCACGGCCTTATACAGGCCGCCAACAGCTCCCTATCGAAGGCGCTATAGAGGCGTTGGGAAGGCTCCAAACTCTTGCTGAGAAAAGCGATAGGGTGAAGCTCATCCTCTACCTTCTGCTGGAGGACAACGCCCACCGCTTCTGCTGAGCGTCAGTAGTGAGGACGGTGGGGGCATTGGGGACTGAGTAGGCGAGGAGCGTCGTGGAAGCGAGTTGTTGCTTGATGCTGTTGAATTCTCCCTCGGCTTCCTCAGTCCACTGCAGGGCTTCGGTGAGTTTTTCTTTTACCCCTTCAGGAGGTCATGTAAGGGGCCGAGCCGAGCGGCAGCTTGGGGAATGAAGCGATGGTAATAATTTATCACCAGAAGTTCCCTGAGCTTCCTGACCGTACGATCGAGGCCGCGGGAAGTCCGCGATCGCTGACACCTTCTGCGGGAGGGGAGATAAGCCCGCGACGTGACTCTGTGGCCCAAGAAGTCCAACGCCGGAGCACCCAACACACACTTCGCTGGGTAGATCCATAAACCAAACTCATGAAGGCGAGTGAGCAGCTGGCGCAGGTGGAACTCGTGTTGTTGGTGCGACGATGAGGCGACAAGGATGGTCGTCGATGTACACCACGACGAAGTCGAGTCCCCTGACTACTTTCTCCATAAAGCGCTGGAAGATCTGAGCCGCATTGCCTAGTCCGAAGTTCATGTAGGGGTACTCTAACAGACCAAAAGGCGTAGTCACTGCAGTCTTCGGCACGTCCTCTTCAGCCACGGGTGGAAGGCCCGTAGAAGATCAATCTTCGAAAAGACTGACCGCCCGTGCAGCATGCTGTGAAAATCCAACACGTATGGAATAGGGTAACGTTCCGGCCGAGTCATGGCTGTGAGAGCCCTTAGTCGTCGCACGCGCACCATTCGCCTTCTTGGGCCTTCGGTACCATATGGAGAGGTGAAGCCCAACAGCTGTCGGAAGGTTGCGTATGGTCCCTCCTGTAGTAAGTACTCAAACTCCTTTTCGCTGCATGGAGGCGTTCAGGAGTCAGACGTCGCGGTCGAGCAAAAACAAGGAGGGCCCGTCGTGGCGATGGTGTGTGTTACTTGTGTTCCCTTTTGGCGGGGCTGGAGCGCTGAGAAGTGAGGACAGGGAAGTCCTCGAGAAGTGCGTCGTACAGGACCGGCTGGCGTAGGTGTGTCAGGAGGGGCGCTCGCTGCCCGCAGGGCACGGTAGGAATGACCGTGTTGGTTGGACGATGCAGTAAACCAAGATCAATAGACTTTCAATGATCAATAGACTTTTAATAGGTCTCTCCACGGCTAAACTGAAATTTTCCTCTGGTGCGCATGACGTCGATCAGATGCAGTGTGGAGGTCAGCCACGCTCCGAAACAGGTCGCCAGTCTTGAACGAGCAGGCGCAGAGAGCGTATCTTCTGTGCTCCGTTTTCTATGCATGTTCACGGTTCTGTTGCTGAGGATTTTTTCCCTTTTCAGCAAGCAGAAGAGCAGGTGTTGTGTAGGGCAGGGCAGGACGATGTGGGTGGGAGGTGGGGATTCTCTCTCTCTCTCTCTCTCTCTCTCTCTCTCTCTCTCTCTCTCTCTCTCTCTCTCCACTAAAATTGGTACAAAGTCAAAGGTTTTTTGTAAACCTACACAGATGCACTAGAGGTAAGCATTTTGTTCTATACCAACAACTACACTGCAGTAATTTTCATATGATAGTGGCCATTAACAACCTCTCCCTAACCAAACTCTTTTCTTTAGCTTGCTTAACCCTCTCACGTACCGTGACGTGATTCGCGTCAAAACTGAATCGTCTACAGCTGAGCTTTTGACGCGAATCGCGTCAAAAAACTTGCAAAAATTCGCCAAAAATAAAGTATTTATCAGAATCGCGTCAAAATTTTCTGCGTCAAAGATCCAAGCTAGACTATAAAATAAACTAATTGTCAACTCTCTTGTGAGGGTGGATTTGAAATGATAAGGGCCTATGTCTCAGTTTCCTCTCAGCAGGCAGCCTGTGAGCGCGGACTGTCGTCCCTTTAAAACGTGTCCCGAGCGGGTAAGCCATACTTGTAGCCTAATCCGTCTTCCAACATGTGTTTCAGTCTTCTCCATTTTCTCAAGAACTACTGGCTATATGAAAATTCTAATGATAGCGTTGGAATTCTCATAAAAATCCGCTTTTATTGGCATATAAACCATAAAAAGTCGACTCAGGAAGTTTTGAGCTACGAAGTGGTGAACGTAAGTATTTCTTATTTCTCTTTACTCTTTATGTTTTTTTCGGAGTCGGTAAACTCCGCTATTTATTTGCATTTCTTGTTATTTTTTTCTTGCAAAAGGCAGAATAATCTCTTGCTAAACCAGCGATATATAATAATGCCAGGAAAAAAGAATACTCGTGAGTGAAATTGATAACATAAAAAAAAAATTCGCCGCACAGTCAGGCCATTCCGCGGGGCCCCTTAGGGAGCCCCAGACAGATGTCGCAGTAGAAAGAGAAACTTATTAAACTTTTGATGCGTGAGAGGGTTAATAGGAATGCGAATGATAATAGTAATAAACATTATATAAATAACAATGATAATGAAGATAATAATAGTAGTACTATTAATAATCATATTCTCACAGTGGAAAGAGGAGGTAAAAGGGAGTGGTATGGAGAGTAGCAGAGACGTAAGTAGGGAGATTAGGTATGAGTGAGGTCAGGTCAGGGCAGGCCGCCGCGGCCACAGGTGCGTGTAGGTGGGTGGGGGGATTATCCTCCTGAGGCTCGGGGCTTATTTTAGAATAGGCCACGATACAAATGCGTCGTTTTCTCGCACGACTGCAACTGACGTCACTAAGCTGCGCGTGGTTTAACCTATAGTGTCTATTAATTTTGCAGAAAACGTCCGCGCCGGGAATCAACGAGCAAGTCGTGGAAGGAGAGGAAATCCACACCCAGGATAGGCTGATCCACCTCAGCCACCACGAAGGACCAGATTAAGGGCGAGGCAGGCGTGAAGGAGAGGCCGAGAGTCCGCGTACCATAGATGGCGATAGGGGTGTTATTGGCGGCCAGAAGGTCGTAAGCGGTGCTGCAGGGCTTGGCTGGGCTGGGCGAGGCGATCATCGGCCGACGGCGGCACAGCACTGACCTCCGCCCCGAATCCACCATGTAACGCATCCCCGACGGCGGGGGCGGCCACCCAAAGCAGCGTCCGGCGGCCGGGGAGTGGGGGGGCGACGGGCGGAGGCGGCAGGAAGGGGTAGGGACGGGGCGCGGGGTGATACGAAAATCTGTATTGGGTTTGACCAGGGGCGGAGGGGCAGGGCGGCCCTGGCGGGGGAGTCGGGCGGCAAAAATCGGGGATCGGGGGGGGTTTGTTATCAGGATGTATGGCCCGGAGAGAGCCTCGTGGTGGGGGCCCGAGAGGGGGGGGCGGGAGACAGGGCACTTTTCACCGAATCACGCGCGGGGTCTTTTTTCCGACCACAAACAAGGAGGTTGACAATTCCGGGCTCCCGTCCCGAGCGACCATGGTAAAACAATATTGCGGCTAGGGGAGAGGGAGGGTGGAAGGAGGCTCTAATGCTAAATTTGGGCGGAAATCCATGTCGAAGAGGGGGGCTCCGTGTAAGACTGTTTCCCAGGGAGTGCCATGGCCCCCACGCCCCCCGATTCTCCTCCCGCGCACTGAGGAATTTTGTGGGCCGGCGGGGGTGTCCTTGAGGTAAAACAGCGGGGCCCCCCGGCCCCCGCGGGGGCGCTGCAGGCACAGGATGGGGGGTGGGCAGAAAAAGGGGGGAACGAGGTGTAGCCCGCGTGGTTTTTTTGAAAACGGCTCTAAATAATTCGTTGATGGTAGGGCCCCGAAAGCCCGCCAGCTCCGCGGACGGCGGGGGATGGGGCTGGGTGGGGGTAACGAAACAATCCTGGACAATGGGAACCCGCAGCCCTGTTAAGGTCCTGCTGCGGGAGGGGAAATCTGAAGGGCGACGCCGTCATATGGAGCGTGTCGAGCTCAGCCAGTAACCCCTCGCCGACCCCCAAGGGCGCGGACGGGGGCAGTTTTTAACCCCCTTTTTTCCCGTCAGACGGGGGAAGTTGTAAGCATGAGGAGATGGGGGGCAGCGATCCGCGGTATGCTCAAGCGCTTGAAATTTATAGGTCCTTGATGTCTGGGGAGCCCGCCCAAAAGCTTCAAGTGTTAAACCACGTGGCAATGTCGTAGGTGAAAGCCGGGAGAAAGGAGCGCTCCGTTAATATCCATTGTGTCGTAGTACACTCGAGGTCCCAATTGTAGTTTTTAGCAGACACGGATAGCCCAAACATAAGTTCGCACACAATTTTTTTCGGCGGGGAAAATGTAGGGAAATTTCAGCGGGGGGGGCCCCGAGGAACAGAGAGAGGAGGGGTGGTTGCTCTTTTTTTCTGGTGGGGTGGGGGTAACTGCCGGATCCCCGTCACGAAGGGAAGGGGGCGCGAGGAGGCCAGGAGGGGGGGGGCGGAGGGAATTTGGGTACAGCGGAGTCAGGTTACCACAGCTGTGTGGCTGACCTTTTGGGGAAATTTCCAGGTGGGGTGACGGCCCAACTTGGGGGCACACCATTCTTTTTGATAAGTTAGCGATTTTTAGTGCCCTTTTAAGCAACATCTGATAGCATTTTCCCTTTTTAGCTGCCCTTTAAAACTTTTTAAATTTAACTCGTGAAGTGCAAGTTGGTCACAAGTCCTACAGATCTGCAATGTTTTTAAGTTCACATCCCATTCGGAAATTGGCTATACTCTATGAAAATTTTGCAAAAAATTTATTCCCCAAAAAATTTAGCATCTTGCTTGCAATAAAAGGATTTTCTTTTCTTCTAGGGTTCCCTTTTTTGACTGGCTTTGGGTATACAGTCTAACGCTTCAAAAATTTTTAAAAAGTTTCAAAAAAGTGTGTTGCCTAGCATATGTTCCCCCCTTGGTACAGAAAAGGGATTTTAAGAACTCTTTTTCCCCCACAAACCCGTGGAAATTATCCCCTAAAACCGCTCTCAAATTGGAGAATGGTAGGTGGATTTTGACGCTCCCTTTTTGTAAAAAAAGGGAGACTAGAAAAATTCCACCTATGTTATAATTATAGAAGGGGAATAAATTAAGATGCATAAAATATAGAAATATAATTTGGTGGTTTCACTTATAGTCCCCACAATTAATCAAAGGATTGACGGGGAAACCCTTTCCCAAGTATAGAAGTAAAATTATTGGAACTTTCCCACGTGTACCATACCCAGGGATCGGGGATTTCAGTGAAGGCGATTCATTCGTTAAAACCCTACCGTAAGGGTTTACTTCTTGATTGTACACTAAGGTGTAGTCATTTCATATTAAATATATTGAGCCAGCATAACCGATCAATGGGTTATAAGCAAGGAAAAATGGAAAACACACCAAATATGCCGCGCCACGAACTGTAAAAAGGGGTTCCCGTGGGGCCTACCACCATCGCCGCCATTTACGTCCCCCATACCACAATTACCAACCCCCTGAGCTCCCCCACAGCGCCTACCCCCACTCCTCAAAAAAAACAATCAACCCCTTAAAATCATAAACCCATCTATACTGTGAGTGCTATACCTTATTAGCGTATAAATAGGGTAATTTGCATCTAGGTGTTTTTGGGGTTTAATAGCAGGAGCTCACTAAATTTTACTAAAATATCAACATTCTGGTACCCCGAGTGAGGTTTACCTTGGAATGAAAGTACCCGTTTGGGACACAGTTATCCCCTCAGCGTTTGGGCGGTGGAAAGTGTGGAACCAGCTTTTTCAGGCACCCGGGGGGTCGTGCTGCCCAATTTGACACAGACGCCGTCTCAATGAAGTACGTCAGTGGTCATGACCCACATTTCTTTTTTGGGTTGGTAACGATATAGATTAATTGTAGCCCCGAGTGATCTAAATAAAAAAAAAGTATAGAAGAAAAAAAAAGAAAAAATGTGGCAGTCGGGGTAGGAGTGTGTTTAATAGAGCCTGGGAAGACCAACCGCTCCCCTAGATACATGGTAAAACAACTCAGCTATGTAGGGTCAGGAGGTAAAAATAGGGCTTTGAAAAGGGAATTAAAAGGCTATGCGTATTTACATTTTAAAAGCGCAGCCTTTTGAGACAGATTTTTCCGAATGGGGTGCATGGACAAGGCGAGGTTGTTATTTTGAAAAAGCCAAGTTTATAAATTTCATAAAGTGTGGGAAAGGGGGATGGGAGCTATCAAGCACTAGGAGGATACGGTCTGATAAAGCGTTTAAAAAACACCAGTTCCCCCCCCCTTTGGGTTTAAAAACAACTTTACTTGGCCGCGTACCCGCCCGCCTATCGCCCGCCGAGTCATAAGTCGGTTCCCACCTCCCCTTGTACGGCCGCCAACAACAACAAAGAGTCACAATGACGTACAAAAAAGTCTACTGCACCGCCTACCGCTGTAGGCCGCCGTCAAATTTAAAATTTCAAGTCATCCTCCCGCCCAGGGTGTGCTCGAGCGGGTTGCCAACTGTGCCCAGTTACCAAAAAATACCATCAGCGGTGATGATGGGACTATTTGTTGAGCGTGTTGTTGAAGACGGCCGTACAAGCGGGCGAGGGGAACCGGGGCCTATAGACGCCACGGCAACAGGCCGCATTAGTAAAGTCCCACCCGCCAACAAAAATGTTTGGGGAAGTTATAGTTACATTAAATAAAGGGGTGGATGATTATGGGCCTGGTTTCGCGCCTTGCTACCCGATAAAACGGCAATCCACCCTTAGAATTAAGCCGGTTTCCCACCTTCCCGTTTGTACGGCCGCCGTATAACAAAAAGACGTCACAATGACGTCCAACAAATTTACGGCACCGCCGTACCGCTTAGGGCCCCCGTAAAAGTTAATTAAAGTCACTTTTCCCGCTCGGGCGGTGTCCGCTCGAGCGGAGTCCCAAAAACTGGCCCATTTACCACAAAACCCATCAAGCGGTGAGATGGTGAGTCTTTGTTGTTGAGGGGGCCTACAAGGGGGAAGGGTGGGAACCCGGGTTTTAGAATAATTAAATTTAGAAACGTAATCGTAAACTTGTATAAAAAACCTTTTTTTTTTTTTTTTTTTTTTTTTTTCATTTCATCTAATAAATTTAAAAAATCTGGCGGAAGGGACAAAAGCATTACGGCTAAATTGGGTGGTTAAGAATAATAAAAAGGGGTGGGGGAAGTAGTGGAATATCCCTATTGACTATAAAGTTTAAAAAGACATGTCTGTAATGTTTAAAAAAAAATTTGGGGATAATTATAAGAGGTTACTTTAAATTATTCGAAGCTGGGGATATAATTTAATTAATTATAACCCCAATTTAAGTATGATCAAAAAATGTAAAAAAATACATGGAAAGGGTATTCAATATGAGAATTAGTCCCGTGTCAAAAAACCCACAGCCAAAGCCTCTTTCCCCAATTTAAATTTTCCCCTTTTGTCTTTGCCCCATTTTGAGGGTGAGAATTGTTTCTGTCGGGGAAAAATTCAAATCGTTGATGATGGACTGATTTAACAGAGGTGATAAAAAACCCTTTTGTTAGGCGTTGAGAGGCCCTGCATTTAGTCCACCTTTTAAAGGGGTTTATGAGCTTCAAGGCTCTTAGTGTGCAATTTAAAGTTTTTTTCAACTTTCCAATTCTCGTGATTGGAGAAGGCTCGAAATTTCATGAAATTGCCAAAAAGATTCTTTTTTATTGTTTTTATTTTCAAATTATCTCTAAGAATCTTGAGTGCCACATTATAATTGGGGCATTTCTACTGTTAATTCCTTTCCCACAATATCTGGAAAGGAATTAAAGTAAAAAAATGCCAATTATAAGTGGCACCAAGATTCTAGAGAAATTATGAAATAAATCAGATAACAAAGAATCTTTTTGGCAAGTTCATGAATTACGAGCCTTCTCACAATACAGAAAATTGGAAGATTTCAGAACATTTTAAAATTGCACACTAAGAGCCATTGAAGCTCAAAAACCCCTTAACAGAGTCAACTGGGGGGTCATACATGATATGGAGAAAATCCCAAAACCAAAAAGCGAGACCACTTAATCAGAGGTCAATATAATTACTTCACGGTCTAGCAATAGAGGGGGGTTTATTCAAGAGTCAAACTTTGCAAAGTTTTAGCAGGAAAACCCCCAAGGGGATTGAAAAAAACTAACCTAAAGGTAATCAGGGTATCAGCCTTTTTAATTTTACAGGGCCCTATTGGGGGGTAGTTATCCGTCCTAAAAAGTTCGATGGGAAGAAAACCGGTAGAAATTTTTCAAACTAGACCACCCGGGAAAACCACTACAAAGCCTACTCAAAAACAGTGCCATTCCTAAATATGGGTTTTTACCAGGAAGTCAAAAAAAAAATTTTGGTTTTCTGCGAGGAAGAACATCCACCCCCACTTGTAATAAATACCCGATTTTTTCCCTAGGCTAAAAGGGGTTTAAGGACTGGGAAATGCCTAACCTCCCCTTAGGGGTAAACATGAATACAACCCTGTCCTATTAGTCTGGTATTTGTAAGAAGTGAGAAATCCTTTTTCATCACTTTACCCTTATGTCCAATTTGAGGAGAACAGACCCTAGGGTCTTTAAAATGGCAGAAAATAGTATGAGTTTTCCCTCCGTTGTCCCTACGGCAGAATTGAAGGGAGCCAAAAAGGTTTCACCATTGTAAAAAACAATGTTTGACAGTGGTCCCCAAAAATCATTTATTATGAGATAGTTTTTTTTTTACAAATACCTATAATTAGCAAGGTGAATTAGCCATTTCGGGCTTTTGGCCCAAAAAAGAAGCTCAAAGTTTTGACATTTTTCGACCATTTTCCAAAGGAAATTATAAATGTAGGGTAGGCTGTAGTTAATAACATCGATAAATTTTAACTGTAAAAGGACTTAAAACTACAGCTGAAAAAGTTGAAAAAGAAAGGTGTTAGACTAGTTGAAATACCCTTTGAGGATGTTGATGGTCCATTACCAATTTAAAAAATAGGCTTGATTTTTTTTTTTTTTGGGGATTCCCAAGTAAGGACTCAAAAGACATAACATTTCCATTTCACCGTGCCGGTGTGATGTTATAATGGGCTATCCACAAACCCCTCACCCGCCCCAAACAAAAGGAATGCTTCCCATTTTTGCACAACCCCCCTTGGTTGCTAGAATAGGAACTTCATTAGTACCCCCCTCAATCAAAGAGTTATTTGGAAGAAGGGGTATCCCCGGCATAAATTATGGGATCTAGAAAATATCGGTATCATACTGAACAGTAAACCCAAAGAGGATCAAAAACTCTAGATCACTATGATCACACTGTCAAATTTTGTAAAAGGTAAAAATTTAAGTAGGAATACCTTGGCAAATAGATGCCCCGTGTTACCTTCCAAATTAAAAACATAGTTTAAGAGCCAAAATTTAAAAGTTCAAAAAGAAACTGAAGAAAAAATCAGTTTTAAAAATTGGGGTGCTATGATAAGATAATTTAAGATCAATTAAAGGAGACTTTCGAAAAACTGGGCGGGATAAATCATAATATAGGACATTATTTACCCCACCCTGCAGGGGCCCCAAAAATTCATCAACCACTCTCATTAGAATAGTTTTTAATTTTAGTTTCAAAAAATAAACAAGAGCTAGTTTAAATGACTGCCTTTTAGACAGGACCGAATTCTTTTCCAATTAGGAGATGTCCTAGTAAAATTCAGAAAAAGATTATTTCCCTTTTGGGTGACATCTTAAAGGGTTTCCTAAAAATTAGGTCTAAGGGAAAAAGACAGAAATTTCACAAAATTCCTATGGCCTAAAATATATCTCAGGAAGATAGCCCTTAGCCACCAATAGGTTTAAGTCGTTCTGTTGGTTTTTTGCTCAAGCCCCTTTTTTATTAAATAAACTTACAGTACCATTTTAAGGGTTCAGATAGCCCCAAATTTGGGAAAAAATTCTGTTGGAAATTCAGGACAATAAATTCTGAGGAAGAACTAATAAAATTTTTAACCTGGTTAATAAAGAGTGCAGGGAAGGGCCCGGCTCCCCTTTCAGAGCGGAAAAAACTAATTTCCCAAGGCTAGAAGGGAAATCAGGAAGGTTTTTTTAATTATACGCCCCCAGAGGTCCAATCAGGTTAGGATTATGGTGGAATGTAAAAAAAGATGAATAGAGTGCCCAATTTTTCTGATGTAGTCCTAAAAAAAGAGAACACTCTTAAGTCAGGTCAGCCAAGTATTTGAAACCCCTTTTTTATAGTGAGCCCAATAAAACTATAAGGGGAAATGTTTAATAAAAAAAGGCCCCTGGGGGAGAAACACCCGATTGGGATACCCCCCTAGAGGGGAAAAATACAAAAAAAATGGGAGACTAAAAAATCTGAGTCAAAAATAAAGAAGTTCAATAATATAGAATAAATACTGATGGCGACAACCCCCCAATACACAATTTTATGATGCTTCAAAAAATGCATTTCGGTCAGTAGCTTTTCTTAAAGCAGGAGAGGAATGTAATTTTAATTTTGTTAAGGCTCGGGTTGCCCCCCTTAAGCCTAGAACATTGCCTCAAAGGAGCTGACTGCATTAAATTTGGCACAAAATTTGCAAAAATTAAGTAATTTATTTACAAAATTGGGAGGTTATATGTGGACCCTAGTGAAATTTGCCCAATGGTTAGGGGAAAAAAACACAAAATCCCTATGTCGGGGAAAGTGTTTGGGAAAAAAATATTTGGTCCCATTTCACTATAATCATGTTGCTGCCAAGGAAAACCCAGCTGATATTTTTTCCAGAGGAAAAAACTATCCTCAAATTAAAAACAGGATTATGGTTTTAAAGGTCCTACCTGGCGAAAAATAATAATGAATGGCCTAATCAAAAAGGGCTATAGAAGTCAGAATACAGAAGATATAAATTTTGGAAAAATATATTGTCCCGATCCTGTTAGGATATAAAAAGGTTTTCCTTTTTAAGAAACATTAAAAATTACTAAAATTTGGGCTCAAAAATTCATAAAAAGGGGGGTGGTTTTGATCCTTGAAGTTTTGGGTTAGAACAATACAAAAGCGGAAATTTTCCCGAGGAAAAATCGTCTTAGCCTCAGCCCGCCCCCGCAGGAACAAACTTATCAAAATCATTGGTTTGTCCCCAGATAATGAGGGCATCTTAGGTCGAGGAAGAATTTTGGGAAGCTGATCTTCCCGATAAAACCCGCAATCCCGCTAATTCCCCAAAAGTATCATCTTTCTAAATTCTATGGATGAAATTTTGGGAATCTTACATGGCGGAATGGCTGGGCATTGCCCATCCAGGAGGGAATTTTTGGGTACCGCAGGGTAGACAGGCAGTTAAAAACTACCCCAAATCTTATCAAATGAAGGTATGAGGGAAGACCTATCCCGGGGCCCCCCCAACCCCCCCATTGGACGAGTCAATTATTAAAACCCGTTGAGGTAGCTGGTGCGAAAATACGGGGGGAATAAATTTCAGGGATAATGCCCCCCCAAGAAAGTATAGTCTTTCTTATTCCGCACCCTAAAGGGCTGTTCATTTTGAAATAGTGATGATTTTAAATGCCGAAACCCCTTTTTTCAAGGTTCCGGGGATTTGGGCTCGGCGGTCGGTCCCCCGGCGATTGATTAGCGTAATGCTACTAACTTGTAGGAGCCTCCCCCATTTGTTAGAAATATTAAATATCCCTCGTACAAAAAAAACTCTAAAAGTTTAAGGAAAGCTCATGGCCTTTTACTACCCCCAGAGTCCTTGGCAAAATGGTTTCACAGAGAGAATGATGGCTAATTAAGCCTTTTTCTTAGGGAAAAATCCCAAAGACAAAAAATAGGGAAGAAGGGCCTGAAAACCATAGTGATTGAGATTGAACCCGTATCCAAAAAACCCACCCTTAACCTACTTAGATGATTCATCAGTAAATATAGAAGCTCTTACTCCCCCAATTTAATTTATGGGAGAAGACTGGAAAACCCCTTTTCCCTTTTTAGATACAAGGGAAATACCAAGATCCTACAATAAATGACCCCGGGTCAAAAATCTCCGGGAAAGGTATCACACCTTTAAAATTTTAAGGTAGGAAAAACATTGGGTGCGATATTAATGAGTCTAAGGGAAAAATTTTATGAGGCCAAAAAGCCAGAAAAACAAAGCCAATTAAAATAGGAGATATTGTAATCCTTAGGGGGGATTGCCTCGTTCGCAATGGCCTCTAGGAAAAATAGCAAAATTGCATACTGATGGAAAGGGATTGTAGGCAGTGGAGTTTTCTAGTGAGGGGACAACGAGTGTGGGACGGTAAATAATTTGATTTCCCCTTTGAGTTAGCTGAAGGGTAAATGGGACTCTAAATCCGTCTTGGGAGGGAACTTAGGGGATTCCCGACCTCGAGGGAAGCTCTTTAAAGTGTAAAAACCCCTTGGAGAAACCCATTAAAGTGGGTTTAAAAAACCTGAAGCAAAAACCTTTTTTTTCGCCGGCCCCCAGTTATGGAAATTATTTACTAAAAACCGTCTCAATTGGGAAGGTAGGTGGAATTTGACGCCTCCCTTGTGTCAAAAGGGAGGGAAATAAAAATTTCCCCCTATGTATGTTTTTATAGAATTGGGTATAAATTTAAGATGCATTTTAAAAATATAAAAAATTCTGGTGGTATTCACCTATAGTACCACAATTAAACAAAGGATTAACGATGGGAAACCCTTTCCAAATTAGAAGTAAAAAATTATTGGAACGTTCCACGGTACCCCAACCCAGGAGGGTTTCAGGATAATGCCCATCATTGGGGAATGAAGCACCAGACCGAATGCACCCCCGCCTAGTCTGAAGCACCCAAATTTTTAGTCTTGCACCAACTGCCTATTGAATGCCCAGACCCAACGCACCACCTGCCCTTAAAGGGTTTCCCCTTTTTTTTTAAATTTCACCGACTTTTTTGTTTTTTTTTTTTTAGG
>JACEEZ010026221.1:0-14609 GCA_016584305.1 Chionoecetes opilio | reverse complement strand
TAGACTGGGATGGCAATAAGTAAAAGGTTAAATGTTTCAATTTTTGCATCCACAAGGTCATTTTTCTGGGTCAATGTTACGTAGAGGTCATGTATGGGTCAATTCTGGTTCGGTATAGAGCAAATGGAAACCCTTTCCCCTCTAAAGGGTTGTGTGTATTTTGTTTGCATTTTCGTGTGTATTTGTATGGTGTAGTATGTACATCTACAGGGGAACCTATGTAAGCCAAACTAGAATATTTGTTGGTAAAATGCATTTTTATACAATTCTCTAACCAAACTCTCTTGACATAACCGCCACCCAGACCCCCCTGTAGTTCCCTAACCTAGCCTTGGCATTAAAACGAACCTAACCCCGCTGGGTGGATCCCCCCCGCATACCCCCCTTGTATTTATTTTTTTTTCCGACAGTGTTGTATGGGCTACAAGTGTGCAAATGGTAGCCTACAAATGATGATGTTTTTACACGTGCCTTGTAATCTTTAAACGCTTGAAACCATTATTTAGAAAAAATTTAAAAACCCCCTTATCTGACCCTGAAAATGAATAATTTTCCTTATTTCTGCATATTCACAAGTCACTTAAAGGAAAGTTATTTTACATAAATCCTCTACACGTAGCCTTGGGGCCCTCACCAGGGGGGCCCCATAAAATTTCCCTAATAAACAAAGGGGAAAACAAAAATTTGGTTTTCCCTCGCAGGTGCTCATTGTCCACTAAAGGGATAAACTTGCATATTCTTAAACCGGGTGCCTCGCTGTGTCAGCGTCATCGCCTCCCCTTTCTTTCACCCCGACTTGAGGCCCTTAACTTATTTCGGACCTCAGAGGAGGGGCGGCGACATGACTGACGCTGTTTACACAGCCCGTCACCTCCCCCACGCAGATTGCTCTGGCATAATGGAGTTGTCCAGTTTTCCATTTACACCCTCTCCCTTTTCCTCACTTCCCCCACTAGCACCACAATCATTACACTGGTAACACCCAAAAAAAACCCGTCAGGGGTTTCTCATTTGATTTAGACAAATTTTAGGTGTTCTGAGTCCGAATATCACATGATTTTGCTCTACAGGTCAACTTTTTGAGATACAGCCATAGGCCCCCTGCGACTATACTAGCTAATATCAGGGTTTTGATTCAATCATTTTTTTCTTGAAGAATATATCAAATTACAAGCACAGACACGAAAAAGGGGAATTCCAAATTACCCAATCAAATCAATACCTTTCACCATTACCCCATTAAAAATTTTAAATTCAAAAATTCAAAAATTTCATTGTCTGACACTCAGCTGCACTTTCTTTTTTTTTTCATTTTATTGTGATGGCTTCGGCGCGAGGGGTCATGCAGGAATAATCCTTTTACTTTTTTCGCTACATTGCGGACAATACACGCTTCGGGGACGGGAAGAACATCACGGATTTTGAAGCGGCCTACGGGGCTTACTTTAAAGTCAAGCTGGGTGACCAAGAAAAGTCCTGGCACCGCACACGGTGTCAAGACGTGGGGGAATACCCCCGGGGGGCCCGAAGGGCGCGAAAACTTCACTGAAGTTTGGGTTCCGATGGTTTGGAGGGAGCCGTTTGACCATGCATCGTTGTTATTTCTGCGCCATCAATAAAATGGCATCAAGGGAAGAATGGGCACAGCCTCCAGTACCCCGACCTTCATCTGCCCGCCGTCCACTGGTCCTGCCCAAGAAAATTCCCTGTACCGCGTTCCAGAGCTTCCCCGAAAACGCGACGAGGCCACCCGTACAGACGAGCGAGGATATACAGAAGAAAAGTATGAAGCAAAGAATAGTCCGCAGCCCTTTTCACAAAAGTGAGCTTTATCTGGTTCGGGATCTCAGCTTGTCGAAAACTTCCTCCGCTGTTGGCCCTCCAGACTCAAAAAGAAAAACTACTTGGGAAGGGCCGCGTATCACTTTCTTTGTAGAAGGCATGAGGCCCACGGGCACTTCTCCAGGAGGAAGACCTCGTGTACTGCCGAGATGTCGCCGGGTTTTTTGTTAACTCGGCGCCCCCAATCGATCCGAGAATTGGCGACCTTATTGACAGCTGTAACGCTCTTTGAAATGTGGCTCCCCCCACAAAGGGAACCGTTCGCCTCAATCCCCCTTGCGCAATCCACAAACTCCAAAGAGAAATATGAACGTGAAACGTGCTCGACAAAAACCCTATGGCCACCAAAGGTCTCTGCGTGACTTGAAAATGGGGAACTTTTTACTTGGTCAGCGTCCCCGGGGTTTAGAAGTACCCATTTTTTTTGCAGTGGGACAGTCGAAAGAGCCCCAGCATATTAAGAAAAAGTGGCCGGCGCGAGAGCGTTGTACCGGGGCGAGAAACATCATAAACGAAACTTTGTTGACCGGGAGAAGATTTGATCCCCCCTACACTTGAAGGGTTGGGGTTTTAATGAAAAAGTTCACGCGCGCTCTGGACAAGGGATGGGAGGGCTTCAATACCTGTGCCGAGCCTTTCCCGGACTGACCATTGAGAACTGAAGGGGCCGGCATTTTTGATGGCCCACAAAACGGCAGCTCATAAAAGGGCCCCGAGTTCCAAAAAACCCCTTAACACGCTAGAGTGCCCGCTGGGAAACGTTTGTGCAGGTGGTAAAAAACTTTTCCCGGGGAACACGAAGGCACAAACCCGCCCAATCGTCCGCATGATAGAGGCCTTCCAAAAAATGGGTGTTTGAGAGTATTTGATGATTCCTTTTTCACACATGGAGAAATTTCCGAAAAAACCTTGGGGGGGATGAGCGACGGCAGGAAAAGGTTCCATCAGGACATGCGCCAAATGGGGGGAGGTACCGGGGGGTGGGAGCAGTCATGAGCGGGACTATGCTGGTCGCTGAAGAGAGGACAACCCAGCAGCTGCTCACACACGGGAATCGAAGAACACGCGATTTATGCCGTGAAACTGGAACTTTTGTGTCACGTAACGCTCATTCTACTATACTAAATATATGATAATTATGATTATTCAAATTGGATGGATAAATAAAAACGATGAATTATGGATACGCTGATTTTATTTCTGAGGAAAACGAGAAAAAAGAAATCAGGGTTTCCAGCGATGATCGCAGAAATTTTTTTTTTTTTACTGTACAAAAACGATTTTTTTTTAAATTTCTGTAGCAAAAACCTGACCTAGATTGAGCAAAACCAAGGTCATTTTCTGACTCAGAGCATCAAAATTAGTCTAATCCAGCTGGGAAAAACCTGGACGATTTTCAAAACATATGTTTTTTTACCCAGTGTATCATTGAATTTGGGGCGCCTGGTTGTTTTTGGTGAATACGGTTGGGCAATGTTGACAGAGATAGAGATAAGATATATAGAGATAGATAGATAGATAGAGACAGGATGATAGATAGATAGAGACAGAGATAGGAATAGAGGTAGAGATAGATAGATAGATAGAGACAGAGATAGTAGGCCACACGGGGACGAGCTGCCTTGCCAAGTGCGCCGGGCGGAACTCTGCTGATGTGAACAGCTGTGTGTTTGTAAAACATGGCATGAGCGTTGCTAGCTTGTGATTGGTCGAAAATTTTAAAAGCAATCTTGTCATTGGCTGGTGACTGATGACGCGCGTGGATTACGTCATTTACTCGCCTTAAGCCAGTCAGCGACTTCAGACACGTTAAACGAGGAAAAGGAGGCTTTGTAGCTTCGTCGTTAGGAAAACGAAGTTCGGAGGAGATTCGTCGTTGCTGGCCCAACTACCTTTGTTTGCTGGCTTCCTGCCAACGAAGCCACAAAAAAAACACTTAAAGACTTTTTTTTTGGTCGTTAGTCCAAACGAGGAAACCCACAGCGCTGGAAAATTCGCTTCGATTTCGTCGTTAACGTGCACACTGGCCAACGGAATGGCTCAAGACGGATGCAGGCAGAGGTCGGAAAGTTCTCCAGGACATGCTCATTATTGCATTGGTTGCTATGAAAGATCTTTTTTATAGGTGAATGTAGACATATGATTGATTTGGATGGATATTATCGATATATAAGTAAAGAGATGAAATCAAGGCAAGCGACTCATCTTACGTCTGGCAAGGCAGCGCCTTCGGCAGCAGCAGCAAGCAGCAGCAGGAAGCCCGGAGGGTGATATCAACACCAACTTCACGAAGGAGAATAGATGTCTTTGCGTAATATTTAGTAGGGGAGCGAGACCCCTGAGGAACCTATGCCCTGGTGCTATTACAGGCGTGGGAGCTGATGTCTTTCTTCAGGAAGGCACAGGTGAGGCGGATAACTGCGGGTTTTTACTCAAAAGTTTTGAGGGGCGGCCGCCGCTGGAGCCGCCAGCTCTCCGCCACTGTAGGTTTGGGCAAAGATTAATACGTCTATTACTCGTGTATTATACAAACTTAGGATTATGGGTGAGAGTTTATATATACTTGTCATTATCTAAATCAATGTTAGCACCATGCTGTCACTTAAATAAGGGTGATTTAAAGATGTTATGATGAGGTGACTGATGGCGAGCAGAGTGGACGGAGGGCCTTGCCGCGGCGTAGGTGGCTCTCCCATATCACAAATATTCACTATTTCAACCCACACACACATGCACCTTCTACACAAAAACACTAGCAACACAGGCTCCTTACTTTATACATCTTACTTTCTGATACATAAAATCCTAAACCGCAAGCATCCGAATAAAACGAGAATTAGTTTGAGATGGACGGGGAAAAGGCGGAGAGGCCAGTCTGGCATGCATTTTCCCCGGACATGGTCTCGCATGACTTGTGATTGGGCGAGAAGTTTTAAAACTGTTTATCATTGGCTGGCTGGCTGATGACGCGCTTGATGACGTCATTACTCGTCTTAGCAGTCAGCGCATTCCGAACGTTAACGACGAAAAGGGAGGCTTGTGTAGCTTTCGTCGTTAGGAAACGAAAAGTTTGGAGAGATCGTCGTGCTGCGTCCCAACTACTTTAGAGCTGGCTTACTGCCCTGAGCGCGAAGCGCCATTTTCGCTAAAAAACCCCAAAAAAAAAAAATACGTTAGCGTGGAATGTAGTACGGAGGCTGCGGAAAGAGAGAAGCAATGTTTCCATAATATATATCTCAAGAACGTATTAGCTACGAGAAACATTATGGAGTGTTACAAAAAATCAGATAGCACAGGCCTGCCATGTGGGTTAAGCAAATTTAAATTCCATTGATATATGACCAAATAAAGTTTTGGTTTAGGTCATACTACCCCGACCAAAGAAATATTCCAGAAAATCAAAGGAAAATTGATACATTGCGTAAAACTCTTCGTGAATAAGAAAGGTACATATTTTCAAAGTGGAATACGATCTGCCGAAACGGATCTCCGTCAGACATAACAATATGTTAAGACGATGAAAGATATATGTAGGGTGCATCAATAAGACTGCTGGTCACTGAACGGCACAAGGAAGTGCGCAATATTCAAACGATTATATCTAAAAAAAATCTGTATAATGCAAAAAAAAGAAACAAATAGACTGCTTAGGGTAGATCTCTGTTAGAGCTAAAAAAAAGTATCATGCCATTTTTGGTCTAGGGGTCACTAGTTTACATAGTAAAAAATAGGGAACGAAATACAGGTAGCTGTTCTGACATTTTTAAGCTCTGCCAAAAATTTGGTCGAGTTTTATTTTCTACAGACGTCAAAAATGATTCTCAATACGAATTGTACATCTTGCGAAGAACAATAATATAATTGTTTCTATTATATTTTTTTTCACAGAACCCTGCCAGTCAAAGAACAGTTATGAATGTTTTTGATAATAAAAGAAACGCATTTCCCGTATAGATAAAATTACGGGAAAAGTCAGAGCAGCCAAGTTTTGTAGTGCTCCAAAAATCCTGACTAATACGCGTTCCAAATCGCTGTCGATTTTTTATCCCGTATTTAGACCGCCAAATGCCTAAGACAGTTTCTGCACGGGCGGAACCTTGTGGTCAACGTGCCACACCGTAACCCACAATTTTACACACTTTAAACATAAAAATGTATTACATACACACACGGGGATATGTTAGCTAGCAGTACCCGATGGATGGCTTGGTTACGAGGAGGCCGACAAATATAACTCGTCACAGGCAGCCTCTGTCTCTGACTTGATTACTTTTACTGACTCTACTGACTTCATACTATATGAGTAAAGAGATGAAATACAAGCAAGGGACTCATCCAACGTCTGGCAGCGCGGGCCTTCGGCGGCAGCGGCAGCAGCAGCCAGCAGCAGCAGCCAGCAGCATGATGAAAGCAGTGAGGTCGGATGGATATTCAACACCAACTTCACAAGGAGATAGATTTTTCGGTAATATTTAGTAGGGGGAGCGAGAACCTCTTGAGGAATCCATGATCCCTGGTGATAATCCTAGGGTGCTCCACAGGCGTGGGAGCTGCTGACGTCTTCTTCAGGAAGGCACAGGTGAGGCGGATAACTGCGGGTTTTTACTCAAAACTTTTGAGTGTGGCGGCTGGAGCCGCAAGCTCCTTTCGACACTGTAGGTTTGGCAGGAGTAAACGTCTTATAGCGTTATTATGACTTAGTGAATATGGGTGAGATGTATATATAATTGTCATTATCTAATCAATGTCAGAACCGCTCACTTTGGGTCCCCTGTAAATAAGGTGATTTTAAAGATGTTATGATGCGGGTAACTGATGGCGCGCGGCAGAGTGTACGGAGAGGCCTTGCCGCGGGGCCTCCCCATAGTCACAAAATATTCACTATTTCAACCCACACACACACACCACACCTTCTACACCAAAACGAGCAACACAGGCTCTCCTTATTATTACAATACTCATTAGTCTGATAAATTAAAAACTCTCCTTAAAACGCAAGCATTCCGAATAAAACGAGAATTAGTTTGGAGATGATGGGAAGAAGGCGGGGAGAGGCAGTTTGGCATGCCATTCTTGCACCGCGAAATATGTCTGATGACTTGTGATTGTCGGAAGTTTTAAAAAACTGTTTCGTCATTGGCTGGTGACTGATGATGAGCTTGATGACGTCATTACTCGTCTTAGCCACGTCAGCGCCTTCCGACGCGTTAACGACTCGACGAGGAGCTTTGTAGCTTTAGTCGTAAGGAAAAGAAGTTGTCGAGAGAGATGGGCGTTGCTGGCGCTTACGTCTTTGTTGCTGGGTTCCCGCCCCCCAGGATATGCTAAGACAAAAGAACTCCCTGGTTTTAAAGTGGTCAGCAATGTCACTGCTTGAATTTATAAGAAACCTCTGATTTCTTCGTGTAGTTCGAAGACAAGACACGTGTAAGTAGACGTGAGAAGCCACCTCACTTCCGTGTGGAAAACAGGAAACCACATGTTCCGCTCCAATTTCGTCACAAAATGATGCAAAGAGACAAGGCAAGACAGACAAAATAATTTTTAATATTTAATTCAAACCTGTCCTTATAAATATGATATTGAATTATTTATTGGTCAGCATGTATCGTACCCAGGTGTAAGGTTTCGATACACGTCCCTGGTGGTAACAAGGTACTACCCCAGGGTAAAACACCTGCTCTAGTTCAAGGACTCGCCAGAGCCTACTTTTTTTTTGTCCGTCGTCGAGTAGCCGAAGACACACACATGCTGCCCATTCAACTTTCCCCTCCGACTGCAAGTGTGGAGAGGGACGAGGGGATAAGCATAAGCCCAATTAATTAAATGTGTCATCAACAAATCAGCCTGCGACAGCACGAGCGAGGCGCCAGCCATCTCAAGCCTTCTAGAAATAACATATAAGGGCCAACCACATGAGGCCTCAAGGAAGATAAAAACCCCAAAGGCGCAATAGCGTGGAAAAGATTAATAAAAATAATACTAAGAAAATAAATATAGGGTGGAGTCAAAAGCTTTTTCGTTTCATCAAGTTCCTCTAACTGACTTTCAGTGAGAGCTCGCACGCCGTACGTCTAATCTCTGAGCACGGAAACTGATGAGACGTGAAAGCGCGAAGCGCCATTGTTCGCACCTAAAAAAAACAAAAAAAAAAAAAAATACCGTCAGCGTTGGAATGTAGTACGAGGCGCGGAAAATAGAGGGAAGCAATGTTTCCATAATATCTCAAGAACGTATTAGCTACGAGAAAACATTATGGAGGGGTACAAAAAATCCAGATATCAACAAGGCTGCCTGTGGTATAAGCAAATTTAAATCCATTGATATATGACCAAATAAGTTTTGTGTTAGGTCATATACCCGAACAGAAATATTCCAGAAATCAGGAAAATTGCATACATTGCGTGCTAAAACTTCTTTGTGAATAAGAAATGTACATTTTCAAAGTGGAATACGATTCCTTAGCAGACAAGCGGCCGATTCCTTTAACGTGGAACTTCGGCTAACTAAGACTAACCGTCGGCTTTAGACAGGCAGTTGCGTTTTCTAAAACATTTCGGGGGGGATTAGTCTTTAAAGTGGTCTGAAAACTCAACGAGAATAGTATTGGAAATGTTAGGACACCCAGGACCCCTGTCCAACACTTGAGTCTAATGATATTCCGAATACTATGCAATATGCCCATTGCTAAGACAAATTAGGGTATTGTCAATATTCTTTGTTTGGCAAATAGACGTGTATAAATGCGTTCTACTGCAGATTATGAAGCATCTGAAGAAAAAAATTTAAAGACCGCGTTTGGCGCCCTACGAAAATCTGGGTTTTGTTTATCTCTTCTCGCCCGCCGAGTCCAGACTATCAGCAATAAATAGGTCACTCACTTATACGACTATACAGCAGCACTGCATTTAATTAATGGAAAACAGAGGAGACATTTATTCTCTTGTTTAGGTCATAAATAGTCTAGTCCTACATAACAATGGTCCTTACATCCCCTCTACGGGGAGGGCCACGGCAGAAGTCTCCCATTTCCACACATCTATCCCCTCGGCCTAGGGATGCTCGAAAATCCCTCGTAAGGACAACTTACGAGTGATATTATGGCTACAATCCTCTTCGGAAAATCGTCCCGCGGACCGCTTATTACCTAAATAACTCTACAAATTAACACAAACCTATCATAAAACTTAACTAACCTAACCAGAACCTAAACAAAACTTAACCTAAACCTAAAAAACTAGTTTAGCGGTGGTTGAACAAGATCGGTGATTTCCGAATAGACGGCCGATTTTCAGCTCACTAATCGCAAGAATGTTACGATAATACATAGCTGCCACATTAGCCTTTCAGCGTAATATGATCCCATCTGAGTATACAGAGACGTACCCAGGGTTATACCTTGATCGCTGATCATAGGTTCGTCAGGGGTCTTGCGTGCGAAATTAGTATTCTATAGGACCACTGCTGGCCCTCGCCGTACGATGCCGTATCCGTGAGCCTGCGGTACTCTGCTATAGTGGACGAGAACTACCGCGTTCGCCTTCTTTAGCTAGATCAATTTTTTTTTTCCACACGGGGGGAGGGGGCTAACGCCTCATTGTGACACACGTGAACACTTGTGTGACAGGATAGTATAATAAACTTTATAATATCCTTGCTTGTGTGTATACGTGCGTGTTTGTACTAGTAGTCCGAATTTGATACCACAACCACCAACCGGATTCGGCCTAACTTGTATGATGAACTATACGTTTGTGATTCAAAGAAGTCGACCGATATATATATTTAATATAAGGTTTGCCCTGATATGAATTTCAAAACTATACAACTAGTGATTAAGGAAATCATTAGTTGTGCAACTAAATTAATAACTATAACATTCGACCATGCACAATCTTTACTCCCCAATAATTGGGAAGAGCTATGAGATCAGGAAAATGTGGGTAAAAGTGAATACTGAAGAATATAGGTTCATATATGGTATGATGTGTGTTTTGTTAAGTTCTCGGTAGCAGGGCGGAGACCAATGACACTTCCGTCTCGTCCCCAATATATGATCTCCCTGTTCAGGGCTGCAACCAAGCGAAGTCGTGGATCAACATAAGACCCTGTTCGCTCTCGGCTGCTGGTGTCTAAAGCACGCGTTCTTGGCATCGGTACTACTGAGTCTAACATGAAAGCTCCACGTAGACTCTCTAGTCCATGTTTAAAAAAGCGGTCCGAAGGTCTCCCGTCAAGAAATAACAATATGTTAGACGGGATGAAAGATATAGGTATGGTGCATCAATAAGCTGCTGGTAATTGCACGGCACAAGGGTGCGCCAAAATATAAAAATATTATATCTAAAAAATCTGTATAAAGCCAAAAAGAAAACGGATAGATGCTTAGGGTAGATCTCGTTGAGCTTAACAAAAGTATTCATGCCATTTGTGGTCTAGGGTCAATAGTTTCATAGTAAAAAAAATAGGGAAACGCAATAAGGTAGTGGTCTGACATTTTTAAGCTGCCCAACAAATTTGGTCGAGTTTTATTCTACAGACGTAAAAATGATCTCAATACCAATTGTATAACTCTTGCGAAGAACAATAATAGTTTGTTCTATATATTTTTGTTCACAGAACACTGCCAGTCAAAGAACAGTTATGAATCGTTTTTGAGAGTAAAGAACGCATTTCCGTATAGATACGGCGAAAAATCAAACAGCCAAAGTTTCGTGCTGGATTTGTGGTTTACCATTAACGGAAGACAGAAGCCGAGAGAGGCACAATAGAATGGATACTGAAACTAGCTCATTCAAGCTCTGAGGACGATCCGCGGCAGAGCGCCGGGGAAGAGCCGAGGGCCGTGGTGGCTTTCGAGGAAAAACCTCTGGAAGTCGGGAGTTAAGCCGATGACGTTGGAGGTCGGTTTAATCCTGCTCACCACTGACAAGCAGATGCAAGTTGGCAAGCAGCAGATAAGACCCAAGCCGACGATGAAGCAAGTGGGATCTAGTCAATATCAGGAAGAATGATCATGCAAATCCGGTGTTGTGGATGTGAAGGAGCACTTAGGCAATTTACAAATCAAGCCTCGCCCCATACTAACACACTACGTACCAAGGACTGCCCACGAATTATCTAAAAGCTAGTACGGTGTTGTTACTGCGATTTGGATTAGGAGTTCTTCTTTTCTGACTCTAAGTCTACGTTCGCTTTACTACTGTGTCAGTGTTGTGGTGTCGTCTGGAGTATCTGCGGGAGCAACAGGGAGACACCGACGTGCCTGAGGTGCCAAACAGCATTACGCTAGATCACTTCTGGAACTTTTGGTGCCGCTTCTTGGGATAGCCCTATTTGCGTGCACCTAGGACCATTCCCACAGCCAGGGACGGTGTGAGTTTTAAATTGGCATACCGAAGGTTGGGACGAGCAAAAACTTTCTGGTAAGATAAACTCTAATAACGAATGTGTCGTACATGACTCTGTGTCACCCTAGGATTTTCCAGCCAGAATCCACGACCGATGTTCCTGTATTTTTACGAATCAGACCGGCGAGGAGGAATTGACACTTCCTACTATAATGGTTGGGACTGACCAATGGGATTGGCAAGCAACGGTCAAACTACTAGGATGGTCAAGGCGACGATGCTGACCGACGAAACAGTGAAGCTGCTCACCGGCAAGCGGGATATCAAGCTAGGAGACAAACCTATCACCGAAATTTTCTCATTGACTAAACTAGTGTATCCCACGCATTAGAGAGGCTGGAAGGACAGGGGACCAAGTTTGTCAGGAACGTGTGTCGCGAGCGGCAAGTTGGCTCTATTGATGCATGGTCAATGAGCCAAGAAGTAGTAACCATGCTGTTTACGAGCCCATCGATTCATCAAGGGGCTTATCGGAATATGGAGAAATGACCGGTTTCAGCGAGGACACCACACTTCAACAGCATGGACGTCAGGATCGTCTTCAAGTTCAGGAGTCCACGCCATCGACTATTACAGATTAAACCCATTGGTGTTGCTGCAGCTGGAATGAATACACAAACGTCCGGCGCTTGGTGACAAAGCTCAACAGTCTGCAGAGAGACACAAAATCCTGCTAATACGCGTTCCAAATCCGCTCTTTATCCCAGGATTAAGACGCAAATGCCTAAGACAGTTTTCATGCAGCGGCAAACTTGTGTGCAACGTGCACACACGTAACCACAATTTTACACACCATAACATAAAATGTATTACTACACACCGGGGGCTATGTAGTTAGCAGTACCCGATGGATCGGATAGGTTACGAGGAGGCACGACAAATATAACTCGTCACAGCCAGCCTCGGTCTTTGACTAGTACTTCTTATGACTTCATATATATGGTATAAAGATATGAAATACAAGCAAGGGACTCATCCACGTCTGGCAGCGCGGCTTCGGCCAGCAGCAGCAGCAGCAGCAGCAGCATGATGAGCCCGCGATGCAGGTGGATGGATATCAAACACAAACTGCACAAAGGGAGATAGATGTCTTTGGTAATATTCGAGGGGAGGGGGCGAGAACCCCTTGAGGCAATTCCTATGATCCCTAAGGTGCTTATTTAACTTTTTTTTGACCTGACAACTTTACTCCCAAAAAGGGGAAACTATAAGATCAAGAAAATGGGTAAAAAGTGAATAAATGAAGAATATAGGTTCATATATGGTATGGTGTGTTTTTTGTTCTCGGTAGCAGGGCGCGGAGACCAATGACACTTCCGCTCTCCGTCCCCAATATATTATGATCTCCCTGGTTCAGGGCTGCCAACCCAAGCGCAGTCGTGGATCAACATAAGACCATGTTAGCTCTCGCTGCTGGTGTCTAAAGCACGCGTTCTTGGCATTGGTACTACTTGAGTCTAACATGGAAGCTCCACGTTAGACTCTCCCTAGTCCATGTTTAAAAAAGCGGCCAAAGGGTCTCCGTCAAGAAATAACAATATGTTGGGAGGGATGAAAGATATATGTATGGTGCATCAATAAGCTGCTGGTCATTGAACGGCACAAGGGTGCGCAAAATATAAAACTATTATATCAAAAAATCTGTATAAGCAAAAAGAAACGGATAGATGCTTGGGGTTTAGATCTCGTTGAGCTTAACAAAAAGTATTCATGCCATTTTTGGTCTAGGGTCAATAGTTTCATAGTAAAAAATAGAGAAACGCAATAAAGGTAGTGTTCTGACATTTTAAGCTGCCAAAAATTTGGTCGAGTTTTATTTTCCTACAGACGTAAAAATGATCTCAATACCAATTGTACTACATCTTGCGAAGAACAATAATAATTGTTCTATATATTTTTTTTCACAGAACCCTGCCAGTCAAAGAACAGTTATGAATTGTTTTGAGAGTAAAGAACGCATTTCCCGTATAGATACGGGAAAAGCCAAAGCAGCAAAGTTTTAGTGCTGGATTTTGGTTTACCATTAACGGAAGACAGAAGCCGAGAGAGGCACATAGAAATGGATACTGAAACTAGCTCATTCCAAGCTCGAGGACGATCCCGCGGCAGAGGCCGGGGAAGAGGCCGAGGGCGTGGTGGCTTTCGAGGGAAACCTCTGGAGGTCGGTTTTAAGCCGATGACGTTGGAGGTCGGTTCTAATCCTGCTCACGCTGACAAGCAGAGCAAGTTGGACCAAGCAGCAGCTAAGACCAAGCCGACGCTGAAGCAAGTGGAGGATCTATCAATATGGAAGAATGATCCATGCAACTCCGGTGTGTGGGATGTTGAAGGAGCACTAGGCCAATTACAAATCAAGCCTCGCCCATCTACCACCCTACGTACCAAGGACTGCCCACGATTATCAATAAGCTGTACGGTGTGTACTGCGATTTGGATTCGGAGTTCTCTTTTCTGATCTCTAAGTCTATGTTCGCTTACTACTGTGTTCAGCTGTTGTGGGGTCGTCTGGAGTATCTGCGGGAGCAACAGGGAGACACCGACGTGCCTGAGGACAACAGCATTACGCTAAGATCACCTCTGGAACTTTTTGGTGCCCGCTCTTGTGGATAGCTATTTGCGTGCACTAGGACCATTCACACAGCCAGGGACAGGTGAAGTTTTCAACTTGGACATACCGAAGGTTGGGAACAGCAAAACTTTCTGGGTAAGATCAACTCTAAAACGCATGTGTCGTACATGACTCTGTGTCACCTAGATTTTCCAAGCCCGAATCCACGCCGATGTAGAATTTACGAATCAGACCGGCGAGGAGGAATGGACACTTCCTACTATAATGGTGGGGACTGACCAAGGGATTGGCAAGCCAACGGTCAACCTACTAGGATGGGCCAAGGCGACGATGCTGACCGACGCACAGGTGAATCTGCTCACGCAAGCGGACTATCAAGCTGGAGACCAAACCTATCACCGCAATTTCTCATTGCTAACTAGTGTATCCCAGGCATTAGAGAGGCTGGAAGGACAGACCAAGTTTGTCAGGAACGTGTCGCAGCCGGCAAGTGGCTCTATTGTGCATTCAATGAGCCAAGAAGTAGTGTAACCATGCCGTTTACGAGCCCATTCGATTCATCAAGGGCTTATTCGGAATATGGAGAAATGACCGGTTTCAGCGAAGTACACCACACTTCAACAGCATGGACGTCAGGATTCGTCTTCAAGTTCAGAGTCCACTCCATCGCTATTAAAGATTTCAACCCATGGTGTTGCTTCAGCTGGAATGAATACACCAACGTTCCCGGGGCAACGCTAATGGGTGCCTAATACGCGTTCAAATCCGCTTTCTTTATCCGTTTTTTT
>JACEEZ010026220.1:0-10158 GCA_016584305.1 Chionoecetes opilio | reverse complement strand
AATAATTTTTTCCAAAAATTACTTTTTTAATTTTTAAAAAAAATTTTTTTAACCTAAAACATCCCCTAACATTATTATTCCCTTCCTAAAAAAGACAATGCAATAAACCCTCCTTTTAAACACTCCCATCTAACAATATTTTAAAATATAGCCTAAAAGGGGCTGCTTTACAAATGATATTTTCCTACCACTGCCTTACTTAATCAAAAAACCTACTTACGTAACTAAATTTCCCCCAGTCTGGGAAAACTTCCTAAGACCTTGTTCTGGAAAAAATTAATAAAATTTTCTCGCCCTCCCTGTCATCTTTTATATATTCTACTATAAAAATTCTAAAGTGGAAACTCCCCTTCAGTCTTCACTTACACTTTACAATGCTTTAAAATCTTTTTGGGGCTTTTCATACTTGCCACCCTTATAGGTTGTCTTCCGAATTATTTTTATCTTTGGTAGGCATACAGTAGCTCCCTCCCGAGTTTCGCGCTTGCTTTTTTCAAAAGGGCATAGCGCTAAACTCGGGGATCGCGAAACTGGGGTTTGAAAACCCTGAAAAAAATGCTTTTTTAGCCTGTGCGAGGCGTAGCCCCAAATTTTTTTCGGTTTATAAGACTCACGTTTTCCCCAAAAATACCCTAAAAAAATACAAATGGTCTTCCAAGACAATACTGTTATTTCCTCAGTTTTTCAGTACCTCAACTTCCCTGATACAAGTATTAAAAACCCAAAAGACTTTCAAATCAACTAGAAATTGCCCCTTACGCTGGTTTTTTACTTTCCCCCATTTTGGCAGCAGATTCCGCGTTTTCCCGCCAACAGCGCCATCTATCGTCTGCTGTGTTGACGTTCTTTTCCACTCGCTGTCACACGTATCTTAAGCTCTTTCAGTCCGGAAATTATCACCCATGGCGAATTTATCAAACGATTTACAATCTATCGCATACAACTAAAATTATACGATACCCCAAAAGAAATATTTTGGAACAGCCCAAACGAAAAATTTTTGGATCCCGTGGGAGGGCGTGGCCGAGGTTCCCCCCCTGAGCACATGGCTGGCCGAAAATGGCCGGCGGTATTTAAACAAAGGGCATTACCCCCCCTGTAAATGCGGAAACCCTTACCTTACAATCTCTTTTTTGAGGGGGGGAAAAGTGATTGATGGTTTCACTGTCGCTATGCCCCTCCAATTTTGGACTCTGGATCTATTCCTCGTTACTTAAAAAAATGTAAGGAAATGGGGAAATATAGACCCATAAACAACCGTGGCACAAAGGGAAGGGAAGGGACATCACGACTCGCTTGGTGGTGACTTCCAGGCTTATTACGCCATGATAATACCATACCTTTTGAACTTGAAAAGTATATTTAATCTTCACCCCTGTCTACAATTTTAAAAATAGTCAATTCCACTGCAGTTTTAAAACACACTTAAACCCGTAAATCCCCTCATGGGGGGGCGGGAGCAATGGGTTTGCGTCTCCGACTGGCGTTCTCGGGGACCCCAGTTCGATCCCCCAAGAAAACCAAAACCTTTCTGCTCGGGGGGGGGGGTCCTAAGAACACCCACGCCCTGCCCATTAACTCTACCTTCGTTGCGAGTGCATCGGGGGACCAGGGGGGGGGGCATAGCCTCACAGGGGGTCACTATAAAAACCTGCCTCGCCACCACGGGGAGGACCAAAAAACACAGACCCTCAATGAAAAACCCCCAAGCCTACCCCCACCCTGGGTCACCACTGCCCACGGCCTATAGGGAAAAAAATGAAAGAAAAAAAAAAAAAAAAAAAAAAACGTAGAAATAAAAAGGGGCTTTTTAGCTGTAGTGCTTTTAAGGGGGAAGGGGTGACTGTGGTGTGCGGGAGGGGGGAGGCCGTGGGAGAGAGCCCCCCCCCCCGGTCGCTTACAAAATCGTGAATGGGCTATTGAGGGGGGCGCGTTTTGTTTATACCCCGTTTGGGATGAGGGAAAAATTTTATATAGTAAATTGCAAATTTATTGAAATGGTGCAAATTTTCATTTATCAGAAAACAAAATATACCCAATGGAAAGCTAATAAAATTTCGCTTCTACTAAGGGCGGGCCCATTAATCTTAAAAAAATCCTCCCGGGCCCCAACACAAGCAAAGGGCCAACCCCCCATTCCCCTCGAGACAGGCCTCCCACCCCCCCCCTGGAGGCCCACTGTCAAAAACGGGGGCTATGAAAGAAAAAACAAAAAAAAAAACATGTACAAAGGGCAGGGGGGGCAAAACTCTGGGAAATAATGCCCGAAAGTCAAAGGGGTAAAAATTTAGGAATAAAGCGCAAAAACTCGAGGATTGCAAAAACTCGCATAGCGTAAAAAACTGGGGAGGGTACTGTATACATAAATCCCCAAACAAAAGTAGGGGGATTCTTAGTGGGTTGGAGTACACCCCCCAAACCTCACCACCTTTGGGGCACTTCCCGTCGGTGCTTCTAAAGGGAAATGCCTTTGCGAGATTTGTGTACTTTTCGATTACTTTTTTGCTCTTTGGGGCATCCTGTCCACACTGCCACTTTTGAGTGACGAACCTTCTTTGGGGGACGGGAAAGCGCCGACGGTGATGAGTGGTAGTGTGAAAAGGGCTTTCCCCCAAGTTTTTGGTAACTTTATTTCCTTCAACCTTTCCCCCAAAAAAAAGTTTTTTCTAGCTTTTGGTTACAACCATCTTTTTTGGGCCATTCTCTGTATCCTCCCCAAACTTTTGGGGTGTATTTACCTATTTTAAATTTCCTAGTTGTAACAAAACAGGAAAAGAGCTTTGCTCGTACGGGTCCCGTCCCCAAATCTAATATTATCCAGTTTGCCTTTAAAGGCCCCTAAATACTTCTTGCATTAATCATTTTTTGCATCAAGGTTTTTTCCAGGCTTCTATCCTGGAAAAATAGGGGAAATACGGGAAGCTTTTTTTTTTTTTATATCCCTCTTCCCATTTTTGCCCTTTTTTCTTTTCTTCTCTGACCTCTTGTACTTCTTCGTCCCCCCAAACAATCATTTCTATCAATTTTTTCCAACCCTTGATGCTCTATACACTGCTTTAAATTTTCCCCTTTCCTTCTTTTCTAAAAAGGGGTTGGGAGTTTTGGGTCTTGAAAGTTTTTTTTCCATATTTTTAAATCTCTCGGTTTGGACCCTTTTTTTGGCTGCTCTTTGTTTTCCCTCTCAATTTTCCTTATATCCTTCTTTTTATTTGGTGACCAAATAAACTCCCGGCATATTCCAACCTTGGTCAAACAGAGATTTTACCAATTTCTTGATCATCTCTTAAATCCAGATTTTTTAATCCCCATTCTTATTTCCTCACAATTTTTTTAATGTGTCTCCTGTGATCTTTTTTTTATGCTTATCGGGGTGAAAAATTGTCCCTTTTTCCCATACTCCCAGATCTTTTTGGGACCTTTGTTTTGATTATCCTTTGTTTTTTCCCATCAAAATATTTTTCCTTTTGTCTCTTTTTGCTACCCCCATTTCCATTACTTTCCCTTTTTTTTGGCATTAAATTTCCATTTCCCATATTTAAACCCCCATCTGAAAATCTTACTAGACCCTTTTTTGTAAATCCTCACATTTCCTCTTTCCCTTTCCTTTTTCTTAGAAAATTTAGCATCATAAACAAAAAAAACTCAAAAAACTTTTTTAACTCCTTTTTCCATATAAATTTAAAATACCCAAGAAATCACTGGGGCCAATACTGTTTCCCTTGAGGAACCCTTATCACACTGCACCATTCTGATTTTTTGATTTTTTTATTACTGTTCTCTTCCCCTCTTTTTGCTAAAAAAGTCTTCCACCCCCCTTTTTTTCAGAAAACCCACCCTTCAATCCTCCTACATGTTCAAAGTTTCCCCGAGCAGCCCTTTATGAGGTCCCTTGGGTCAAATTTTTTCCCTTTGGGGCCCAAGTAAATGCAATCCCCCACCCTTCTTTTTCCTGTGTCACATCGATCACTCTCGAGTAAAAACTCAAAAGATTTGTTGTACTACATGAAAATTCCTCCTCAAATCCAAACTGGGCCCCCTGGGAAGTGTGTTTTTCTCTTCCAAATTTTTTCAACCACGGGCCTTCACAATTTTTTCAACATTTTTGCCCCTAACATTGTTAAGGGTACTGGCCTGTAATTTAGTGGTTTTTTTCTTTGTCACCCTTTCCCCGTAAAATTTGGGACAATTTTGCTCTTTTTCCAATCAAGGGGGGACTCTTGGGTCTCCTTGGTGAACTCTCAATTAAAATATTAATTTTTTCCCGGGTAGTTTTTGGTTTTCTGCACTCTTTCATTTTCCAGTTCGACACTCCATCTTGGGCCCCGGGGGTTTTTTCACAAACTTGACTTTCCTTAGCCCCTTTTTAAATTCTAAATTTCGTCTACTTTTTTTGTCCCTTTCCCTTTTATTTTTTTTGGGTATTAATTTTTCGTTTTAAAAATTTCCCCTTTTTCTTTTAAATACAGTCTGTAAGCACTTTTTCATCACCTCGGCCTGTTTTAAAGCATCTTTTATACAAAATCCTTCTACCTTCAGCTTATCTATTTTCCCTTTCCCTTTTTTTTTAAAAATTTTTCCCCTTTTAAAATTTTCTATAGAAAAGTTTTCGGTTTTTTCTTTTCTTTTTTTAGTATATTCCTTCATGTTCTTTTTTTTCTTTTTCCCCTTCCCGGAAATTTTTACATATTCATTTCTAGTTGCCTTTTGTACTTCTCCCAAAGGTTGCTGCCCCTTTTTTTCCTCCAACTATTCCATGTTTTTTTCTCCCTTTTTAGTCTTGCTAATTTTTACGTGTGTGTGGGGTTTTGTGTTTTGTGTGTATTTACCTAGTTTTTGTTTTTTCAGGGCCCCGAGCTACTCTCGTGTGGTCCCGTCTCCATACTATATAAATTTATCCCGTCCTTTTTTTCAACTGGTGCACATTATTTTTTTCCGGGTATCAAACCTTTCCCCATTTAAATCCATTCCCAAAAAAAATTCTGCATTTTTTTGAGGGAAACTTATTTCTTTATGTTTTTTTAGGCATCTAAAAAGGTTTTACCCGAAATACCACGTGTAGGCTCGCGGGGCCTCTTTTAGTTCCTTTTTTTCTTTGTTCTTATGTTTTTATGGCCCTCCCCCTTTTCCCTAATTTGTTGTAAAGTCCTCCTTGGGTTCGCCCCTTTTCTTTGTTTCCCCAGTCATATACTCTCTCATTTTCTTTTCTTCCTCTTAGGGTTTTCAGTTTAAATATTTTATTTAAAATCTCCTCTTTCTGTTCTCTGCTGAAGTGGTTTTGGGAAAATTTGTACTTTTTTTTATGTTGTTCAGGCATCTCCCTTTTCCAAATTTTTGTTATTCCCCCTTGTGTATCGACTTTCTCTTTTCTTTGAGCAGTATTTTCCCCATTATCTGTTTCCATTCCATCAAAAGTTTTTCAGTTTTTAAAAAATTTGGGATTTTAAATCTCCTCTTTCTCTTCTTTGTTCAAGTGTTGGTAAAGTGTGTATATTTTCCTAGTTGGGGTTTTACAGGGCCCGTAACCCCCCTTTTGATAGGGGGGGGTCACAAACCCCCGGGGTAAAACCCGGTAACAAAATTTACTGCTGGGTGGAACCCGGGGGGTCGGGTTTTAAGGGAAAACCGCCCCTCTGTCTTCGCTCCCCGGGGATCGAACCCCGGGCTTCTCGGTTTTTGAGCCCCAGTGTGCTTTTAAACCCCTTAAAACTACGGAGTTCCCTACGGAGTGTGTGTTTTTTACCTATTTTCCTGGTTTTTAAAATAAAAGGAAAAAGCTATGCTCGTACTGGGGGCCTTCCCCCAAAACTACTATTATCCCCGCTTTTCCTTTGAAGTCCTGAAAAACTTCTTGCATTAATACTTTTGCATCAAGGTTGTTCCCGGCTTCTATGCCCTTCCCCATAAAAGGGAAGCTGTATTTTTTTTTGTCCCTTTTGCATGTTTTCCTTTTCAATTTCTTCTCATGACCTCTTGCACTTCTATCGTCCCACACAAACAAATCTTCTCTCAATTTTTTCCAACCCATTGATGCTCTCTCTATACACTGCTATAAAATCGCCCCTTTCTCTTCTTTTCTCACGAGTTGGGAGTTTTAAGGGTCTTAAAAGTCTTTCCTCATATGGTAATCTCTCAGGCTTGGAGCCATTTTTTGTGGCTGCTCTTTGTATTCTCTAAATCTTCCTTATATCCTTCTTTTTATGTGTTGACCAAATCACTGCCGCATATTAAAACCTTGGTCGAATCAAAGATGTTATAAATTTCTTAATCATCTCTTCATCCAGATATTCATATGCCATTCTTATTTTCCTCAGCAACTGATATGTTCTCCTGTATCTTGTTTATATGCTTCTCTGGTGACAAATTATCCGAAATCCATACTCCCAGATCTTTTTCGACCTTTGTTTTGATTATCCATTCATTTCCCATCGAATACTTTCCTCTCTTTTCTCTTTTTGCTACTGCCCACTTCCATCACTTTATACTTTTTAGCATTAAAACTCCATTTCCCTAGTTGACTCCATCTGAAAATCTTATCTAGATCCTTTTGTAAACCCTCACAGTCCTCTTTACTTTCTACTTTTCTTAGTAATTTAGCATCATCAGCGAATAAACTCATATAACTGTTTCACTCCCTCTGCCCTATCATTTACATAGACCAAAAACATCACTGGGGCCCAAATACTGATCCTTGAGGAACTCCACTTATCACACTGCAACACCATTCTGACTTTTGATCTTTTATTACTGTTCTCATCTCTCTGTTGCTCAAAAAGTCTTCCACCCACTTCAGCAACCACCCTTCAATCCTCCTCCCTGTTCTAGCTTCCAGAGCAGTCTCTTGTGATGTACCTTGTCAAATGCCTTCTTTAGGTCCAAGTATATGCAATCGACCCCCCCCCTCTCTTTCCTGTTTCACATCGATCACTCTCGAGTAAAAGCTTAATAATCGTTGTACATGACATTCCTCCTCTAAATCCAAATGGCCACCTGGCGAGTGTGTTCGCCCTCTTCCAAATATTTCAACCATCTGTCCTTCACAATTTTTTCACACATGTTAATGTGTGAAAAAATTAATGAATACACTTTTTTAATTTAAATAACTACACTTGTTAATGTCTGGCCTGTAATTTAATGGTTCTTCTTTTTCTCCTCCTTTGTAAATTTGGGCAAAATATTTACTCTTTTCCAATCAAGCGGGACTCTGCTCTCCTTGAGTGAACTCTCAATTACACTATGTAATTTTCCTGCTAGTTGGTTACTGCACCCTTTCTTATCCAGTTCGACACTCCCTCTGGAAACCCCGGGGGTTTTCTCACTCTTTTACTTTCCCATTAGCCTTTTTACTTCTATTACGTCTACTTCTATGTCTTTTCCCTTATATTTCTTTTGCTATTATATTTTTCGTTTTAAATTCACTTGCTCTTGTAAATACAGTCCTGTAAGCACTTATTCATTACCTCACCTGTTTTTAATGCATCTTCGTACCTATGCCTTCTACCTTCAGCTTATCTCTCCTTCCTTGTTTTTTCATTTTTCCATTTATATATCTATAGAAAAGTTTCGGTTTTGTTCCTACATTTTTCTATTATATTTCTCTCATAGTTACTTTTTTTCTTCTCTTCGGATTCTTACTATTAATTTCTAGTTGTTTGTACTTCTCCCAAAGGTTGATACCTCCTTTTTTCCTCCAACTATTCCATGTTTTTTGCTTTTTTCTAGTCTTGCTAATGCACATTTTTTGTTAAACCTCTTCTTTTTTTCTTTTCTCTGATAAAATATCCTTGGAAAAATAACTATTTATTCCTTCTGTGTAAATTCATATGAACTCTCCCATTTTTTTCTGGGTACTCCTTGTTGCATGGAAATTACTCCAGTCTGTCTCTCCGAAAAATGTTTTTTAATCTGTCAAAGGTCTGCTTTTTTTTTTCATAATTGTATCTTCCTTTCTCGTGTTCTTCTCTTCTCCCCTTTTTTTTAGCTATCATTTACTTCAAATTCAAAAAGTACATGGTCACTCTTTCCAAGGGGCACTGATAATTTACTTTACTAATTACTTCCGTTCTTTCGTCAATAGTAATCTAGTCCTTAATGGTTCCCTTTGCTACCTCTGAATTTTGTATTCTCTTTAATCCACTGAGTCATGATGTTATTCATTACCAAATCCAACAATGTACCTTTCCACCCCATGATCTGCTCCTCCTTCGTATACCATTTTTTCCCAGCAAACTTCTTTGCAGTTAAATCTCCCATCATAATTATGTTCTCACAATTTTCCATCTTATTCTTTAAAAAATTTGCTTTTGTCTCTTATCATGTCTCCATACTCTTCTCTCCCCCAGGAATTTGTCTTAGGTGGAACCATAGACCACTGTAAATCTGGACTGCGCACGGAATATCCGGCCTGTTGCACAAGGGCCTGAAGTCGGGTGGGCCGCTCAGATTCATATATACGAGGGCGAACCCAAAAGTAACCGGAATAGTTTTCTGTGGGACAAACCCGTAGTAGTTCAGGTTTCCGCCGCTAATGCCGCGTGAGGCAACCCTCAGGCATCAGTCTGCTAACTGGCGTTTATCGCGGGAAGACGTACAGCCCCGTGGTTTGCCTTTGTTTTGAAGTGCTTCGCGCCTTTTTGTCTATTTTTTTACGATGGATGAAAGGAAGGAGCAGCGTGCTGCCGTGAAATTCTGTTTTTTGGGTGGGGAAAACGGCAGCCGAAACAGTTATCATGCTTCAAACAGCTTACAAGGATGCTGCCATGAGCAAAACCAAGTTTTACGGGTGGTTTGCACGTTTTTAGGAATGGTCATTGTCGCTGGAAGCCCAACCTCGTTCGGGCGAAAACCGTCAACCTCCCGAACGGATGAAAACATCACAAAAATTCATGAACTGTTTCTTGGAGGAGCGTTGCCGATCAATTGACAAACTTGTTGATTTGACTATGTGTCCTGGAGCTCCTGCCAACCAATTTTGAATGAGGAATTGGGGATGAAAGAGTTGCAGCGAAGTTGGTGCCTCGCTTGCTCACGACGATCAAAAGCAGTCACGAATAAATTTCTGTCGTGAACTGAAAACATTTTGGAAGTTGATCCATACCTTTTTCGAAGGTCTCACTGGTGACTAAAGCTGGTGCTACGGCTACGACCCGAAACAAAATAGCTTTCAAGTCAATGGAAGCATCCAACGTCACCACGACCCAAAAAGTGCGTCAAGTGAAGTCCAATGTAAAGACGATGTTGATTTGTTTCTTCGTGCAGAAGAATTGTCCACAAAGAATTTGTTCCTCCTGGCCAAACTGTTTTAAACCAGACTTTTTACTTGGCAGTTTTTGAAGCGTTTCCGAGACGCAGTGAGACGAAACCCCCCGACCTGTGGCAAAGGGGAGAGTGGTGGTTTTATCACGACAATGCGTCAGCGCACACCGCCTTGAGTGTGAGACAGTTTCTCACCAAAATGGCATGACCCCACTTACCCCCCCCTCCCTATTCACCTGATCTTGCTCCCCGCTATTTTTTTTTTGTTCCCCTGAATGAAGAAAGTCCTCAAAGGAAAAAGTTTTGCAGACGTGGAAGAGGTTAAGAAGAAAACGACGGAGTCGTTAAAGGCATATTTTTGCAAGAGTTCCTGAACTTTTTGTACAGTGGAAAACACGTCTGAACCGTTCATTGCTTCACATGGAGAATACTTTGAAGGGGTAAAAATGTAAACATGTAAAAATATCTGAATACAATTATATGACAGAATTCCGTTTTTGTGGGGGGTCCCCCCCCCCGTATATATATATAGTTGGTAATTCTTGGGTCGATATATGTTGACATTTCAGGGTGACAAAGACGCTCGCATTCTTGGGTTTGTTTATGCGCGTGCAACGTTTTGCCAAAGACACTTGCATCATCAGGGTAAAATAGTTTAAAAATGAATATACTATACTGCTTAAAAACCGAACATCTAAGAGAATAATTTTTAAACAATAAAATATCCTATATTATCTAAAAAATAAAAAACAATTTATACTTAGCAAACCTTGGTGTGTATGTTGTCTAGGTTGCAGAGGACTGAATGAACATAGTTTACAGGTAGCATTTTCGGCTCCGTTTATGTCCCGACTCCTTCGTTTTCTCGAAACGCCAACATACGAGCAAATGCTACCTATAAATAGG
>JACEEZ010026219.1:10000-36201 GCA_016584305.1 Chionoecetes opilio | reverse complement strand
AACGGTTTAATTTCGGGAATTAGTTGTGATTTTCTTAAATGTCCCACACACATCTCAGTCCCAAGGCCTTTCTTTAAGCTAAACGTTTTTCCCCTTATCGGTGGCCCTAAAGACGATGGGGCACCACTTTCTCCCCCCTTTGGACAGGGGGGTTGCTAGGGAAAGGGGCCTGAAATTGCCGGGCTAGCGGGGTCCTTCACTTTGCTTTTAAAGAAGGCCTATAAGCACTGCCAGACCTGACTGGGTATGTACTGATGGAACCGGGCCCATTGATGAAGGACAACCAAGTCCACGGGGGGGCCCAAATTTTAAAATCCCCCAATGGGACCCCCCATCCCAAACCCTCACTGGGGGAGGCTTTGAATACCCTCTCTTTCCTCGTGCCCACGTGCGGAAACCATGCAGCGCACACCACGCATCCAACACGCAGGGCTTTCTCCTCTCCTCGTCCTCACACAGTTGAGAATGCCTTGAAATTTCTCCCCACTGATGCTCTAGAAAAAAAACCCTAACTTTAGCTCTTTACAAAAAAAGAACTTTAAATAAGAAATATATAGGTAATGAGAGAGGAGAAGCACTATTTACTAAATTTTTTCTTTAAATGCAAATCAATATAAAAAGCAGGTATAGTAGTGGCATGTAAAAACGGCGGGAGTGAATAAAATGAAAGAATAATTGTGTTTGCGAAGAAAAGTTTCCCTTGACAGATAAGATGAAATTCACACAGAATAAACAAAAAGGAATGCTATTAATTAAAATACGTATAAAAAGTTTGATTTACGGGATATTTGTTTGAATGAAAGGGAAAAAAAATAAACACTATTTTAAAAAAAGCAAGTGTGTCTGTCTGTCTTCGGTCTGTCTTCTGTCTGGTTGTGTGTGTTGTGTGGTATGGTTCCCCCCCCCGGGGCGAAAACACTCATATGGCACATTTTTGGAATCGGGTCGCCCCGGGGGAAGGTCAAGGCCACTTAAATGATCCGACACTTTTTTTTTCTTTTTTTTTTGAGCCTATTAGCGAAATTGAAAACAAAAAATGGGTTGCGAGAATTGAGGGAACCCCTTATGTAGGGATGGTATGGTGGTGATGGGGGGGGTGATGGTATGGGTTGGGGTTGGGGGGAGTGAATGGTGGGGGGTTGGGGTTGGGGGGGAGGGTTGATGGGTGGGGGAAAAGGTGGGGGTGATGGGGAATGGTGAGTAAAGGTTTTTGTGGTGAGGGGGGATGGGGGATGAAGGGTGGGGGGTGTGGTTGAGTGGTGAAGGGGGGGGGTGAGGGTTGGTGAGTGAATGGTGTGGGTGATGGGTAATGGGGGGTGAATGGGTGGGGGGGGGATGGGTAAAGGGGGGTGAATGGGGTGGGGGAGATGGGTAATGGGTGAGTGAATGGGTGGGGGGTGATGGTAAAGGGTGATGAAAGGGTGGGGGTGTGGTAATGGGTGATATGGGGGGGGGGGAATCTACATTTTTACATCCTGATTTCAGAAAGTTAAAGGGGGACTGGGGAAATCCCCTTTTTGGTGGGCCAAGCCCACCAAACCGGTGGTGGGCCCAAGGCCCACCAAGCCCTCCGCAGGAGCTAGCCAAAAAGTCAGCCCGGAGGGGGGCTTTGCGGCTAGTGACAAAAAAATGTGAGAATGGTAAGAGGTGCTGCAGAAAAACGTTCCGGCATTTTTAATTGTTAGAAAAGTAATGGCAGAACGGTGGAGAGAGAGAGAGAGAGAGAGAGAGAGAGAAGAGAGAGAGAGAGAGAGAGAGAGAGGAGAGAGCAGACAGAGAGATATGGAGCGAGAGGAAGAGAGAGAGAGATAGAGAGGACAGAGAGAGAGACAGAGAGAGATAGAGAGGGAGAGGAGAGAGAGATAGAGATAGGAGAGAGAAGAGTTAGAGAGAGAGAGGAGAGGTAGAGAGAGAGAGAGAGGTAGACTGAGAGAGGAGAGACTGAGAGGAAGTAGATAAACGTGAAAAGTGTGCAGACAACCGGTGGTTACGACTAACCAGCTTTCAGTTGTGTGCTTGTCTTGTCACGGTACATTTACATTAATTACTCTCCAGTGCGCCCTTGTTATAGAAGGTATATGTGGTACTCACTTGTAATGTACGTGTTCTACGGATGCACTTTTTTATGTGTGTAGTGCTTTGTTGAAGCAAATATTCGGATTCAAAGACATTATTACTGACTAGATTAGTATTTAAAATTTTGATTAAGGAATTAAAGTAGCAGCATCTGCAAAATATATATAAAATAGCAGTATACATTCTCGGACGGTATGAAGTGCTTCAGTGTAGGTGATATTGAAAAGTTGATCATCAGCGGGCCGACAGAACGCAAGAATCCATTTAGTTTTGTGCACATTGAGGATATTTCGACACAATAAAACATTTCTCACATTAGTACGGGAACATGGTGGCAAAGACAAAATGGTCACCGCTTTCTTTATCAGGTATGCAAACGTTACTAGACGATTAAAAAGTTTCGAAGTATTCAAATCTCTGTGCATTCACTGTCAACCTACGGAAAAAACTACGACAAGGGTGTTGTTGTCTACCCGATTTCGATAAGGATTTGGGTCAAGCAGTCAATGGATCTTGTTTGCCATCATTCCTGTGCCAAAATGGTAAATATAATTGATAATTGTGTACCAGCATCAATTAAGAAAGTATTAGCATATTGCGTCCCTTATCATCGAAAAGGCCCGTTAAGGCTGCTTTCCAACTGATGCCATAATTTTCATTGTTTGTAGCACCTCAAATTCTTCAGTGACAATGGTTAGTGAATTTACATCATCAATTATTTCCGGAACTTAAACTTTTTTTGCATAGACACATTGTTGCATGGTAACAAGGTATCCTCAAAGTCAGGGAGCAGTTGAAGGCCTTAACTGTGTAAAAAGACATGATAATTTAATGGCTAGGGAATCATGACTCAAATGGACTAGCCAATGGGACTCCGGTTTATGGCAATTTCAAAAGGAACAGCAGTTGCCATCTGGGATCCAACAATCCCATACAAAGGATTCTTAAGGAACTCTAACGTTCTTGCGTTCAGGCGTCCCAGAGTAGAACTGCGTTCAACTGCACTCCCAATGATCTGGAAAACGGTTTACTGAAGATTATTTTCTTTAGAGCCAACTCTCTTCCGCAGACTCTGCTTATCCAGATGATTCCCCGAGGGCTCTGCTATCCGGATGTTTTTACTCTCTCGGACTTTTTGCCTCCTCCAGTATCTTACAAAATATGGTAATAAATGGGATAACCATGCAAATGTACTTCGATATCCATCTATCCTTCGGTTTTCATAAGGCCATTTAATAAATATATGTATACTATGATTCGCAATGCTTCACATTCGGAAATCCTCCAGGAAAACTTTGTATAAACCTCCAAGATCTGCATAGCGATTCAGCTATCAACATCAGCTGCAATCAAAATAGTCCAGCTGAACGCATGGTGAACACTTATATCGCTTTTATCATGCCTCTGTTAATCCCGGGATTTGTTACAGTTTTCCATCCCATTGCTTGACCGAGGAAAAGGTGATTCATCATAATGTTATAGTTTAATAGTAATCACCTTGCCGATTCATACCTGTCCCTTTGTGTGACTCGTGGCCGAAAGCTCATCATTAGAAATATAAACCATCTTCACGTCATTCTGTTTCTCCGATATCCTTGTTATTTTTCTCATCTCCTCGCAATTACTCAAAAGATCATCCATGTATGTTAGGTAAATATACTGAAATGCCTGTTCGGTGTGTGGTGGCGAGTTGGAGGGTGGCTCGTGTGTCGTGGGGCCCCACAATTATCTCTAGGCCTAGGACCCACAATGTCATAATCCGGCCTGGATGTATGTGTGATACTGGTGTCCCTGATTTTACATACATCCAAGAATGATAGGGTTCTTCTTGATGAATGGTTGGCAGTGTTACTCACATATACAAAATGGATGATGATCTGTGATCGGTTGAACTCATGCGAGACAGTCCAAGTTCATGGTGAGAAGAATAACTGTCAGTTGCATTTAATCACTTGGAAAACGCTTTAGTTAGGGTAGTTAGTACTCTAATAGTAATAATGCGAGCAGTACAAGTTTATTTATGAGGTTGCTGGTAGGGTTTTAAAAGTAGTATTTGAAGAGAGTAGTACCCCCAAAAACAAAAAATGAGGTTTTGTGTCAGCAGGAAAAAAAAAAAAATAGAAAATGAAGATCTAAGGAAGGACCTAGTATAGGACATAACAACAAGTTTGTACGGAACTAAACGTTTGCCAACTGCCATTTGTCCAAGTTACAAATCCGTCGTTATACTTCCTCATTGATGAAATCCCTCTTCCTTGTGATCCTTTGATTTTATGTACTTTTGGACCTGAGTGTGAATCATCTTTACAATGGCTCTGGCTGCACACTTGGAACCAGACTTTTCCTTGGTATGTAGTTGGGTATGCACCAACCGCACTTGGTGAACAGTCGTCATGGTGATGATATATTTAGGGCCCCGGCCTGTCCACTGTGAAGGGACCTACAGGTCGAACCCAATAACTTCCCATCGATCTCTGACACCTCTGATGGGATGTAAATCTTGGACTGCTCTTTACCTTCTTTAAAACTGGCACTTTGGGCACGCATGTAATCTAAAAGTTACATTCAAGCCACATACACACAATACTTTTTTCAAGTGGCTATAAGTGGATGAGCATTACAGGGAATGAATGACAGGCAAGGCCTGACCACACAAATGCAACCTACTCCGCACGTTAAGAGGAATGACAATGATGTGAAAAAGTAAGTTTCACTCAAATATATTACAGAGGAGATTGAACTTTTGTTTATTATTCTAGCAGTATGGACGATTATGAATGTGTTCAGAGATATAGATATAGAAAGAGGGCTATGACAGTGACCTTACCCATTCTTTAAACATCAATGTGTGGATGGTGCAGACCCATAATACTGTTCACCCCATTTTCTTTGGGTTCGCAGAATTCCCTGGTGTCCAGCTTGTCGTGAACCTGTTGTGAGCACATTTTTTACTTCTCCTGGAGTGTTATAACTACCCTTCTTCTCTGCGGGAGTTCGAGGTTTTCGTGTGCCTTCTCATATAGTATACGACTATTTCCTGCAAAAGAAAATGTATCTAGTTCATTAAGTCTGTTGATTTGTCACATTCCTGTCAACCCTCTACTGTACTGTTATGTCTACTACTAGGGGAGGCGGTAGCAGAGTGGTTAGCGCTCTCCGACTGGCTTCTCCGGTGACTCCGAGTTCATCCCGAAGAAAGCCAAACCTTTGTGCACCGTCCGAGTGGGCCTAAGAACCCCACATGCCCTCACCATCAACTTTCCTTCGATTGCGAGTGCATCGGAGACACAGGTGCGGCATGACCCTCTAATCCACAAGGCTTCACTATAAGAATCCTGCCTAGCGCCAACACGGGCGAGGACAACCATCAGAGCCCTCAAGTGAACCTCCAGAGTCGCCTACCATCCGCAGCCGGTCACACCACTGCTTACAGGCGCTATAGGCACAAATGTTATAAAAAAAAAAAAAAAAAAAAAATATATATATATATATATCAAACCGTGATATAGCAAAGTTCTGAAAAAATATAGTCATCCTATTAGACCTCTAAAGAGGAATCAGTGGAAGGAGTGGTCAGCACCAGTTTTTCTGGCAGCAGTCATATCTTGTGAGTTACATTGGAATGTTCATGGACACAGAGCCTCTACGACACTCCTCGACGTCATTTAAAAACACGGACTGGATTTCGTCAGCAAGCCTTTATGAAATAGCTTGTCATTGTTATAACCTCAGAGTGACATACACAGGAGAGCTCATGTGGCCGACATTAAGCGTTTGTCTGTTTGGCACTTTGATTTATCCGCTTTCCGATGGCACTTGCAATCGTATGTAGGTTAATGGGCCAGCATGTGGCCATTCATAGTCCATTCGACGGTTGCTAAGTGGCAAGATCCCTAAAGTGGATATTCGCGCTCTAGCGGGATAGAACTCAGGTCACCGAGCATACCACTCGGGGATGCTAACCACTCCTGCTACGCCTTCCCCAAACTCATTTATCGCTCCACAGTCCTTGTCAAGAGCTAACTTATATTAAAAAAGTTAGGTATAATAGGAAAAAAATTGCAATGTTTTTTTCTTACTGATGCAATTGATAGTTCCTTTTTGGTTGTTTAGTAGGATGAGGTTTACTCCCCTATCAACTGCAATAAAGTTACATAGTTTGCAGCAATACATCGATACTAGCTTGCTACTTCCCCTTAGTACGTTTGTTTTATAGACAAAAGTTATTCTTATGATAATAACCTTTTGATGTGCTATTGTTTTAATCGTATTTGTTCACTTGCCATGGCATATCACTATTTTTTGGAGTAGGGAGGAGGTTTTGGGTATAAAGAAAAACTAGTGATGTCAGTATAGAAAATGGTGATTAGCAAAAAAAATTGTAAGCACAATAATTATTGTATGACTGTAAAATGAAGCATCAAAACTTATCAAACAAAATATTTCCTCCTAAAAATCGATGACAATACTTCTACTACGAAGCTTTACTACCAAGGGAACATCAAGGCATGAATGCATCTTACCTTGGAACCACAAAATTTTGGCCTGTTTCCTTATGCACACTCTCCTGTATTCCACTGAGTCCTAAATACAGGGCCAGGCTTCTTATAGTGGATGATCTGCTGGAGGTGCAGCCGGAGTCTTTGCCTTTGCGAACCATGATCTGAAGACCAAAAAGTCTATTATCATGAGTTAATCACATTGTTTTCCTTTAATTTAAATATTTTCTTTGCTATCCATCACCTACTACAAGCTCTTGGGTATCAAGAAAAATGTCTCTATGGTCTGTTTTCCGTGTTGACCTGTTCATGTGCACTTAGGTCTTTTATTAGATGATTTTTTGGAAACCGCATCTGCTGTATTTCTAAGACACCTTCTAAAGAAGGCTTTGCTTTGTTAGGCTTAGTTTTCCTTTTTATTTCTGAGTTAAAAGAATTTTGTGGGTCGTGGTTCTCAAATATTTACTTAAACTATTCTGCAGTGTTACTAGCAGAGCAAATCAATTATTGTTATACTTCTTTAAAAGGTACATTATTAGCTTTCCTTCTATTTATTATAAAACTGTTTTATAACTACTAATTTCCCAGTGTTTCATAACATGAAATAAGTTCAGTATTTATAAGGTCCTGCCTCCTTGCCGATTAATTAATATTTGTGGTTTTAGTCCCACATGTAAATCCGTCCTAGAGGGACCCTGAAACTATCGGGGGAGTGTTTTCCATTTTTTAGGATCAGCGTGTTTTCCTACTTTAGGCTACAGTTCCAGTTTTTATTCTTTATTTTAACAATGTATGTTTGAAAATTTATAATTTGACATTTATCAACTTTTATCCGTTTTTCTGCATCCAAAGATTACATTCCAGCAATAGTCTGAACAATTAGTTTCGGTTATTTTGTCTGTTAATCATTGTCCATGTTAGGTTTAGTGAACATATTGGAGTGCAAGGGGGTCGGTGGGGGGTCTGAGGGAGGGACCAAGTACCCCCAGTTAGTCCAGGTTACGTTACATAATGTCAAAACTGCATTGTTTAGGGTTTTGGGACAGTAGTGCATAAGAATGTGGTGTCCCAATACTGAAATAGCTTTATCTTCCTTTTCATTTATTGCAGTGAAACTGTCGCCGAAATTTCGACGTAATTGATTGTTCCCTGCTAGGGCGAGAATTCCCTCGTTGGTGTTCTTTTCAGCGAGATTCCTTGTCAGCCATGAAGCCTCCCCAGTTAGGTCAGGGTACATAACATGCCCATCGTATTGTACTATCACTCGGCACGTACTCGGTTGGAGTTTTCGCGAGAGTTCCGATAGGCTACAGTCCATAAATCCTCTCAGCTCATCTTTTCATATTTATACCCTGTTTAATGTTATTCTGATGAATCATTCTTCCTCTGCTGTTCTCTTATATATCCCCTTGTTAATCTACCACGGCGTACATATCTTATCAATGCTTATAGAGGCCTGCCATGTCTAATTCTCCAGGTTAGAGACTATAGTCAGCAGACTACCACAAGAACACCACCGATATCATGACAACCATGAATTTACTTGTGCTGACGAAAACAAATATTTGTTCTGGTGCGTTGGCATGTGTTTTAGATTAATCTACTAATCGTTTTTCGTCGCAATCATGTCATTGTTTTTGGTTTTAGTTATGTAAGCTCCAAAGTTTAGGTTAGGTATAGGTTACGGTAAAGTTAGGTTAGTATAGGCTAGTTAGGGAATGGTTAGATAGTTTTTAATTTGTTTTTATTGTCATTTTTGTTGAAAAAAAATTTATTTGGGACAGAAGCAGTTAGCCGAATATTATGCAAAATAACTCAAAACTCCACCCTGAAAAAGATTCGTATCACCAAAGAAGTTCGGTTTTCATTTGGGAAGGTTACCACTCAACTACAGCATGGTAGGTAGAAGTCCAACCAGTCACCTCCTCTTTCTTATCGTAGGATGACGTTACTTGTGTAAAGTAAAACAGAAATAAATGAACAATTTTTAAACATGTCTCTACCGTGTTGTTTGTCACTCCAACACTCAATATTAGTTCTCAAATATGTAGTGTACACCCAATAGTTCCTCCTGGCATAACTGGGCCTCTCATGTTCTCATGCCATTCCTGTTAGTTAACTAACCGAAACCGTGGGCATCAATTACGTAGCTAACCGCGGGTAGGGGTAGATTTCGCGCCCGCCCCAATATCTACCTTTGTCGACGTCTATATCAATACATATTATTCGGCTTGCTCAGGCAAGGTAACTACAGCCGAGTCCCTCATTGTAAGTCAACCTTTCCCTCTTCCTTATCAATAACACAATCACAAGCTCTTTTACTAGCGGTTAGCATAAACAAGAGTAATTTTACAAAAAACACACGTTCCCGCTAAAATAAAAATAAAAACAATCTAAAGACGAGTTAAAAAATATCAAATAAAGACATGGTATAAAAATAAAAAAAAAAAAAAAAAAAAAAATAAATGTTATACCAGATTAATATAACAATAATAAATGTCAATATTATATAATGGATGAAATTCAAAAGATAAAAATATAGATAAATTCATTGATCATTATTTATAAATTATATATAAATGATTGACCTCATTAAAAAAAATTATAAAATATAATCATAGTGAAATAATAGCTTCTAGCATAAATTAATGAAAGAACTAAACATGAAACAAATACAAACAAAAAAAAAACGATAAGACACAATAGTCCCTGCACTTGAAATGTATGTGTAAAAATTGATTAAACATAAAAAAATAAATAAAAAATAAATTAGATAAGATAATTTTTTTTAAATATATGCAAAAAATAAAAAAATTAGAAACATATAGAAACAAATATATCCCGAAAAATAGAAAAATCGAATTATAGAAAAATAGTAAAAAATGAACAAGAAAGAATGGAAAAAACATAAAAAAGAAAAGACAACAGCAATGAAAAATGCATGTGACAAAACTTAAAATTATCAAACAAAAAAAAAAAATAATATCATAGAGTCAAACACGACAAAAATAGAGAAAATGGGTAGGGGGCTCTCTAACTTTACCTACATGTAAGAAACGCACACGATTGAGTATAAATATGTAGAGAACAAAGAACTGTAATGTGTTTAACACTGTTAATTATAAGATTAAAAAAGACAAAGAAAATTGTGTGCGAACTACGTAGTATTGGGTGTGGAAAAATAAATGACAAATGTACACAATATTGAATGGGGTAAGATACAATGGTGTGGTGTTGTTTTATGTGTCTATTTTTAGTCATTTCCTATGTTATCTGTCTACGCCTATGTTTTATCTATGATAATAATTATGGCACAGACACTAAAAGTCCTATTTGTCCATTACCTGCACCCCATACAATGACTCAGATATATATAAAATGCTGCAAATATAACTGGAGTACATATTTTTCATAACCTTTCGTCTGCGATTTTTTTGGTCCTAGGCGGGAGCTGGAGCAGCGCATGCGCAGTATGTTTTTTGACTATATTTACAGGCGTATGAATTAATTTTATGTCTCAGCGCCGTCATGGTCCTGGTATGTGGTCCATCGTGACCGATTCGTGACGCGACTCTGCACGATGGCTACGCAAAAGTATCGTTGGGGGGCCCAACGGGTTTGGGCAGCTACAAAAAAATCGGGTAGACTCCCACTTTTTGTATCCATCGCAGCGCTATCGTAAGTCTATCGGGACGCTATCGTTATATATGTAGCAGCTCGTGGTACTATCGTGATCGTCGGTGTATTGTCTATCGTGACGATAAAAAACGTTACACGCGCACTTAATGTGTGATCCTTTCTACCCCCTTTTTTGGCTATCCCCGTTCATGCTTCTCCCCCCTTTCCTATTCACCTGCGACCCCCCTCGACTCCCTACCCCCTCTAACTCTCTCACCACGCGCGGGGTGACGACCCCCCCGCGACTTCCTACCCCCCGATCTCCCTCACCACGCGATGACACCGATCATTCTTACCCCACTCCGCCCGACTCCCTATCCACCCCTACTCTCTCTACGGCACGTACGGGATGTACGACCCACCTTCGACCTCCTAACCCCCTACTCCTCACCACGCGTTGAACCCTCCTCGAACATCCCTACTCCCCCTACTCCTCTCACCCAGTACGGTGACACCCCCCTCTTTCGACTCCCTACCGCCTCGCCTAGCTCCTCACCACGCGGTGACCACCCCCGCGACTTCCCTACCCCCCTACTATCCTCCCACGCTGGTGACACCCCCCCATCGACTCCCTACCCCCCGACTCCCTCACCCGCGATGACACCCACAAGAACGACTCCCTACCCCCCTACTCTCTCACCACGGCGGTGACACCCCCCCCCGACTCCCTACCCCCCTACTCCCTCACCACGCGGTGACACCCCTCCCTCGACTCCCTACCCCCCGACTCCCTCACCACGTGGTTACACTCCCTCCGCGACTCCCTACCCCCCTACTCCCTCACCACGCGGTGACACCCCTCCCTCGGACTCCCTACTCCCCCGACCGTGCCCTCCACCACGTGGTGACACCTCTCCTCGACTCCCTAACCCCCTACTCTCATCACCACGCGGTGACACCCCTCCTGACTCCCTACCCACCCCTACTACTCTGCACCACGCGTGACACCCTCCTATTGACTCCCTTATACGCTCCCCTACTCCCTCCGCACGGTCACGCGATTGACATCCCGTTCTCGACTCCCTATCCTCCTACTCCCTCACCACGCGGTGACCCCCCACCTCGACTCCTACCTCCCTAACTCCTCCCACGCGGTGACAATCCCACTCGAACTCCCTACCCCATACTCCCAGCACCTACGCTCGGGGACCACCTCCGCCTCGACTCCCTCCCCCCCGACTCCTCACGCACGCGGTGACATGGGGAGTTGTCAATAAGTGCCTCACGCTCAACCTGTTTTCCTTTCTCTCCAGCGCTCTCATATCCTCTGCCCTTGAGCGTGAATGCTCTATCATTTAACCGTAAATTTCCTGTACTTTTTCGGGACATATGAGAATTACCCTTCAATACAACAACTGAAACAGTTCTTAATAAAAAATGTAGTTTATCATTTTGTTTTTCAGCACTTGAAGAAAATATTGGCAAAACATAGAATACTTGAAAACACAATTTCTTAAAATCGTCATTTCATGGAAACACTGCACGTTCAAGCTGAATGAAGCTTCAGGAAGTATGTACGTGTATGTAAGCTTTCACTGAGTACCTGTTTTGGGTGTATATGTCTCTCTTACGACGAACATTTAACCAAGAAGTAATTTAAGTAATTGGCACCTCAACGGACAGTCCTTTATCGAAGACAATACATGGGTCTTGTTTACTTGTTGTCTTGAAAAAGAGCGGGCTGCAGAAACGCATGCATCCGCCGTTATCTGCCTCACCTGTGCCTTCCTGAGGAGGCAGGTCAACTACCACGCCTGTAATAGCATCATAGGACATCACCAGGGCTCATAGTGTTCCCCAAGGGATCCTCGCAGCCCTAAAACAAGAACAAAACAAGACTCTTCCCCCCAGCCGTGGATAAGAAGAAGTGACTGATATCAGATCCCGACATCGGGATGGTTTCTTCGGAGATGCTGAACGCCACACTATTTCTTGGTTAAATGTTCGTCGCAAAAGAGACACATCCAAAACAGGTACTCGGCGAAAGCTTACATACAAGTACATACTTCCTGAAGCTTCATTCAGCTTGAACGTGCAGTGTTTCCATGAAATGACGATTTTAAGAAATTGAGTTTTCAAGTATTCTATGTTTTGCCAATATTTTCTTCAAGTGCTGATAAACAAAATGATAAACTACATTTTTTATTAAGAACTGTTTCAGTTGTTGTATTGAAGGGTAATTCTCATATGTCCCGAAAAAGTACAGGGAGTTTACGGTAAATGATAGATCATTCACGCTCAAAGGGCAGAGGATGTGAGATGCGCGAGAGACATCTGGCGGCTTAGCTTTGAAAACTCCCCATCCCCCTCGACTCCCTACCCCCCTACTCCCTCACCACGCGGTGACACCCCTCCTCGACTCCCTACCCCCCTACTCCCTCACCACGCGGTGACACCCCTCCTCGACTCCCTACCCCCCTACTCCCTCACCACGCGGTGACACCCCCCCTCGACTCCCTACCCCCCTACTCCCTCACCACGCGGTGACACCCCCCCTCGACTCCCTACCCCCCTACTCTCTCACCACGCGGTGACACCCCCCCTCGACTCCCTACCCCCCTACGCTCTCACCACGCGGTGACACCCCCCCTCGACTCCCTAGCCCCCTACGCTCTCACCACGCGGTGACACCCCCCCTCGACTCCCTAGCCCCTACGCTCTCACCACGCGGTGACACCCCCCTCGACTCCCTAGCCCCCTACGCTCTCACCACGCGGTGACACCCCCCTCGACTCCCTACCCCCCTACTCCCTCACCACGCGGTGACACCCCCCCTCGACTCCCTACCCCCCTACTCTCTCACCACGCGGTGACACCCCTCCTCGACTCCCTAACCCCCTACTCTCTCACCGGTTACACGACCTTTCGAGCGAGTGCCTTTTCGAGCGAAAGACGATTCGAGCGAAAGACGATTCGAGCGAATGACTTTTCGAGCGGAGGATATGCTACTATACACGCATGGTATTAAACAATAAGGACTAAGAAATTGCTTGTTATTATATTTTAAGAGATTTTCTGTCAGATGTCTGGTTTAGAAATAGATTTTTAATTGAAATCCGATCCCACCACAACACCGCCGACTGCCGTGGCGCGGCAGTCGGCGGCCGCTACAGGAAAGTTTTGTTTTATCGCTTCTGCTTTATCTCGATTACTACCATATGGACTAAACTTGTCATATGCGTCTTCTACTAACCTTCAAACCTCTTGGCAAGCTGTTACTTTGGTCAAAATCACGGACAAAATGATCTAATAAGAATAACTAAGGTGCTGCTACGCCGTCGCCATCAGCACATTTCTAGACCGCGGGACGGGCGCCTCTCCCACTCCCATCTCTCCCTCACGGACAGCAGCAGCAGAGTAGGTTGGGTTTAGTTTGGCTTTATTTTAAACTAAACCTAACCTTAGAGTAATCGTCCAGACCATTTCATCATTCCTGATTTAATGCAATCAAATCATAGCCATTAACGAGTATATCAACAATACGTCGTCACTTTTTGTATCCAGTCAACCGTTTTTAAATAATCCGCAATCAAAATCTGCAAATTCCCCGAGTTTTCAAAACACTCTCAAGGTTTGCAGACGCTCATGCTCAGGCTCGGTGACGTAGCATCAGGGAGGCTCATCTTCCCGCGCTTGATCAGAGGCACGTAAACACAGAGATAAATATAGTACTTGAAGATATTTGGGTGTTTCTGATAGATTTTTATTTGCTATATGCCACATGCATACCTCCTTTATGGGTGCAGCAAGACAGCTGTGCCTTTCGAGAAAAGTTTGCACACGGAAAGGAGTGGCGTGTGTAGGGTGATACACGCCTATAGTGTGTGGGGGCGAGCAGTTGTGTTGAGGAACGGTGTGTAGTGTACACAGCGGGTGAAAGACCAGCGAGAATGTGTAGCGTGACAAGTCGCCTACCCAGTGTGTAGGTTGGGGACGACGAGTGTGAGGTGAGCCTGTGTACACGGGTGTGCTGGACAAGGGCGGCGCCCCCCCCGTAAGACAGTGACTTAGGCCAACACCATACCAGACCAGGTGGCCCTGTTAAACAGGGACGCCAGGACTGGCAGCAGCGGTGGACCACCACGACTGTGAGGCTTTGCCTCTTAACAAGACCAAGTAAACCAAGTAAACCAGTTGTGGAGTGGGCGTGCCCTGTGGTGAGAGACCCTGTGGTGGTGTGGCTGTCACACTTTCTGCCTTCCCGCCCGCATATTTTCCAACTCTATGCTGTAGTTAATGCTAGTATGTGGTTTCCGAGTAATGACGTTTGACTGTAGCTCCAAAACTAACCATAGGATTTTCTCGAAAGTACCTTCATTGTGATTCCCACACACACATGGTTTAACCTTATATACCAATCCATGTTTTGGAGAAGTGCCAGGTCCTCCTGCTGAACCTCAGGCTCTGCTAACACCTGTTAATCCACCTCGTACTCGGGCTCAAACATATAGGGTCCCATGACAATCTGAGGTTCGTTTTCCTCATAGTATACGCAACCAGCGTCATTTCTTTCGGTGTCAGATTGAGCATCGTACTCTAAATCTGTCACAGCGACAGATTCACTGTCTGACACCGAAGTACAATCGCTTATCATAACATTTGCCGACAGGTGTCAGACAGAGTGTCTGCGGGCGTCCCTGTTCTGACGTCATCAATAACAGTCGTAGCCCTGTTGGAGGGAAGATTATTTTTTTCGCGCGCTTTTTACATAAGTCGTGTTTTTACGGAAATAAGGCCTGGAAATCAATTATTTATGGTGGATTAGGTGTTTTGAATGTACATTCAACATAATTCGGCAAAAAAAAAATGGGTCTGGACGATTACTTTAACCTAACCTGACTGCTGTCCGTGAGGGAGGGCTTGGCCCGCGGTCTCTGACTGTGCTGGTGGCGACGGTGGAGTTGCACCTATTTATTCAAAATAAATAAACCTTAAAATTGTTAACTAAATGTTTGCTAACAGTTTGGAAACAATGTTTCCAAACAAAATTTCCTAGTGTGGACGGGACAGAGGAAGGTGGGTGGGGTTAGAGTACCTTTAAAGCCTCTTATACAGAGACCTTAGGTGGGCCGCCGGGCGCGGTGGGCGGGGCCGGGGTGCCGTCAGGACATTCCATTCCGTAGATAACACTATAGTCGCCAGGACAACTTCTTTTTTTCGATGTACAGACGTGTGGTGGCGTTAATACTTACATTTCTACATCCATGATTTCATGAAAGTTGGAAGGGGCTATCTGGAGAGTCTGTGTCATTTTGTGTCTTCATATGTGTCATATTATGGCTATAAATGAACAAATTACAAAAATTTCACCAGAGTGGTGACCAATAATAAGGTCGCCAATTAGTGTATGTTATGAGTGTCCTCCCGCTGTCGTCGTCGAGCGAAAAACAACAAGTAGGGAAATTTGAAACCGTATATACTTGCAGATGCAAAGCATAAAACAACGCTGAAACAGGGTAGATTATACAGTCATGATATAAACTACTGTGTATCATCTTCAGTGGCACATACACAGCAGTAGTGATGCTATCATTCCTAATATTTGGCACCTGGCGACATTATTGCAGCTGGCGACTAAAGTGTTATCTACGGTAGAGGGTACCAGTGAGATCACGTCAGGTAATGCACACACACACACACACACACGTACAGGGTACCTGACCTGACCTCACTCCCCTCTGCCTGGATTGTCCTGCCGGTAGTATTTATAGAAACAGGGCGCCTAGCTGTTACGCCTTTGTGTGTGTGTGTGAACGTTGATGAAAAGAAAAAGTGAGTGCATTATAACGTCTATTATAAAGTATAAATCTACCGTTATTTCAGCCAGAAACGGTTAAGTTAGGTTAAATGATACTAGGTTAGGTTAGGTTAGAGGTGGGTTTGGTTTAGTAACATGATATCAAGAACAAAAAGAAAATTCTCGATACTACGGTATAGTGAGAAGCGGAGCAATGTTTGCGGGGCGGGGATCACACTTGTAAACAAAAATATATTTTCGACAAAAACAAGTGCTAGATTCATTCCATACACATCAAAACTATTCAGGAAAACTAAGTTTGGTCCTCCGCTCGAAAAAGTATTCGCTCGAATCGTCCTCCGCTCGAAAAATTATTCGCTCGAATCGTCCTACGCTCGAAAAAGTATTCGCTCGAATCGTCCTACGCTCGAAAAGGTATTCGCTCGAATCGTCCAGACACCCTCGCACCACGCGGTGACACCCCCCCTCGACCCCCTACCCCCCGACTCCCTCACCACGCGGTGACACCCCTCCTCGACTCCCTACCCCCCTACTCCCTCACCCACGCGGTGACACCCCCTCTCGACTCCCTACCCCCTACTCTCTCACCACGCGGTGACACCCCTCCTCGACTCCCTACCCCCCTACTCCCTCACCACGCGGTGACACCCCTCCTCGACTCCCTACCCCCTACTCCCTCACCACGCGGTGACACCCCCCTCGATTCCCTACCCCCCTACTCCCTCACCACGCGGTGACGCCCCCCCGCGACTCCCTACCCCCCTACTCTCTCACCACGCGGCGACACCCCCCCGCGACTCCCTACCCTCCTACTCCCTCACGGTGTCTGGACGATTCGAGCGAATACCTTTTCGAGCGTTGGACGATTCGAGCGAATACTTTTTCGAGCGTTGGACGATTCGAGCGAATACTTTTTCGAGCGTTGGACGATTCGAGCGAATACTTTTACGAGCGCCCCACAAACCTTGCTCCGCTTCTCACTACCGTAGTATTGATAATATTCTTTTTGTTCTTGATATCATCTGTTATTAAACCGAACCCCACCTCTAACCTAACCTAACCTAGTCTCATTTAACCTAACTTAACCATTTCTGGCTGAAATATCTGTAGATTTATACGTTATAATAGGCGTTATAATACACTAACTTTTTCTTTTCATCAACGTTCACACAAACACACACAAAGGCGTAACAGATAGGCGTACGTCCTGTTTCTATAAATACTATAGGCAGTACAATCCAGGCAGAGGGAAGTGAGATCAAGTCAGGTACTACCCTGTGTGTGTGTGTGTGTGCATTACCTGACGTGACCTCACTGGTACCCTTTACCGCATATAACACTTTAGTCGCCAGCTGCAATAATGTCGCCAGCCGCCAAATATGTCGAATTATAGCATCACTACTGATGTGTATGTCACTGAAGATGATACACAGTAGTTTATATCATGACTGTATAATCTACGCTGTTTCAGCGTTGTTTTATGCTTTGTAGCTGCAAGTATGTACATACGATTTCAAATTTCCCAACTCGTTTTTTTTTCGCGCGACGACGACGGCGGGAGGACACTCAGAACATAAACACTAATTGGCGACCTTATTGTTGGTCGCCACTCTGGTGATATTTTTGAAATTTGTTCATTTATAGTTACCTCCCTACCAGACCTACCAGATGAAGACATAAAATGACAGACTCTCCAGATAGCCCCTTTTATCTTTCCTGAAATCATGGATGTAGAAATGTAAGTATTAACGCTACCAAAAATTTATACATCGAAAAAAAGTTGTCCTGGCGACTTTAGTGTTATCTACGGAATGGAATGTCCTAACGGCAGACCCGGCCCCTCCCGCCGGCCAGGGTTGCCAGCCCAATTGTGCTCTTTTTAGAAAAGGTTGGGGACGATGGTCGCGGGTTGGCGGTTTTTGGGCTGTTTTTACTTCAAGTTGCGGATTTTTGTGTTGATTGTCTTCGAAAGCACATGACACATTTGCACCCGTTCATGATAATCCTCAAGGAGGATTATCACAACAATTATCGTCAAGGAGGATTATCACAACCGGACTTTGACCTGATTAGGACCTCAGCCGTCACCTCTCACGGTCACATCCTAGCTACTGACATCCCTAGGGATGAGTAATTATATTGACCTGGGGCATGCCACACCTTAATTTCATTCACACCTCCAAGGCCCAACCCCCATTCAGCCTGTCTCTAACTTCTAATATCTAATATCAAACTTCTAATATACTATATAAGGAGAGAGACTCAGAGAGACTGTCAGACACAGTTACTCTCTACTACAGCTGCCGTAATCAGATGAGGATATAAAATAGCTTGCGTGAGTGACTTGCAAGTTGCAATACAAGAGTTTAGAAAATACATGACATGTCCGTGCATTCCTGCATAGAAATAACCCGTACTGTTGCAATGAGTTTATTCCACAGAGGAAATGCTGTCACTTTACAAAGGACATTTATTCCAATGCTGACGATCAGGAGTATGTTGATATACCTGATATATAAATGTTCAGAAAAAAATACATTGTTAGCCTATAGCATGAATGGGTATGTATCCTAATATATATATATATATATATATATATATATATATATATATATATATATATATATATATATATATATATAATATATATATATATATATATATATAACGTTTTGTATAGGTATTTTACTTGTCAAATACTTTTTTTCCTTTTTTGTTATATCTTTCAGTCGTCTTGAGCCTCATACATACACAACTGATTATAATATTTTGGGTGATTTTGTCGCGGCTTTTTGAGACCGAGGTCGCCGTTTTGGGCTCGTTTTGGGATGAGATTGGGTGGGAACTAGCCTGCGACCTGGCAGTCTGTCCCCACCTAGGGTCTCTGTATAAAGGTGTGTGTGCGTGCAGAGGAAGCTACACGAGGCCGTGAGACCTACACGTGGTACTTCCTATAATATTACTGGTTATATGATTATAAATAATAGCAATGCAATAGTAACTATGGCAGTAATTTAAAGAGATAGTAATTAAAGCATCATTAATAATGAAAACAATAAAAGTAAAATTTACGTAGGTGAGGAGACTAGTAATTAAGTCATGGCAGATGGGGAACCTGACCTGACCTGACCTCACTCCCCTCTACCTACCTAATCCCATAATCGAACCCGTGGAGCCACGATATATATACTGGGTCGAGTATAGCTGGATGCATTGGGGTTCTGGACAGCATACTGAGCAGAACGGTAATATGTCCTCCGTACAGCAAAAGAGTTTTCTAGCAGCCTCTTCCCTTACAAGAAACCCGTGTATCGTTTGTATTAAGGAGGTGCGGACTAAGGAACACGGTTTTAAGTGTGACTGCTGTGGTAGATGGCAGCACAGACTTTGCAACACTGGCATCTCGTTATTGGAGTACAGAAGACTGATGAATCGTCCTGCTGGTTCAGAGTGGCGCTGTTGTCAGTGCTTTCTACAGACAGTTTCTTCTGCATCTGCAAGTTTCAACTCCTCATCACCCACAGTGCCTGTCGTCCCATTGGCTGAGAGTACCCGTCTTTCAGACTTCATGCACGTCGATACGACTGATCAGCCCACGGTTACATGTACCACGGAGGAAACCGATTATGTAAGCCAGACTCCGCGGAAACCATGGAAGCGGATCCACTGTCACTCCACAGATATCCACATCCGGTGCGAGCCTCCTTTGACGTCAGTGTTTCATTCGAGGTTCCAGCTTCTTTCTCGGAAACACCACTTGCACCTCGCCCTATCCCCTCCGTGGATGTTGGAGCCCAAGAACATTTAAGTTATAAGGTAGTGACTAATGCCTCCAAGCGGGGCAAAACTATTCTGACAGACACCAGGGGTCATCGATATAACAAGAAGTCAGCAGACAAACGTTGCTCCTCATCAAAGACTGTGTGGACGTGCAGTGTGCGACGCAAGGGACTCTGCTGTCCTGCCAAGATTTACGAGTCAGATGGTGGTTTTGTTCCTGGACCCCAGCCCCACACACACCCAGCAGAACCTGGTCAGGACCAAGCAGCAGACATTATAGCAGAAACAAAGAGGCGTGCTGCTGCTCAAGTTTTTGTTCTTGCAAGCACAATCTTTGAGGATGTCCTGCTCGACAAGATTGTGCCTGATGCACTACCTGCTAGCCTCCCCTGCCAGGCCAACGTAGTCCGGTATGCCAACCGTCATCGCCAGATGAACAGGCCCAGCCATCCAAGAACCCTGGAATGTAAACTTCAAGACGCCTTCATTCCAGAAGATTTCCTGTCAGCCGACGTTCATATCGATGGCGTTCGCCACTTCATATTTGCAACGCATGACCAAAATCACTTATTGCAAAAGGCCAAGTTCCTGTATGCAGATGCTACATTCAAGCTCGTCAGAGAACCATTCACACAACTGTTCAGCATACACGCTTTCATACAACAGGATGACAGTGTGAGGCAGGTCCCTCTTCTTTTTGCAGTGATGTCCCGCCGTAGACGTCAAGACTACGTCGAAGTCCTGTCAACTATGAAGGACCTCATCCCAGTTCTCTCCATCAAAAAGGTTACGGTTGACTTTGAGCAGGCAGTGTGGGCAGCTGTTCGTGGGGTATTCCGGATGTGGAGATCCAGGATGTGTTTTTCACTGGACGCAGGCTGTTTTTAGAAAGGTAGTGGATCTTGGTTTGAAAGTGCCATACCAAACCTCTGGTGCTGTGCATGAATACATCAGGCAGCTGCTTGCACTACCCTTCCTCCCAGCAGAGCACATCCCAGCGATGTTTACATCCATAGCTGGCAACGCCACTCCTCCACTGCAGCCACTGGTGGATTACTTAAGGACAACTTGGATCGATAACTCTACGTGGCCAGTCGCATCCTGGTCCATTTTTGGTCTAGCCGTGCGGACAAATAATGATGTTGAAGGATGGCACAGCCGCATCAACAACAGAGGGAACAACAGCCTCAACTTTTACAAGCTAATCGAAGTGCTGCACAGGGAGGCCAAGATAGTCACTCTGGAGACCCAGCTTGTTGCCCAGAACAAGCTATCGAGATCAACTCGAAAAGTATATAAGCAGGTCCAGGCAAAGCTTGAAAAGCTGTGGCAACGCTACACAAACAAAGCCATAACAACTGGCCACCTACTCCGTGCCTGCAGTATAATTATATGCCCCTTCAGACACATAATGATGCGACCTGTATATATTACTGTATGTGAATGTAACACCTGTATATATTACTGTATGTGAATGTAACACCTTTATAAATTATATTGCTTATTTTTTATCTGTTTTCATGTTCTTAAATACACCTTTAGTGTACATGATAATTTGTATAATAAAGTGATTTTAAAATACGGTACTATTTTTCACTATCTACTATTTATCTCACTTCGCACACTTTTCAAATAAAATATGCTATATATGTCATTGCTATGTATTATGATAGTTTATATAATTCAGTGTTTTTGAAATATTATTTGCGGTAAAGATTCGTTTTATCGTTCCTGCCACCATATATTTTGCTTACTACCTTGCAAGTGCTTGTGGGCCCTTTGGATCCATATATATTGATGTTTGCAGTAGTAGTTTATATTAGACAACAATGTGAGTGCACTCCAATCCTGTTGTTGCTGTCGTTGGTCACTGGTCAAAGTGCCTCGCACACGCACGCACACACACACACCACACACACACACAAACACACACACACACACACACACACACACACACACACACACACTGACACACTCACAATCGGTAAGTCCATGAGTCTACGGAGTTGGAAATATAGCATGGTGTTACTGAAGAGTTTCTTACTGTAATTTAATACTCTTAAAAGTGTTATTAGCACAAAACCCCCGTTTAAAATTATTCAATCGACATGGGCCCAAGCCGCTTACCACCTACGATTTATTTGCGTTATTTTTTTTGCCTACTCTCATCAAAATTGAATGTACAGTTTCGGCTACCCCAAACAGACAGACAGACACACGGCTACTCCTATATTTTATTACATAGATGAAGGCCTAATCTTTTGTCACACACGTCTTCTACTAACCTTCAAACCTCCTGGCAAGCTGTTACTTTGGTCAAAATCACGGACAAAAATTATCTAATTAGAATAAATAGGTGCACCTCCGCCGTCGCCACCAGCGCAGTCAGAGACAGCGGGCCAAGCCCTCCCTCACGGACAAGCAGTCAGGCCAGGTTAGGTTAAGGTTAGGTTTTGTTTAAAATAAAGCCAAACTAAACCCAACTTACCCTCATAGTAGGGCAGCTTAGCACCGAATTTCAAATGGATGGGGACATGCCGGATAAAAGCACCAAAATTTTATCAGGCAATCTTCAGGGTCCACGCTATGATTCTATAACCGGCGCCAAGCGGTAGGACCACTCTTATTTGAAATTTTTCATTATTTGTGCAAAAAAAAATTGAAAATTTTGGGAAATTTTTATTTTTTAGTTTTTGGGAAAAAAAAATGTTTTTTTATTGCAGAAATGAGAAATATAGTCTTTTCCGATCATTTTGGTGTAATTGTTTTTAAAATCGAACATCTAGAAGTATTTTAAAACAATATTTGAAAATTAGGTGTCTCGGGTGCATTTCCTCAATTTTTTTTAAACGTTCTAATTAACGTAGGTCACCCGGGTATTCAAAAACACAATTTTCGTTATCATTTTTATTTCGTAATCGCGTGTTCGAGTAGCGGTTAACATAGTGAATCGCGTAGTCTAATTAATTGGGAGCCTGCCCTTAACACATACGAAAATCAAGAAAAATGGATACCCCTTTCAGACCGTGCGTATATTCACCCAACATGGTGCAAAATTACTTCTCGGCTAAGCTATTCACATTGGCAGCTGCATAGTTCGGTGCACTTCCACTGCGCCTTCTTGCATGAGCATCGTCCTCCGCACGTGCGTTTTTTGCAGCCACACTTGACCAGTTCGCTGCAGGCCTGAGATGCTACAGGCAGGTTGGACCACACAGGACGCCAGGTCTTCGTTGCACTCTCTAGAGTCCATCCAAAGCCCTCTGGGGTTGGAGGCTTCTGCTCACATTGATCACTGGTTGCCCAGATTCCAGCTTGGTAGACTGCGCCCCAGTGTGTGCTGCAGAAGGGCTTCTTGCGTTGGGGAATCTTTTCCTTTGGCCTGTTCTTCTGTGAGAAGATTTCCCCTACGTGCCTCGTTCACAGAGTCCAAGTTGCTCGTCTATTGTAGATGATCACGGTGAAGCGCTCGAGCAACTGGAATTGCTTGCAGTTCACTGTCACAGTCATGTAAGGGTGATTCATGAAGTTGTTAAAGGGGCCTCCGTCACCTCCACGTAGGCATTCCAAGCCTCCCATGCTGATTTCTTCCCTTTGCCGAAGAAAGCGGAAGTTGTGTCGCAGCCCGTGAAACTGTGGAACATAGGCAATGCCGTTGACCTATCTTTTCCCAGAGCATGGCATATGGCATTGATATCCAGGTACATGAAGTTCTTTCCAGTTCCAAATGCTACCCAGATGGCTGCCATCTGATGCTGGCTGGTCAGGGAATGGTACTTTCCTATCAGTATGGCAACGACGTCTGTGTCGACAGTGCGTACCAAACAGTTGGTGCATCCCTTGTCCAGCGCATCTTTCAGGTGAACAACAATCCTTGTATCGGCCTCTTCGTGGTCACATCGTGGCATGGAGTGGTCTGAACCTCTGCTGATTACATTTGTGCCTGATGTTATGAAGACCCCCTTTCCGTCTGGCCAGTCACTGGAGCCGACTTTGTCTGAAAGGAACTGGAAAAGCTCCTCCTTGTTTGTGGGATCCCGGAGGAAGTCGGGCCAGTTGCTGGCACCTTCGTTGGACCACCGACCTTTCTTCGTACACCTTTCCCCCCCTTTTCTCTCTAGTTGACTCCTTGATACTGCTGGCAATGTAGCTGTCCCAGACCACATCGACTCTTCTGCAGGATTCAAGAAGCTTCAGGATGTGGGGGATGAAGACCTCATTAGCGTAGTCATTGAATGTGGTAACATTAGTAAGAGGAAGCAGATACACCACAGCAGCACCGTCGAGTATTCTTGCATCCAGAAACGGCGGGGGTTTTCCCTTTTGAGAGTTTTGTGTTTCTTCCACAGGGATACCAATGAGGTCTGACTTCTTTCCTTGGCGCAGTGTTCCTCTTTCAGATAGAGAAGGGGGGTGCGGATGATTTTCATGTTGGAAGGTTCCCATATCTGTATCCCTGTTCTGAGCAACTATGTACAGACGAGAGAAGAGGGACACATCATCTTTCAACAGGGAAACACCATCTGACAACATATAGCAGATTTAATATAATATGCATCTAATTAAATAAAAAAATCTAAATGTCCATTGTGCATGCATCTTGCTGTTCGGATCGTTTGGCGCCGGTTCTAGAATTGAAGCTTAGATGCTGAGGAAATGCACCCGAGACACCTAATTTTCAAATATTGTTTTAAAATACTTCTAGATGTTCGATTTTAAAAACAATTACACCAAAATGATCGGAAAAGACTATATTTCTCATTTCTGCAATAAAAAAGCATTTTTTCCCCCCCCAAAAAAAAAAAATCACATATAATGAAAAATTTCAAATAAGAGTGGTCCTACCGCTTGGCGCCGGTTATAGAATCATAGCTGGGACCCTGAAGATTGCGTGATAAAATTTTGGTGCTTTTATCCGGCATGTCCCCATCCACTACCTAAGCTGCCCCACTATCACTGCTGTCCGTGAGGGAGGGATGGGACTGGGAGAGGCGCTCGTCCTGCGGTCGCGGTCTAAACGGTGCTGATGGCGACGGCGGAGCACCTTATTTTTTCTTATTAGATCATTTTGTCCGTGATTTTGACCAAAGTAACAGCTTGCCAAGAGGTTTGAAGGTTAGTAGAAGACGCATATGATAAAAGTTTAGTCCATATGGTAGTAATCGAGATAAAGCAGAAGCGATAAAACAAAACTTTCCTATAGTGGCAGATCCCACCAAGTGGTATAGTGGTGGGATCTGCCACTAAAAATCAATTTCTAAACCAGACATCTGACAGAAAATCTCTTAAAATACAATAACAGGTCGTCTAACCTTAAGAGAGGGAGGGATGGAGGGAATGAAGGAGGTATGGAGGGAGAGAGGAAGGTATGAAGAGAGAGAGACTGAGAGAGGGACAGAAGTGATAAAACAAAACTTTCCTATAGTGATAGATCCCACCACAACACCGCCGACTGCCGTGGCGCGGCAGTCGGCGGTGTTGTGGATCCACCACTAAAAATCAATTTATAAACCAGACATCTGACAGAAAATCTCTTAAAATATAATAACAAGCAATTTCTTAGTCCTTATTGTTTAATACCATGCGTGTATAGTAGCATATCCTCCGCTCGAAAAGTCATTCGCTCGAATCGTCTTTCGCTCGAAAAGTCATTCGCTCGAATCGTCTTTCGCTCGAAAAGTCATTCGCTCGAAAAGTCGTGTAACCCCTCCCATCACCCATCCCCTTATTAGCTCCCTTAATTCCCTCCTCTTACCCCCCCTAAGCCCATATGACCTCCATGACCTCACTCAAGGTCATATTTCTCCCTCATCACTATTTTCAACACCCACCTGCTGCTCTTCAACTTACCATTTAACTCACCCTATACACCCCTCTCTCTCTCTCTCTCTCTCTCTCTCTTTCACTTGCAGTCTCTCTCTCTCTCTCTCTTCTCTCTCTCTCTCTCTCTCTCTCTCTCTCTCTCTCTCACTTGCAGTCTCTCTCTCTCTCTCTCTTTCACTTTCAGTCTCTCTCTCTCTCTCTCTCTCTCTCTCTCTCTCTCTCTCTCTCTCTCTCTCTCTCTCTCTCTCTCTCTCTCTCTCTCTCTCTCTCCAAAAGTTCATTGCCCCACAAATGTAACACGCGAAACGCGTGTTTCACGCGATTTTGACTCAAAAGTAAAAATCTTTTGATTGACCAAACTTGTTACTACAATGGCATAATATAAACATAATTACAGCTAAAAAAACAATGCACTTGGCATACCTCTGTAGAACCATGACATGCAGTCCTAACATGAATGTACCCCTTACAGGTTTTACCGCATTTGGCGGGATTTGTTCGCCAATAGGTGGTCTGTTCAATAGGCGATAAAAATATGAAAGCTGCTAAATCCAGACTGCTACCAGGGCAAAATGAGTTCCTGAATA
>JACEEZ010026219.1:0-5000 GCA_016584305.1 Chionoecetes opilio | reverse complement strand
TTACCCCTCAATATACACTGCTCCCTTTACCCTTCATATACACTGCTCCTTTACCCCTAAATTTTACACTGCTCCTTTACCCTTCAATATACACTGCTCCCTTTACCCTTCAATATACACTGCTCCCTTTACCCTTCAATATACACTGCTCCCTTTACCCTTCAATATACATGCTCCCTTTACCCTTCATATACACTGCCCCCTTTTACCCTTCAATATACACTGCTCCCTTTACCCTTCAATATACACTGCTCCCTTTACCCTTCAATATACACTGCTCCCTTTACCCCTCAATATACACTGCTCCCTTTACCCCTCAATATACACTGCTCCCTTTACCCCTCAATATACACTGCTCCCTTTACCCTTCAATATACACTGCTCCCTTTACCCTTCAATATACACTGCTCCCTTTACCCTTCAATATACACTGCTCCCTTTACCCTAAATATACACTGCTTCCCTTTACCCTCAATATACACTGCTCCCTTTACCCTTTGATATACACTGCTCCCTTTACCCCTCAATATACACTGCTCCCTTTACCCTTTGATATACAATGCTCCCTTTACCCTTCAATATACACTGCTCCCTTTACCCTTCAATATACACTGCTCCCTTTACCCTTCAATATACACTGCTCCCTTTACCCTTCAATATACACTGCTCCCTTTACCCTTCAATATACACTGCTCCCTTTACCCTTCAATATACACTGCTCCCTTTACCCTTCAATATACACTGCTCCCTTTACCCTTCAATATACACTGCTCCCTTTACCCTTCAATATACACTGCTCCCTTTACCCTTCAATATACACTGCTCCCTTTACCCCTCAATATACACTGCTCCCTTTTTACCCCTCAATATACACTGCTCCCTTTACCCTTCAATATACACTGCTCCCTTTACCCTTCAATATACACTGCTCCCTTTCCCCCTCAATATACACTGCTCCCTTTTACCCTTCAATATACACTGCTCCCTTTACCCTTCAATATACACTGCTCCCTTTACCCCTCAATATACACTGCTCCCTTTACCCTTTGATATACAATGCTCCCTTTACCCTTCAATATACACTGCTCCCTTTACCCTTCAATATACACTGCTCCCTTTACCCTTCAATATACACTGCTCCCTTTACCCTTCAATATACACTGCTCCCTTTACCCCTCAATATACACTGCTCCCTTTACCCTTCAATATACACTGCTCCCTTTACCCTTCAATATACACTGCTCCCTTTACCCCTCAATATACACTGCTCCCTTTACCCTTCAATATACACTGCTCCCTTTACCCTTCAATATACACTGCTCCCTTTACCCTTCAATATACACTGCTCCCTTTACCCTTCAATATACACTACTCCCTTTACCCTTCAATATACACTGCTCCCTTTACCCTTTGATATACACTGCTCCCTTTACCCTTCAATATACACTGCTCCCTTTACCCTTTGATATACACTGCTCCCTTTACCCTTCAATATACACTGCTCCCTTTACCCTTCAATATACACTGCTCCCTTTACCCTTCAATATACACTGCTCCCTTTACCCTTTGATATACACTGCTCCCTTTACCCTTCAATATACACTGCTCCCTTTACCCTTTGATATACACCATAACCATTAACTAAAAGATAAATACTATAGAGTCACTCCATTTACTTGATGAACACGTCAAAGAAGACCAAAAAAAATCCGTGGCAATGACAAAGATAAGGCGAAATGTAGGTGTTTGTCCGTAGACTTGAACGGGAAGCCTTAGAACTTATAGGAAAGACTGCCCGAGGATATGAAGGAGGAGTGGTAGGAGAGAAAGGGGAAGAAGAGAGGAGAGGGTTAATCTGGTAGTTGATTTTCTTATATGATCTTTTATTAATGTGATTATTGGCATACTCTAGCAGTCAATTAGTGTTGTTCATTTTCAATAGAAAGACTTGAGTTTATTGATAGAAGAAGTAATAGTATCAGCAGTGTAATTTGTACTGTTTAATCAGTATTAGTATTGTAGTAGCAGTAGCATTACTGGTGGCAGTGATTATGATAGGTGTGATAGTAGCATCAGTAATAGTAGTTGAAGTAGTAATTGCGGTTGTAGTAATAGTGGAAGTAGTAATGGTTATATAGTAGTAGCAGCAGTAATAGAAGCTGTAGTAGTAATTGCGGTTGTAGGAACAGTGGAGGTAGTAATGGTTATAGTAATAGTAGTAGAAGGTAGTAATAAAATCATGGCTTAGGCCGAAAGCTCGTCTGAACTGCGTCGTTTAGCTGCTTGACAAGAACGACCAGCAATCTACATCAAATTTTCACGTCATAAAATCGTAAGTGACGTAAGGTAATGCCGGCTGAGACCCTTTGCCTTCCCCCTCCTCATACCCCCCTCCCTCATACCCCCCCTACCACTCCCCCCCCTGGAGCGTTCATTGCAGGGCGGAAAGCGGCGAGATCTTTATCGTGGAACCCTCGTGTACGGTCTATTGATTTTGAGTTTATGGTCGGCTCTACAGGTGAATGGGGCGCCTAATTAGCTTACCTTGCGGCAGCTAATATGGTCCCTCACCCCATACATCACCCATCTCCCTTCCCTCTACCTCACCCCTTTCTCCTCACCCCTTTCTTCTCTCTTGCATTGCTCGTTTTCACTTCATTATCCGTCCTCTCTCCCCTGCCATATAGTTCTCTTGCATCACTCTATCCCTTTTCTTCCTAACAGTAAGGCAAGGGAGAAATGGTCCTTAAGGATGGAAATGGATGAATAGGAGAGGTAGGAAAGGGGTGATGGAGTGGTTCTGGCTCTTTATTATCATTTTATTCTTCGCGTCTTCATTTTCTCTCTCTCCTTTAATTTATCCTTTTTTCTTGGAACAGCTGTTTGGGAGGATTTTCCAGGTAAGGTTAATGGGCATAGTGAATTAGTGTTTCTAAATATACCCCGTCTTCTGTTCTAGTCGTTATCTTCGTCCTCTTCCTCTTCCTCGTCATCGGTCTCCTTCTCTTCCTCCTCCTCCTCGTCCTCCTCGCTCTCCTCCCTCCCCTCGTCCTCTTTCTCTCCATCTACCTCGTCCTGTTTCTCCATCTACCTCGTCCTGTTTCTCCATCTACCTCGTCCTGTCTCTCCATCTACCTCGTCCTGTCTCTCCATCTACCTCGTCCTGTCTCTCCATCTACCTCGTCCTGTCTCTCCATCTACCTCGTCCTCTCTCCATCTACCTCGTCCTCCTCCTCGCCCTTCGCGTCGTTATGCTCCTTCTACCTCCTTTCTTCTCCTCACTTGTCGCTCCTCCTCCTCCTCTTCCTCCTCCTCCTCCTCCCTCCCCCTCCTCCTCCTCCTCCTCCTCCTCCTCCTCCTCCTCCTCCTCCTCCTCCTCCTCCTCCTCCTCCTCCTCCTCCTTTTGTAATTTACTATTTTTCAATTTCAATGTCACTCTTATCTTCAATCTATTATTGGTTTTTGTCGATTTCACTTTTCTCATTTCTCATATTTCGTGCATCTCTATTTGTCTGCTTAATTGCTTTTCTTTCCTCCCGCCTTATCTTAGTATGCTAATTTTACTGGGGTGTATTTTTCTTCTCGTTTTTAGCATATTGGAGGGGAGTCGCAAGGTGGTGCTAAGATAAACATGACAAATAGATATATGCAATGCACGCAACGCCACAAAGAGATGGGATGAGAAAGTATGAAGTAAAAAATGAGTTTAGATATAATTTATTTATTTATTTTTATGGGCTATTTTTATCTAGTTACCCGATGGTTTTCTAACGTAGATAACACTATAGTCGTTACGGTGCACTAATGTCGCCAGGGGCCATATACTACGAATTTCACAACTAAAACATCACTACAGACTTGTATGTGCCACGGCATGTACAGTAGTTTATGTTATGTACCTGTCTTCAGTGACACATAGAAGTCTGTAGTGATGCTAAAATTCGTAATATAGGGCGCCTGGCGACATTAGTGCACCGTGGCGACTATAGTGTTATTGAAGGTAGGGGATCATGCACCATTTTTAGGGGAAGAGGTAGGCAAAATTTATCTCGCACGCAACTCTACGTTTTCTCCTCGCCGTCAAGGGCCATCGACGCCGCCTCCATCTCATTGCCAGTCTTATATACGAGTTTCGAAATAAAAACGCAAATAAAAAAAATACCAAGGTAGTGTTCTTTACATATCTTGTGTTATATGCATATTGTTCCATTTTCCCATCCGTCTTTTGATACTATATAACTCTTTGTCGCCTTGTCTTTGTGATTCAATAAATGTATGTTAATATCTTTTTGGTTCTTCTGCGATTTTTTAGAGTTTCGTTGCATTTCTTTTGCATGCGATCGACTTTAAGGATTTGTCTCGTGCCTCCATGTGCCGAACCACTTTTTGTATGCTTTAGTGGATGGGTTTTCCTCCTCCTCCTCCTCCTCCTCCTCCTCCTCCTCCTCCTCCTCCTCCTCCTCCTCCTCCTCTTCCTCTTCCTCTTCCTCTTCCTCTTCCTCCTCCTCGTTCTCCAATTCCTTTGTCTCTTAACTTGTACAAACTATAGTGGCATAAAGAAGTCACACTGGCAGCCTTGTTTGACCCAGTAGGGCTGTTGCTGTCTGTTCTTCCTTTGTATTCCTCCTCTTTCTCCTCCTTCTTCTATTTTTTCTTCTTCTTGTCCTTCTTCTGTTGCTACTCTACTACTACTACTACTACTACTACTACTACTACTACTACTACTACTACTATACTATCTTCTTTTATTTCTTCTAATTATCTTCTTTTTCTTCTATTTTCTGCATTTACTTTCCTTTTTGTTCTCCTCTTCCTCTAATCCCTCGTATCCCATAGCAGACGCAGCAGAAGGCGTTATGACAATACTCCCCACGCTTGGCTATCCTGCAAGACACACAAGGCTGTCGTGTCATAAGGGGTTAACTTTATTTTTCATCTGCGGCTCGTTTGTTGTGATGTTTGTGATAATATAGAGTTGGGCGGCGGCGGGGCGGGGGTGT
>JACEEZ010026217.1:10000-30092 GCA_016584305.1 Chionoecetes opilio | reverse complement strand
AAAACAACTTACTGTGTACGAAAAAAATTTGGTACGAACTGACTGCACCCCCCTGAAGGTTGCGTCAGTAAGCATTGAGATATAAGAACATAAGAACATAGGGAAGCTACAAGAGGCTGTGAGACCTACACGTGGTAGTTCCTGTTACTTAACACTACCTACATCCACCTTTCATCCCCATCCATAACACTGTCCAGCCTCCTTTTAAAGACCCCAATAGACTCCACATTGACCACCTGACGACTGAGTCCATTCCAATCATTCACCACCCTATTTGTGAACCAGTTTCTCCCTATTTCCTTTTTAAATCAAAGCTTTTCCTGCTTAAATCCGTTACTTCTTGTTCTACCCTGCTTACTAGCTGTAAGAGCTTTTCCTACATCGCCTGTATTGTATTTAATATAATGTAATATGCGTCACAACCACATAGTTTGTGAGTTAGGGGTGTTGTAAACATTCCCTAGGTCAAGGGAAAATGGATTGGATTTCTTCTGAGTCCAGAGACGTGTAAACCTGACGATCCTCACCAATAGAATGTTGACCGGAGTGTCGAGAAACCCCCTCCCCCCCCCCCCCGCTAAGAGGTTAGGCACAATTTTGTTAGGTTACCGGGGGGGGGGGGGTCTAGGGGGCTGTTCAGAGGTTAGGTTAGATTACCGGAGGGTCGAGGGGGACGGAACCCTCGCCTGAAGGAGGTTAGGTTAGATTTGATGAGGCGGAGGTTAGGTTAGATTATTGGGGGCAAGTGGTGACGTCACAGGGTGAACACCGAGAGTACTTTCCGCTACCCAGACATCATGACGGCGTAAATAGCGGCTGAAATGAATGAACAAACCTTCCAATAAATCAAGAAACATAAAACCTAATACATCTAAGCTTAGGGGATAGACGGGGAAAAAAAATGGAATAAAAAACATACATAAGGGTTACGCCAAGCCCGAACTTAGGACCGTGAAACAAGCATGATAACATATCTAAAAAATATAACAAACATATTGGCTTAATTATCTAACACAATTATTGTCTCAAACCCAAGAATGAAAAAAGTTTTTTTGCGGAGTTGCCTTGCCAGACCATGACTGCGAGCCTTCACGTCCATAGCCTCATAACGCGCCTCACTAAGTAAATAAATAAATGTCTATATGGAAATGTTGGATATAAATCAGAAAAACAAGAAAAGCCTCATAAACCTGGAATTGGCGGGAGAATGATAAAAATAAACAGACTATATAGGGGGCGCCACCAGCGCCATATTTCTTTTAATTTTTATCGACCTTTTAAATATCGCATTAAAAATCATGGTAGATATATCAAAATTCATTATATGAAATGCCAATTCTAAAACTGTAATCAGATCCAAGATTGAACCAGGAACAAAGTTTTTTTTTAAATATATTTACATGGGCGGAGCCTAAGGGCCGTACCGAGAGTCAAGGCGGTAGAGCGACGAACGGCAGACCTTCGCTTACCATAAGAGGGATAAAATACCCTGCAATTTTGGAAGGAAGAGCAGGGACACGGTTGGCAGTCAAGGCTGAAGACACGGCTATCCCCGTGTCTTCGCGCCGACCTTCCTAGGAAATTCATGATATATTCCCAATCTTGAGTAATTAATGGATATTAAAAAATTAAAAGAATATAAGGGAATATTTCTATCGTTTAAAACTTGCTACTTTTTCTTCCACGGACAAAGCTGAACTTTTTAAAACAATTACAAGTTTCCTGAGAGTTGCAGAGGAAAGAACCAGTCAGCGCAAAACTTCCAGTCACTCCTTGCAGTTTTGAAGGCATTTCTCTAACTTAATAGGTAAGTTACACTGTATTTCTCATGGTTTTATTTATACTCTCGAGTGATTACGTGACTTAAGCACGGTAAGGCCGAAATACATACGCTTATAAGTTAAGAGCAGGGTGTGCCAGCTAGAGGACCACCTGTTGACGGTAACATTCAATTGTTCGTATATTTTACCTACGGGGTATTATTTTACCCATGACATTCACACATTTTGATGTATGATTCAATCTCATCATTACAAACAATGGTATTATTCTAGTGTTTGCCCATACTCCCCCCCTTCCCCAAAACAAGCTTGGGGACCTGGGGGGTAGGTGCAGTCAGTTCGTACACCAATTTATTTTTTTTAATACGAAACCATTGTCGTTTCGTACATTCATCTCTGAGTTATTTCGTACATGACAATACATCTACATATTTATCCAACCACTGTAACATAATATTTACCTCTATGCACTGGCCGTGTGTCTGCCATATGTACTGGCCGTCTGTCTGGCTAGCTGAATTCACGCGGTTACAGGGAGTTTCGTACAAAAGTTGTTTCGTACCCAGGTTTTGTTAGTTGTTCTGTACACTGATTTTGAGTTTCTAAGTACAAACCTGGTGTCGTTTTGTAACTAGTAATCAAGTTCATCTCTGAGCTGAGTGTACGAAACGACTATGGTTTCATATAGACTACGAAACAGCTTTAAGTTTTAAGTAGTATCCTAAATGTTCCGTTCTCATCATAAGAATTATTTCTACACCATTCAACAGCTGTTTGTAATGAAAAATAACACATGAGGGGGAAAAAACCCTGTGTGGTTACGTTACGTAATCAATGCCCAGGTTAGGTTAGTTAACTAGCTGGGGGGGGGGGGTGCTGTTCACTCCAAGTTATCTACCTATTCTAACCTAACAAAACCTGAACGTAGCCTAACAAAGTTATTAATATATATAAATAAGTGTCAGATGTTTCGTTTCCGCAAATAGATAACTACAGTAAACCCTCTCGTATCCGGACCCTCATTATTCGGACTTCAACATTATTCGGACTTCCTCCTCCTCCTCCTTTTTTTTTTTTTTTTTTTTTTTCCCCCTTCTTTTTAAAAGGCTTAGGTAGGATGTCATGATGTGAGTTAGTGAGGTTAGAGGCCCAGGCAGCCAGGCAAAGCTTTTATGATCCATCACTGAGCATATTCTTTGTATACTTGGGGAGGCGGTAGCGGAGTGGTTAGCGTCTCCGACTGGCGTTCTCGGTGACCCAAGTTCGATCACCGAAGAAACCCAAAACCTTTCTGCACCGTCGAGTGGCCTAAGAACACCCACATGCCCTGCCCATCAACTCTACCTTCGATTGCGAGTGCATCGGAGGACACGGGGGCGGCATGAGCCTCTAATCACAGGCGTCACTATAAGAATCCTGCCTGCGCCACCACGGGCGAGGACCAACCATCATCCGAGCCCTCAAGTGAACCTCCAGAGCCTACCATCCGAGCCCTGGGTCACCACTGCCTACAGGCGCTATAGGCACAAATGTGAAAAAAAAAGGGAAAAAAATGTAATTGTGGTTTCTTGGTTGTGTCCAAATGTTGTATTGGGGAGTGATCTGTGACCAATGAGCCTTGGACCCAGATCCAGCAACGGAGGTGGTATCTCCAGCTACCATCCACTCCCCCACCACCTAGATATTACCTGGCCTTTCTACCTTATCCAGCAAGCCTCCCTTGGTAGGTAGTAAACAGGTAGGAAGGCCCTGACTGGCTGGGCGAGTAATGACGTCATCAAATTTGTCATCAGTCACCAGCCAATGACAAACGGTTTCTAAAACCTCTCGACCAATCGCAAGTCAACAAGACGTATGACACGGCCTTTAAAGGTCGTGTCACACGGACACTTTTTCCGTTAGTGTTACGGGGTGGCCGCGGCAAGAATGTTTCCCCGTCACTGGCTACCCCGCCACCTCAACACCTTTAAATAACCCTTATTTATGGTGACACACAGTACTACACTGACCTAAATAATGACACGTGTATATAACAAACAGCTCACCATAATCACTACGATGTATAATAACTAGTAATAAGACGTAAAGCCCTGCCCACCCTGCTGGCGAGCGACCTGCCCCGCCTGGCGCCCTGCCTACCTCTCAGGACAACACGCTGTCATCCGCCTCACCTGTGCCTTCCTGAAGAAGACAGGTCAGCTACCACGCCTCTGATAGCATCATAGGACATCACCATTCACCAGGGATCATAGGGCTCCTCAAGGGGTCCTCACAGCCTTACAACCAACACCAAGGAGGAGGAGGAAAGCTCCGCCATCATGATACTGCTGCCGGCTGCCAGACGTAGGACTGACCGCCGGACACTACACCTGTATAGTATTGTTATTGGGTCCATTTTTACCGTAGAATTTATATATTACATGATTTATTTATATTTATTGGATATTTACATGACTCAGAAATTTATATTCACCTAGAATTTTTTTTTTTTTTTTTATATGGAGGGAATCTTATCCCCACATATTCGGAATTCTGCATTATTGGACCACTCTTGGCCCAATTAGTCCGGCTATGAGAGGTTGTACTGTACGCACTATCACGAGACCAATGTTCAAACCTCCCACTCCCCGCAAAAAAAATTTAGAGCAAACGTAGTAGTAAGAGCCCGGGGTGGGTGGGGGGTGGGGGGCGGGGGGCGGGTGGGGGGACAACTCCTGCGGGGTAGATAGTAACCAAATTGCATTTCAAAGTTTATAATATATACACTACATGCTTCAGCAAAAAAAATTCAGAAGTAGAAATCTCTTCTAAAACAGTTCAACAATAATTGTGTCTGAGCGTCAGTGGATGGGGTGTGTAGGTGCTGCCGATTAAGCAGTATTATTTTTATAAATATTTTTTCTAAATCTATTTATTTGATTTAATTCAGAGTATTTGATTTAAACTATATATACATATTTTGTTTATTAATTTGATGTTCTACATGAAAATCTAACTATGACAGCATATTGTTCAGCACTTATAAACTAAAATGGATAAAATATGTGAATTAAAAATGGCATATAACATGAATATAACCTATAATGATTATATACTCAAAACTGGTGCACGGCCTCGCTACAGAAAGGCAGCAAAACTTGTGTTCTTTGAAGTCACTGAATAAGCACACTCTCCTCCTGATGATGATGATGCTTAAATTCTTTGTTGGGTTAACTCAATTAGATAAAGTGGAATTTGTTTACTATATGCAGTGACAAGTGTACTTCTTTTAGCCACTCTGGATAATAAACATTAGTGAAAAAGGATTGTACTATTATGGGTATCTTTAAAGTTATCGATACTAACTTCTTTATAATGCTAATTCCACGTTATAACTCAATTAAATAATAATGGTATATAATTTTTGGTAGTAATAATTACTTGGCGGTAACACAAGATAATTATGTGGTTTTGTTGATAATCATAATGCATATTAAAATTTGGTTAAGTATCACTTGCTTTATGTAATAAAAGCTAACATGCACATTCAACTTTGGTTATAGTGGTGTGGATTTTTACAGTACAACAAAAAGTATATATTATATATATACTAATATATATTATATCTATATTATATATAAAGATATATATATATATATAATAGTAATATATATATTAGATATATATATATATATTATGATATAAATATAATGATTTTCTTAATGGTAATCTGATGTTTCAGGGTGACAAAGACACGTCATAACTGGGGTTGTTAGCCGCAAAGTTTCGACAAGGACTTAGGCATCATCAGGCACAAATAGTAAAAATTTGATATATTGCAATGTTAAAGAAGCGAACATCTAAAAAATTAATCTTTTAAGAAACATAAAATATTACTATATTATCTAAAATTACTAAAAATAAATAAAATATAATTTGTACTTAACGGACCTGGTGGTGTATGCTGTATGAGTGGTAGAGGACTGGAATGAACACTAGTTCGTGGGTGACATTCGCCTTGTGTGGGCGATCGAACCGAGAGGCGGGCAATCGAACAGTGGGAGTCATTGAGTATATGTAGTGGGGTGAAATGACTTGGTTATTAAGATCAGGGACAAATGCTTGATGTGTAAAAAATTCTAATAATTAGCGTCACAGGGTAGTGTGCCTTGGAAGGATACTAAAGTCATTCATAGAAAAAGGGTGATCTAAACATGTGAGTAGTGAGCGGATTTTGCAGATTGCGAAGGTGAAGAAATGGGTCGACCAGTACGTGCAGAAAACACCTTTTGCTCAGAAAGCCTAAGATTAGATCCTGTCGTCTCGCCGACGTTCTAGCGGTACAGCTAGAACATTTGGAATCGTAAATTATGTTAGAAATAAGGGCTTTAGGTATAGAGGTCTTTATATTTGAAATGCGTTTCTAAGGTAAAGGAATGGTAAAATAATTTAAAATTTTGAGTAGGCAGAGTGACTAAGTAGATCATGAGTTTTTCCGAATGGGGTAACTGAGATGGCCGATAAAAGCGGAGTTTAACCAATAGTGTGTGTCTTAATATGGTATCGGGTTCGTTCGACTCTGGGGAACTTTTATTAAGATACTTGAGATGATTGTTCAAATTAATGAGGGGTAGCCATTGTTTTGCGAAAAAATTAGTAAGGAATTGATACTCATTATCAAAGGAAAAACCATTAGATGAGAACTATAGGCATCGGTAGTAGGTCTTAATAGTATTTGATTTTAAATAAGGTTAGGGATAAAGAAACCCTATGAGTTCCTAAGACAGGAAAGATAGGTTCTATAGATCGAGGTGGTAAGGTGTGATTATTTTACGAGTCAACTAGAATCTAAAAAATGGTAGTGTAATGATTGTTTTCAATTTCATATGTGAACGTAATGTTGGGTGCTGGAGAATAAGGTAATTCAGAAAAGGGAATGGCTCGGTATTTTAAAAAGTAAAAAGTTGTCTTTTTTTGTTACATATAGTTATAATTAAAAGGTTAAAATGCTTAGCGACAGTTAGACAGCCACTTGTCTCATGGTGACATAAAAAAGCATAGCAAATGACGGACCCGGCACGATCCCATGGAAACACCATCAGTTTGGACATAAAGTTTTTGTTAAAAATAAATGGAAGAGTCTTTTATAGCTAAAGTACCTAAATCAGAGAATTGTTTCAGAGAAACAAAAAAACAGGATTGACCGAAATAAACAATTGGAGGCTATGATTTAAGGCGCAGACATCCTGATTGATTTTAATAAATATTCTAGGGCAATAATGGCCATCCATCCTGATAACCTAAAATCAGAGACAAAAAAGGGGCAGACATCATGGTTGAACCATAAATCATTATAATGCAAGGGCGTTAAGAGCAGACTTATGAGTGACCATTCGCTATCATTCAGGGTAATGAGAATGGTACAGGTACTCTCGTCTACCGAAAATTCTGTCCGACACAATCCGGGATAACTCTCGCCGAAGGTAATGGTCTAGGTTAGTAGGATCATTAACCCTTTCAGTCCACCATTTCATCACTTTTGTTGCCCGCATAAACCCTATTTCACCCGAACAAGCACGCCGCGGGAAAAATGTACTTCCACCGACATCTAGAACACTAAAACTATCAAAGGGATCGCTTCAATTATGTTTCGGTTTTAAGCTAGATCATTTGCTATATCATATCAATGTTCAAAAAATCGCTAGCGTGAAAATAACTTACAAAACCCGAGTTAGAAGTGAAAAAAAAATAAATAAATAAACCTTGCGGCAAAAAATATATGCCAAAAACAACTATCATCATAGACGATTTTCTACATTCCATGACATAGCTGAATAAATTCCTTTCCAATTAAGTATAATATTTGTAATCGCTCCAAAAATGAAAGCCCATACAACGAAGTGAAAGATAGCGTTTTTTTTTTAAAAATATATTGTAATAATATAATATATATAATATTATATTATACAAATGTATTTTAAATATTAATATATTGTAATTCGCTCCAACGGCAAGTGAATTCACGGTCAACCGGCGCTTTTTTAAAGATTTTAGTAAATATTTTTAAATATTGTTTTTGGATGACGCTCAACAGACGCATTGTACGTATGGCAACACGTACCAGATGACGCTCAAAGACGTCATGTATGTGAAAGGGTTTACAGGCAAAGATACGGTAAAATGAACGAGGACAGGCGGTAATTCTGAGACACGACAAATTTCCTTGGTAAAATTAAGTTGCTTTTGATCAAAATGGACGAGGACTGCGCAGTATTTTCTGGAAACAATGACTAGATTTCCTTGCCGAAACTTCAGTGTCTTGGTAAAAAGGACGAGGACTGTGCGCCGTCATTTTTGAGACACTGACTAGTTTTTCCGGTAAATTTCTAGATTCTGCCACATATAGTCCGGCAGCTTAGTTGAAATGATGCGGGGACATGCCGTGATAAAAGCACAAAATTTTTTCAGGCACTCTACAGGCTCCTAGCTATTGATTTGAGAGGGGAGACAAATGATCCCATCACTCGGTGGCTATAAGAACGCTTCTTATTATTTGACATTCCGAATGTGGAAATTAGGGTAAATGGGTTTTTTAAAAGAATAGTATAAGGATAATGTTTATTGATGCAAGTTATCTTATTATTATGATTTAATAACTCCAGAACAAAATATTCACAATATGGCTGTCAAAAAAAACATAAATTCAATATTTATGCGACTTAAACTCCCTTCGGACATCGCGAAATTGCATGTAGTTATAGCAGAACACGAATAAAACATACTCATGCAATTCCCAAAAAATGACAGTGGTTAATCTACTGACGGTGCATATGAAAAAAGGACTCATTAAGCTCCAATTATACAACAATCATGTTCTTCCTGCCTACAGATGCAGGAACGCCATGTCTTTGTTAAAGCACACAGTATCCACAATGCCAGTATGATTCATAATTGTTAATATGTGTCTACTGCTCACATTTGCAGCTGCACAGTTCGGTGCCGACATCACAGCTGGTTTCTGCATAGACACATCATCCGTCCCACAGCTGACAGCACTTTATGAAAGGCACACTTCCCAAGTTCACTTACAGCCTTTGCTGCCGCAGGCTGCGAAGTCCAGACAGGGAAACCCAGGACTTTGTTCGGCATCCAGTGTCCAACCGAAGCCTTCAGCAGTTGGTGTCTGTTGTTGGGCCTGGTGAAGGTTGTCCAGATGCCCGACCTGGTCACACTGCCCACGCTTGGTGTGCGCAGCAGGGCCTGTTGAGTGGGGAATGTTCTCCTCGTTCTGTTTTCTGCAGAACAGTCCTTTTGCGTCATTCACCGACACCAGCGGGGCTGGTCTTGTTCATATAAAACCGACTGTGAAACGTTCCAGCATCTGGAAACTCCTGGCAATCCACGGTCATTTGGCATTGGATGTTCTACCGATGAAGTTGAAGGCTCTGGACTTCGGTATAGGCACCCCATGCTTCCAAAACCGGACTTTTTCCCCTTTCCAAAGAACGAAGATAGTCGGTATCACACCCTGGAAGATGTGGAACACGGTAGCGCTGTGGAATTCTCTTGACCCAGAGTAACTACAGAGGCATTGATGTGTAGGAAAAGGAAGTTACTTGCCACTGCCGGAAAAAAGGGGGCGACCCAGGATGTCAGCCGATGGATACTTGCTGGCTAGAAAGTGATACTTCCGAAGAGGATGACAAGAACGTCGTATCCACGGTGCGCTACCAAGCATGGTGCACAACTCTCTAGGGCATCTTGTAGAGGACCACAATTTCTGTGTGGGGGGGTAGTCTGCCTCTTCGTGGTTCACATGGCGGCATCGAGTGGTCAGGCCACTGCCGAACTACAGCAGGCTCCAGATGCGCCAAAGACCTGCTTTAACAATATTGTATTAATAATAATTTATAATAATAGTTTATAAAATATTTGTATATAATATTTCTTTTGCATTAAAGGCGAATCTTGATTTCATCAAGATTTTTCTAAGTGAAAGTTAGCCGTATCACAAAAATGTTCAGAGCGGCTTCTGCGTAATTTGGACGTTTGTTCTCCCTTCAAAATCATAGCTAGGACCCTGTAGATTGCCTGCACAACAAAACATTTGGTGCGATCCGGCATGTCCCCATGCCTCGTGAAATCTGGTCCTTAGCGGCCCCACTAATACTCTCCCACTACCCCAAGCAAGTTTGGGGCACTGTGGAATGCGGGTTTCTCGTGTGGGGAGCAAAAATGCGTCGGAGGACACGTAATTTAAAGAATGTGTAGCAGGAGACAAACTACATAAATCTAAGGAATTCCTTATATATAGAGAAATTTGCCCTAACCAAAAATTAACTAACCTAGCGGGGGGCTGACCCACCGCATAAACTAATCTAACCTACTAACCAAATATAACCTACCCTAACCGAAACCCCTAGCGGGGGGTTGGGGGGGGGGTTATTCGACACTCGGTATCATCTGTGAGGAATCGTCAAGTTTTACAAGTCTCTAGGACTCAGAAGAAATCCAATTAATTTTCCCAAATCTAGGTTTTTCAACACCCTATACTCAAAAAACTATGTGGTTGCGACTTATTTTTTGACCCCAGCCAAATATCCCGCATTCCCCAGGTCCCCACGCTGTTTGTGGGAGAGGGGGAGAGTATGGGCAAAACACTAGAAATAATACCGTTTCCTTGTCCTAAATGAGTGCTTTTGTCAAATATGGACGAGGACTGCGCGGTATTTTCATGAGACTTAGTAACTTTTTTGGCCTTGTCCAAAATTTGTGCGTTTGGTCAAAATGGACGAAGAGCTGCAGCGGTCAATTTCTGAGACACTGACTTTTTTTTGCCCTAAAATTTGTGTGTTTTCAGATGATAGAACCAAATCTAACCTCCTAACGAGGGGCCCGCCCCCTCGACCCCCGGCGAGATTATGAACCAACAAACATCCATATATGTTGGGGTTTTTTTTTTGTTTGGGTTTTGTGGTGTGTGGTTGGGTCTTGTGCGGAAGGGGAGGTCGTTCTGTATGAGTATTAGTCTAGACAAACATATAATTTCTACAATATGTATATAAGTTTAGTAAAATTATAGTGGTGGCCCATACTCTCCCACTGCCCCAAACCAAGTTATGGCACCTGTGGGAATGCGGGGTTTCGGGTGGGGAACAAATTATGGTTGGAAACACGTAATTAAGAGGTGTAATTTAGGGGGTTAAAAATTCCTAGATCTAGGGTAATTCACCTTTATATCTAGAGAAATTTACCTCAACCTAGGGGGCGGCATTGACCCAACCGATTAACCTAACTAAACCTAACCTAACAAATCGAACCAAACCGAACCTCCTAGCGGGAGTTGGGAGGGGGTTCCAACACTTCAGTCTATCATGCTGTGAGGATCGTCAGGTTCACACGTCTATGGACTCAGAAGGAAATCCAATGAAATTTTCCCTAAAACTTGAGGAAATTTTTTATAACTTCCATAACTCAAAAAGTATGTGGTTGGCGACGATTATTTGCCTACCACTAGCCATTATCCCTGCATTCCCCAGGTCCCCAAGCTTGTTTTGGGGGATAGGGGGGAGATGGGCAAACACTAGAAAAATACCATAAGTTTTAAAGGTTACGAGGAAGTGCATTATACTAAACACAAAAATAATATAGAAAACGCAGTGGTAACGGTGGTGTGACCGACGCAGTGATCGTCCATTATAAAATGAAACACCAACCGAGAAGTCTTGCGACATAAAAGTTTTCGGCGAGTTCCACTTGTAATCAGGTGCAAAGGAAGAATAAAAGGTATTCGTTATTGGGCCAAGTTTTTCGCTGTCCAAAATAATTTAAAAACTACAACCCAAACAATACATGGACATTGTTAAGTAACATTGTCAAAACCCCAGACCCCCCCCCATTCCAAACTAACCTCGGCTAAACAACCCCCGATATTTCGGTCACTGAATTCACAAACACGGTAAAAGCTGTTCTAAATATATAGATTTGGGATTGTTATGTTAAATAATATAAACTTTGTAACTGTCGCTTAATAGGAACCTCTCGCCGACGAGAAAAATGGAACATCGCCGACGGGGCGAGCATTCCTTCTCAGGGACTGTACCATTAAAGGCTTAAGCAACGCCCCCCCCCCCCCCCCCCTGACCTAGACTACCATTCAGGGGCAATGAGGGAAGCTTCGAGTGACCTAACCATAGTGCAAGGTCACATGAGGGGCAGGCATCAGAAAAAGTTGCATCTCAAAACGTCAAATTACGCTATAGTGAGAAAACATTAATCTAGTCGCGTGATACCAGCCTCGCCTCGTCTCACAACAATTCTGCTCACAGGGACCCGCTAGTGTCTTAAAAACTCGGGTGTGCTCAATAACGAACTAACACAAAAAAAAACACGAAGGCAGTCATACACGGCTGAGGCGGCCTCCCAACAATGCTTGTATCTCCTAAAACATTGTGAAACACACGCCGATTGCCGACTACCAATAGGCTTATTAATTTCAATCCTTACCTCGGTGGTAAGTCTATTAGGAAAGATAAAATGACGTTTTTTATATATATGAGATGCGCCGGGGCTACACTCCTCATCGAGGTTGGTCGGTAAAATCTACGCCATAATATTGCCCTGTGACGTCACGGAATGGAGTAAGTAACGCTTGCTGGATCCAGACAGGGAGGGCGGGCGCAGACCTTGCGAAGAGGCGTAAATCTGGCCCGTGACGTCTCGATTTGGCACAAAGAGGTAGCTCCTGATCCATAACGTTTCGAAAGAGGAGTAACTCAAGACTGTTATGCTGACACGCCGGCGTATGTTGTTTGCGGATCGGCCCCTGGCGTAGGTACGGGGGGCACGTGCCCCCCCATGAAAAGCGGTGCCTACCACAGTGGTGGGGCAGTGCCACCCGTAGGTTATGGGATGGGGCTAGATGTGCGTGTGTGGTTGGGGGAAGGGGGAGAGACTGGGCAAACGCTAGGAATGTAGCTTTTCGCTCCTGGCTTTGTACTGCCGAGCCAAAACGAGGGACTTAATGAGGATAGGATGGGTGTAAGCAGATCCTCGAAGGAGGTTGGGACAAGCTCAACATGGATAAAGGAATTAGGAGGTGGAAAAGGAGGAAACCTAGTAGAACCTGGGACAGAAAGAATACCAAGGAGGTGAGATAAGATAGAAGTTACAACTGGACTAGCTAGGTGCGAGAGCAGGTATGGAGGGTAACATCACGTTAAAGTGTTACTGTAGTACCGAGAAAGCCTGAGGCACTTGACTGGCATGCTGACTGGCAGTCAATGCATGCCTGTCACTGGCATGGCATTCCTCTTGGGAATGTAGAAGAGTATAGGAGGTAGGTGATAGGCCGGGACTATGTCTGTGTCCTATACTGCCCTGTTGTGCCCTTCTCCCCCAAGGTGGCGGGGAAAGAAATGGGCTACAGAGAGGCAAAGAAGGGAGATATGTGTTAAGTTCGAACCCGAGCTTACAGACGACCTACCAAAGCGATAATAAGCAGAAAAGGTCACCAAGAAGAAGAAGAAGAAACCCCCAATGTTTCCCACGGTAGTTAGCCACAGCCAAGGCACACAGCGTAAGAGTAGCCACAGCTAAGGCACACACGCCCTAGTTAGCCACAGCCAAGGCTACACACGCTAGTAGCCTCAGCTAAGGACACACGCTAGTTCAGCCACAGCCAAGGCAACCCCACGGTAGTTAGCCAAGCAAGGCATACAGCTAGTTAGCCACAGCCAAGGCACAACACGTAAGGTAGCCCAGCCCAAGGCACACACGGTAGTTAGCCAACAGCCAAGGCAAACACGCTAGTTAGCCACAGCCAACGCACACACGGAGTAGCCACAGCCAAGGTCACACACGACTAGTTAGCCACAGCCAAGGCACACCACCGGTAGTTAGCCACAGCAGGCACACACGGTAGGTAGCCCAAAGCCAAGGCACAAACGGTAGTTAGCCACAACTAAGTGCACACACGCTAGTTAGCCACAGCCCAAGGCACACACGCAGTAGCCACAGCCAAGGCACACACGCCTAGTTAGCCACAGCCAAGGCACAAACGCTAGTTAGCCACCTGCAAAGGCACAGAGGTTGTAACCCAGTCACCTTCCCTCCACCTGCCCAACACACGCCAGGTGGGCTATTTCCCTCCCCGCCCTCTCAACACCCTCACACACCCCCACACCTTCACACACTCTCACTCACCCGCTGGACACAAGGCGTGCTCTAGGTGACGTATTGTCACGCTAAACAAGGTGCAAGAATTTAATTTTTCTTTCCCCCATTTTTTCCCCCCCCCCCAACATTTTTAAATTTTCACTATCCCCCACGTTGCCAGGACAGTGTGTGTTGTCCACCTGTCTTCCTCGTCTTCTTCTTGTGCACTTAGGGATCCTGCACGTGATCCTGCGCTTCCTCTTTGTCTCTTTGGCTCATTGGATCCTGCACGATGTTGGTCGGCTTCCTCTTTCTTCTTCTTGTGGCCTATTGTTCGCACGCTGATGTCCCCATACACAGGGGACAGAAGAAACTGAAAGTATGGTAAAACCTCACCAAGTGTTCCTAAAGCCCCGTCCACACTACCACCTCACCACCGTTCGGCGCTGCCTCGGCTAAGCACCGACGGGAAGCACCGATGCCAGGGTGGTCCACACGAACGGCTTTGTTCGGCGGTCAGCGCGCTTCCTGATTTCAAAGGATGTCATGTTTCGCATATCGTGTCTCGCAATCGAAATTATGAAAAATAACCACAGGAGGTTAGAAAAACTGACCAAATAGCATCTCCGCACGAACATTCTGAATAGCATAAGCAAGAAAACTATACGAAAACCTTTTTGTGTCTTCTAAAAAATCTAGCAAAAAGAAAGTGTATAAACATTTTCTCACTTTTTTGTTTTCAACTCGACGCAATTCCCGAACCATTTTCTCCATTTAATCTGTGATCCCTACTCGTAATCAGCTGACTTTCATGGTTCATGATGGTATCCGGTACATAGCAATACAAAAATATCTGATAGTGAAAGCGAAACTGAAGCATGTGTTTGGCGGCTGACGTGAGGCGGGCATGCCCGCCCAATATAAACCTGCTGAATAGTGGCGGGCAGCGCCGACGGTTACATTTTTGCTCGTCGGCATCGTGCCCACTGACATTTGAGTGACGAACACTGTTCGACGGCAAGGCGCCGACCGGTGGTGAGTGGTAGACCTAGATGTGGACGGGGATTTAAACGCAGTGCTGGGCAGGGAAGCAGAACAAAGGTCGTATCGCCAGCAACGACCATCTCTCCGACGACATAGATACTTATGGCCTTACGACGGAAAGCCTACAAATAGCGCATTTCGTGACGTTCACGCCCTGTTCAGTCCAGTCCAGACCGCGGTCAGGGTGTACGAGGTCCGCGGAAAAATACATCGAGGAATGGCCCCCGTCCATTCGTGTACTATTGGCTGGGGGATCAGTGGGCAGGACTGAAATGAAATGTGGAGGCGGCAGGCGTCCATTTTGTCAATTATCCTTTTTGTCGTCCGTCTTTTAACCTGTGCTAAAAGACTTTACAACTACCACGCCTGTGATACTTTAGTCTTATGGTCGGCCATCATGGTGTTCATGTCTTATCAGCAGCACAGAGAAGCTCTTGGTCGCCTTCCCCGCTGACTGGTAGTGCGCATGCGCCAGTTCTCCCCACACTGGTCCAAGGTGGGTCCTGGTATGTGGGTGGGGAACCGGACTGGACTGGGCTGAACCGTTCTAGACTGCCTCGCAAAAAACAGTGACCCCCCGGGACTAGCCCAGTCCAGGACCGGGCCAGAGCGGTCGCGAAAATAGGGCTAAAAGCCTCCCTCGGTCGGTCGTAAACGCGTCGGAAGGCGCGGACTGGCTAATACGAGTAATGACGTCATCAAGCTCATCATCAGTCACCAGCCAATGACAAAACATTTTTTAAACTTCTCGACCAACCCAACAAGCCAGCGAGACATATTTCCGGGCAAGAATGGCGGGAGTGTTGTTTGGCTGCGGCGGGGTACCCACACGTGCAGGAGAAAACGGAGTTTGGGGTTTGTGTGTTATCTTGAACAGTAAGGGTGAACCATGTTTAATTTTGACTGGAGGTTGTAGCAAGGAGGTGACGAGCAGGGATAGAAAAGCGGTAGGGTGTGAAAGATGGGGACGACTGGTACCATTCAAAGTGTTTAACGGGGGCTAGGGGACGTGTCACAGAAAGCCCTCAAAGTGAAGTGCTTATTTTTCCCTGTGCACGAAATGTTTGCACATTTCAAAGAAAAGTGGAAAATAAAGAAAGAACCGGTAGCAAGAGCAGCCAGGGTTTGAGGATGAAAAATTACCTCACAAGCTGTGGAAGAAGTGGACAGTGATCAGAGGAAGAACAACAGGAAACAGAAAATTAAGAAGAATATAATGAAGAGCAGGAACATTCGTATGCAAAAACGTCAAGAAACTGGGCAGCGGTGTAGAAGGAAAGCCCATATCAGGTTTTTTTCGCCAAAATGAGGCTCAAACCTTTGACATAGTTCAACCCTAGTCCAATTAGGAAGATATAAATGTAGGGTAGCTGCTGTAGTTAATAATATTGGTTTTTAGTTTTAACTTTTAATGGCCCTAAAAGACCACAGCTGAAATGCTGATGGATAATGGTTGTTAAACTAGTTAGCAATCCCTTTCAAAGACGTTGATGGTCCTTTCCAATTAATAATAGGCGCTGATTTTTTCGGGCGTACCTAAGGAAGGTCATTAAAATACATAACGTCTCTTATGTTCCTAGTGCGGGGTAAGTAAATGGGACCCATCCCACATACTCACCAACCCGAACAAGAGAGATTTAGGGTGGGGTGGGGTCACACCGAAGGGGGGGGATCACCGTACGAAGGCTACAACGCGGAAAATTAATTCAAATTTCGCGCCACCATGCCACCACGGATGCAGCCCCACCCTCAGTGAACTACATGCGAGCAACAGGGTAGGTCAGCGTCACCCCCGTTTTTACCAGGTAAGAAATTTTATTTTTCGTATTTTCCCTTTTACTTTTCGCCGTTTTATATAGTGTCTCATGTCGGCTGTGATGGCGTGATTCTTTTGAGGTAAGTTGCAATACGAGGTATAACCGTATTGCCCATGTTATTGAGTGAAAAAGTAGTGCATGCTTTCGAACAGGCCGCGGTGGCATTATTTACAAAAAAATTGGTGGCGCGGGGGATCAACGTATGGTGAAGTGCGGGGGATCAACGTACAGTAAAATTTTTGAAAAAAGCTATATTTTTGAAATACCTACACAAACTAACAAACAGTGATTGACTATGTATATTCGCATGATATTAAATGGTGGTGGTGAACTAGTGCATTTAAATTAAATGGAACAGTGTTTTTTTGTGGCTAAAGTTGAAGGTGTTTGGGTATTAAATTATGATTGCTATATCAGTTTTTATTTGCTATAAGCACATGAACAAAACTATTATATAAGTGATTTATGTTATTAGAATGATTCTAGAATTAATTTTTTATGGTTAAAAAAAACCATTTAACACTGCATATTTTCGGGGCATGACGTTCGGTGATCCCCGCATCATACGATTTTGGAAAATCTATATATTTTAAATACTTAGAAAAACATAAGAAAAAGTGACTGACTAGCATATTAGCATGATATTAAATGGTGGTGGTGAACTAGTGCTTTTAAAAATTAAATGGAACATGTTTTTTTGTTGGTGAAAAGTTGAAGGTGATTGGTATTAAATTATGATGCTATATCAGTGTTATTATGCTATAAGCACATGAACCAACTATTATATAAGTGATTTATGTTATTAGAATGATTCTAGAATTAATTTTTTATGGTTAAAAAAACATTTAACACTGCATATTTTGGGGCATGACTTTCGGTGACCCCCCCACATATATTGCCAGACTCATAGTCCCAAAATAATATGGTGGGCCATGCAAGAATCGCCTCCTACACTGTAAAAAATACTAAGCTAAGCTAACCTAAACTAACCTAACCTAACTATGCATATGTCTAATGTCATTAACTCTTTTCAGATCAAAACCTAACCTACCCCCATCCCGTCTTTCATGCCTCGCAAATATGTCAGAAGAGCGACAAGCAGATGGACCGCACTGACCTGGAGGCTGCCTTTAAGCACCGCGTGGCACTAGCTGCAGCCTGAAAGAAGCCGCTGACAGATTCAACATAAAGAAAACAACTCTTGCTGTAAGTTGCTCTATTTAGTTCCATATCTCCCCAAGGTCTTTTTGTATGACCTCAGGGATAGTTAAAGGGTCTCTAGATTTATAGATTTTAAAATTTATTCATTTTTTTGTTAGCTTTTATTGCCAGCAAGGGCCTTCTAAGTCCAAATTTTTTCTTTTGTTAAAGGATGCCTTCAAGCGCTCTATTTATTAATTTTTTTGTAACTTTTGTTGCCAGCAAGGGCCTTTTAAGTCCTAATTCATTTCTTTTGTTACAGGACGCCTTCTATCTACGAAGAAGCTGTCGGATGGAGTTACCTATATGGCTGTTGCTTCCCGTAGCAATAGGGTTTTCAGCCCCCAACAAGAAATTTACATTGCTGATTATACCATCCCCCGCAGCCAAGATGTTCTACGGCCTGCCCTGAACGATGTGCGTAGGATGGTGTACCAGTATGCCATAGCTTGTGGAGCAAGGGGCATCCCCGCTGCCTGGGGAAAAAAAGAGAAAATGGCGACAAGGGACTGGTACTATGCCTTTATGAACCGTCATCCAAACCTTGTATGGAAGGCCCCCGGAAGCATGGGCCATTGCCAGGATTGTTGCCTTTAACAAAGTCAATGTGGAAAAACCCTTCTTTAAGGCTTACACATTAGCTTTGGAGAAGTACACATTCACGCCGGACCGGATATACAATTTGGATGAGAGTTCATTGTCGACTGTTATGAAGCCAGTCAAGGTTTGTGTGTGCGAGAGGCCAGCCAGTAGCCACGCAGGTAACTCGTGAACGCGGTGACAGCATGACCCTTTGTGGGCATTTTAAATGCTGTGGGGCAGTCCATCCCCCCAGTGTTTTAATTCCCAGATGCCGATGGAATCCCGCTTTCATGAGGAACACGATCTTTGGTTCCAAAGGGATATTGCATCCTAGTGGCTGGATGAATGGTGAATGCTTCGTGCAGACACTTCAGCATCTCCATGAGAAGGGCTTGTTCTTCTGTAGAGAACAAGATTCTTCTGATCATGGACAATGCTGAATGTCACATGAAAATTCAGCCTGTTGAGTTTGCGATAATGCATGGTATCGTGATTGTTACCTTGCCTCCGCATACAACAGACAAACTCCAGCCATTGGAATGTGAGTGTTTTGGTCCCTTTAAGACATTCCTGCGTGCCCTACTGAACGACCACGCGCTCATGCACCCTAAACGAGCACATAAAAAGTCCACAAGTTGCCAGAGTTTTGCTTCTGAGCATGGACCAAAGCCCCCTACCCCCTCCAACATTCTCCAGTGGTTTCCGGGCGACTGGTTAAAGGCCACTCAATCGCAACATCTTCCCAGATGATGTGTTTGTAAGGGGCGCATGTAACCGAGCGACCGGCACCACCAGAATTTGTAGTGGAAGTTACTCCAATTCTTCTGATGGAGGAAGTTCAGATGGAGAGGAGCGACTGGCTGAAGGCCATACCTCAGAAGCTATACCCCTTCCCGCGTGTCTCCCAGGCTAGGATGTGGGCCCGCCACCCCGGGCCCCAGCACGACAGAGCCTGCCACCCCGAGCACCAGCACGACAGAGCCTGCCACCCCGGGCCCCAGCACGACAGAGCCTGCCACCCCGGGCCCAGCACGACGCCCCCTGCCCCCCCGGGCCCCAGCACGACAAAGCCTGCCACCCCGAGCCCCAGCACGACAGAGCCTGCCACCCCGGGCCCCAGCACGATGCACCCTGCCACCCGGGCCCCGAGCACGACGCACCCTGCCACCCCAGGACACCCTTCTCACAAAGCAGACTTAACCCAGAAGGGGTGTCAGGCCGTTCCCTAAGGCTAATCCTCGTCCTTATGGAAAGGGACGGAAGAGGGTGGGGGGCCTGCATTTTAACGAGGGTGAGGAGGCAATATCTGACCTGAGGTTGAAGGCAGAGAGAGGCAGAAGCTGGAAGACAAAAAAAAGGCAGCGGCTGAAAAGAAAACATTGGGGAAAGATGAAGGGTCCACAGCGGAAGAGTCTGTGCCTGTCCCGGAGGAAGACCCCCACTGACGAGGAGGAGGTTGATGATGTCCGACTTCAGCTGGACGACTCCTCCGAGTACTCGGATGAGGTGGACGACGAGGGCACCTGGACTGCA
>JACEEZ010026217.1:0-5000 GCA_016584305.1 Chionoecetes opilio | reverse complement strand
AATGGTAGCCAAATTACAACGGAAATTACGTTCTGGGTCTCAAGGTCTCAATCTCAAATTATCTTTTAAATTCTCTATCTCTTATACTTACTACATCAAGTCGTACCTTCTTTTAACAGTGGACCATTTACCGGAGGCAGATAAAAAGAAAAGGTGTATGAAATAAGAGATCGAGAGACCAACGCTAATTAACGTCCTCTTCCTCTCGCTGCCTCGAACACACTGAGCCAAAAAGATGAATAGTGAAGCACGTCTTAACCACAGACAGAGCTGGGGCCACATTCAGAGACGCTAACGTCCATGCTAAACAACCTAGCGACTGCCATCAGGTGTTTTGGTATTCTGCGTGGAGATTGATGACGTACTTAAAGACGTTAAGCTGTCAAAACAAGGCGACTGCCTAAAGGGTGGTGTGGAGGACGCAATATACATAAAAATACTCATATATTGAGTATATATGATGTTTGCTGATTCAAGAACTGAACAGGGCAAGTATACAAACGAAATTAGGCCATATAACAAACCCAAGCGCTTGTGGTGATTTTGTTCTGTGGTGAGTGGTGAGCGCGGCATCTCGACCGGGTAGCGATGCCAGACAGCACCACGCATGACTCCGGCAGACAGCAGGTATGTGTGTGCCCTTTTCCGTAATTAAAACCCGAGCCCTTGTCCACCTAGCAGTGAATGGGTACCGGGTATTAGCCGAGGGTTCGTGACCCGCCTCCCGGGGTGGTGGCTTCGGCCAACACTAGGAGAAGGAGAGCTACGAAGCGTTATACTAACGAAAGAGGTCACAAGAAGAAGAAGAAGAAGACCGGCTTATTACTCGGAACGAATAATTAATAGCTAGAATACAAGGAAGTACAAGCCCCCGGTGTGTTACCCGCGTGTATGTGGAGGTAGAAACAAGTGTTGAAGCGACGGAGGTGACACAGGGGATGAAGGAATGATGGAATAAGCTAGAAATAGAAATAAGTACAACGACCTTGAAATGCAGGCCGCGGCTGCTGCCTTGTGATTGGCTGACACGTTTGAGACACAATCTGTTTGGTTGACACGTTTGTTTTTACACAATTGTGATTCGCTGGCGAGTCTGTGACTTTTATTGTAGTCGCTCAGCCAATCAGCTATCGATGCCCATAGCAACCGTTGTACGCCACTGCCATGTCTCGTACTGGAATACCCACGAGCCCCGGGGTGTAGAAATAGAGGGATGTTGTTGAGCGAACAACCGTGGCCCTTAACTCTCTCTGAATGTCTGCCTGGGCAGTATTTAAATACAAGTGTATTTAAATACGTATTTAAATACATTTGTCTATTTAGAAATGTATTTATAAATACATTGGTTGTCATGTATTTAAATGCAGTATTTATTATGAGTATTTAAATACATTGTATTTAAATACATTTAATATAAAATTTAAATACTTTTTTACAGTTCATTTGGCATTAAACCCGCCCAACTATCTGGCAACCCTGATGTTACAATGAACCAGGGCTGCCACTGCCAAGGAAATGGCCTGATTTTTAAATAAATTTAGGCCTGAGAAGGAAATGTCTAAGGAAACTCAAAATCTAAGGAAATGATTATTTTTCGGACATGTTAAAATTTGTGTGTATTTAAGCTGTATTTACAAATGTTTTTTAAATACAATTTTTTATTTAGTTTAGTATTTAAAAAAATTTCGTAAAATGTATTTAGTATTTAGTTTTTAAAAATTTATTTCCCCCTGTTTTTAGTATTTATATTAAATACTTCAATTTTTTAGTGCCCAGCGGTGACCACAGACCACATCCCACAATGCCACACGTTTTTCCCAGGTCATAATTAATTAAACCCACAAGTGGAAAAAATTTACAGTTCACATCGGGATTTAAAACCATTTCGACAGTGTGTTCCACACTTTTTTTGTTTTTGTGGGAAGTAGTTTACTTTGCTTTTTTAAAAACTTTAGTTTTTCACAATTTAAGCTTGTATTACAATTACATATGGCCCCAATTGGGACTTTATTACACGCATACGAGTCATGAATGATTACTTAATATGTGTTTTATCCTTTTTCTATATTGCTTTAAAGGTAACAGGTTAAACCCAAAAAAAATACAGAGTAAATGCCCCGCAAATGCAGGGGGTGTTTCCCGGGGAAGTCTGTTATTAAATTTTTACGGGCAGGAGCGCTATTTCCCCTTCCCCAGACGACACTTCGAGGGGTAGTTTAATAAAAAAAAAAAAAAAAGATAGCAAGAAGATAAAAAATAGAAGTATAGAAAGGCAACGGTTTCTAAGGCTCTTTAAACCTCCGGGGCCCTGCCACCCCACCCCTGGAGCTCACCCTACACGCGCATACGAATACAGGCACGAATGTATATATTTTATTAATAAAAAAAATTATATTTTAATAAATATATTATATATAAATTTTATATATATATATAAAATATATATAATATATTAAAAATATAATATATTATATAATATATAATTATTATAATATTATATATATATTTTATATATATATATATTATAATATATATATATATAAACACCATTTTAACCACCGACTACCGAGTGGATGTGCGTGAGTGTAGCCAGAGTACAGAGTTTCTTTGAGTGCAGCTTGGTCCGTGCCGTGTCGCCCTCCGGCCCGGGGCGGCGTCTAACAGGGAAGTCGCCCTTTTTAACATTTTGATACCTTTTTGTAGGGCAGCTTATCCTGTGAAAAGTGGAAATCAGTTATGTTTTTCTCCTTTACTCTTAGGGGATCATCTTTGGCCCCCCTTCAAATTCCCAAAAAAAACCAGATAGTGCCAACAATCAGCCCACCGAGGGGGGGTCTGCCGGGGCATTTTCATGGGGCCCATGGGGATTTTGGGGGGGCCCATTGAGGCTTTGATGGGCCCTAGGACCCCTCAAGCATAGAGGGATGCTTGTAGACTGACAGCTCCGAAAAATGAAAAAACTATGTGAAATGAAGCAAAGTAGTTTCTTCAAAACCCGGACACAAGGGGAAACTGTACCGTGGTGTGGGGAAAAACGCTGGACCCAAAAAGCAAAAAGATTTCATGTGATGGGGATGGCCAGAGAACGATTATCAGGAACAAAAAGAAACAGATGGTCACCTGAAGATTTTTTTTTTTTTCAGAAAGTCTGCGTTTTATATAAATTGAAAATTTTGGCTGATGACAACATTCAAAGCTGCCAAAATATTTTTGAAAAAATTCAGTTTCTTCTGGAAGTACCTAACAATATGCAAAGGGGTCACTTAAAAAAAATCACCGGGAATAATATCCGCCCATATCGTCTTTAAACGTGGTGGAAAAGAGGCACTACAAAAAGTTCTCCTTAAAATTTTTAGCAGAACCAACTAAGTCTATTTCAGCTTTTGAATTGCTTGCAGAGTCAGATAGAAGGGGCCCTTCCCCCAAATTTTCTGTCAGCCGCGCATTCTGCTAAAAAACCCCGCCCTGTCGCCCCTGCAGAGCGCTCATTAGCAAACTCAACTGATAAAAAAAAAAATCCGAGCAACAAACCCAAACACGATTTTGGACTTTTTTCTTGGATTTTTTTTTGGGATTCAGTATTTTAGTTCAACGAATGACTCTTGATTTTTATGTGTGCTTCATAATTTTGCCAAGAGGAAAGCAAGGAAAGCGCCATTTTTTGTCAAATGAAATTTTTATGTATAATATGTATAGTATTATGTTGTAATTTTGATGTTTTTATTTGATTTTTTCTTTTATATTTTCTTTCCAGGTTATAAATGTTGAATATGTATGTTGTGTTAACCCCCTGAGTCCAGCTAAATATAGTAAAAAAATAACCCACACCCAGCTATTTTTTTTTTTTTTTTTTTTTTTTTTTTAAAGGTGAAAAAAGAAGAAAACTAAAAATTTTCATTCTGAAAAATGGGGGTTCTAGGGAAGGTGGGGGCCCCCCAGACATCAGCTAATTTAAGGGTTCCCCCCCGCCTAGCTCTCAGCTGGCGCGCGCATGGCGGTAAATGGGTCCAGTTTTGGGGGGCGGCATTTTCACAGCACCCGAGCTCATGGTCCCCTTATAGTTCATAAAACCCAGTATGATCACATAATATCATAATAAGTAATTTCAAGTGTGATAAGTTTCATAGTAAAGTTTCTAAATGAAAACAGTGGCAGCAGCGCCCTTGGTCGCAGTAACCATACGACGGGCGGCCATGAGGATTTGTTAACCCCTTTTTATCTGATCTTGTGTGGGGTGTCTGTACTTTTTCCCCCAGTAATGACTCATGCGATCCCCCGTCCCAAAAGCCTATAATTAGGGTTCCACGTTTAAAAACATTCCCCTCCCCTCCCCTCAAAGCTACCATAGAACAGGGGTAAATAAGGTCTAAAAAAGCGGCGAAAAAAGGTGGGAAAACTCCCCCTCTAATCCCCCCCCCCCTACCCGCCGGCGGTCCACGCAGTTTCCCGGGGACCGCCACTGTTGCCCCAAATACAAGCAGTGCCCCCTACATTTTCAGGCTTCCTTACCCATAGAACGGTACCCCAAATTTTTTAAAAGGCGGAGCACAGTTGCGTCGCTGGGTCGCGTTGCATACATCTGGACCTCAATGCGTCGTGGTATCAGGGGTTTTAAAAGTAATATTTTCCAAAAAATTTGGAAAGGGGTGAAAGGGAAGGGGATGAAAAGGTAAAGTTTAAGGGTATGAGGGAAGGTTTAAGGGTGTGAGGGAGGGATATCAGGCGTGGGGAAGGCAGAAGGGGGAGAGAAAGTTTAAAATAATCGTCCAGACCCTTTTATTCCTGTTTAAGCGCAAAATATAGCCATTATCGAATATATCAACAATATGTTTTCACTTTTTTCATCCAGTCAGCCGTTTTTAAAAATCCCCAATCAAAATCTGCAAATTTTCCCCAGTTCAAAAACTCCTGAAACTAGAGGCCACCACTATGGAACTCTTGGAACAAAGGTACGGAGTACCTTTGGGTATCCGTAGTTAGGGGAAAGCCGGGCCCGGAAC
>JACEEZ010026216.1:135055-165055 GCA_016584305.1 Chionoecetes opilio | reverse complement strand
TATAAAAATATATATATTATATTAATATTATATATATATATATATAATATTATATATAAATATAATATATTATAATAATAATTATATATAATAATATATATATAATATTAAAAAATATAAATATATATATATATATATAAAATTTTAAAATATATATATTTTATATATTGATATTATATTATTTTATTAATATATATATTTTATATATTATATATATATAATATTTAAAATATATAAGAAATATAAAATATATATTATATATATATATATTATAAAATATATATATATTATTATATTATATATATAAATATATTTTATATTAAATATATATATATATTATATATAAAATATAATATATATATATATATATAAATTTTTAAAAAATATATAATATTATATATATATAATATATATATTAAAAATATATATATATTATTAATGATATATAATATAAATTTTTATATAAAAAATATATATATTTATTATTTTAAAAAATATAATTTTTATAAAAATAAAAAAATTTTATTATAAATATTATATATAATTTTAAAATTAAAAATTTATATAAATTATATATTAATAATTATAATATATATATATAAATATATTATATATAAATTTTTTATTTATATATTATTATATATATATTATATATATATTATATATATAAATAAATAATATTATAATATATAATATTTATATAATAATATATATATTTTATATATATATATATATATATTATATATATATATAATAATTATAATATTATATATATTAAATTTAAAATATATAATATATATTTATATATATATATATATAATATAAATTTAAAATTATATAAAATAAAATTTTATAAAATATATTATATATATAAAATATATTATATATTATAATATATAATTTTATATATATATATATATATATTATATATATAAAATATATATTAATATATAAAATATATATATATAATATAATATATATATATATATATTAATAATATAATAATATAATTTTAAATATTATATATAAAATTTTTAAAATATAATATATATAAAAAATTATATATATATATATATATTATTATTATATATATTATATATATATATTATATATTATATAATAAAAATAATATATAATTATATATATATATATTAAAATTATATATAATATATTAATTATATATTATATATAAAATATATTATATATAATATATATATTAATAATTATATAATATTATTTTATAAATTAAAATATATATATATATTATATATATATATATATATATATATTATATATATATTATATATATAAAAATATATATATATAAAAAAAAATAATTATTTAATATATATAATATATATTATTTATATTAAAATATAATATAATATATTATTAATTATAAATATATATAATATAAAAAAATATATATTATTATATATATATATATAAAAATATATAATTTTATATATAAAATTTTTAATATATATATTAAAATATTAAATATAAAATAATATATAATTAAAAGAATATAATATAAAATATATAAAGATATATATATATTATATATTATATATAATATATTTATAATATATATATATATGAATATATAATATATATATATTATATATTTTATATATATATATAAAATATATATATAGTATATTATTATTATATATATATAAAATATATATTATATATAATATATATATATAAAAATAATATATATATATAAAAATATATATTTTTATATATATTATTATTTTAATATAAATTTTATATATATATAATTAAAATATATATATTATAAAATATATAAATTTTATATATATTATATATTATATTTATAAAATATATAATATATATATTTTATATATATATATTAAATATATATTATAATATATATATATATATTATATAATTATATTATAAAAATAAATATTATTATTAAAAATTATATTAATATATTTATAAAATTATAATATAATATATTATTATAATATAAATATTATAAATATATATATATTAATAATATATAATATGATATATATATATATTATATATATATATATATTATATATATATATATATTTATATATATATATTTATTAAAAGATTATATACTATATATATATATTATATATATTTTTATTATATTATATATATATTTATAATATTATTTTATATATATATATATTATATATGAGGCGTGTAGTGACATAAGTGCCAAAGCGCCACCCTGATAAAAATTCACTTTTTTGCTTCATTCCATCTCCAAACCCTCTACTCTTCAATCGTGAAATCGGCAGTTCAAACCGACAACTTCAATATGGTCGAAAATCCCACTAAAGAGAAGGGTGGTCGCCCGTAGATTTGCCCGGTTTTGTGGGACCCCTCACGGTCTAGACTAGCGTTCAAAGCGCCATTTTTACTCTTGTCCCACGTTAAAAACCTGTTGGTTATCTCCAGTCTAGCTCCAGAGTGTGAAACAGGCGTCACAAGCGCCACTCGACCATAGGGTCGAGAATTAGGGGGAAAGAAGAAGGTAAATTACCCTTTAAGCGCCTCTGGTCTGTCGGACCCGCGGGGTGAGGCTGTTTTTAAAGCGCCAATGTTTTGTTTGTTGTGGCGGCTTTAAAGATGGCCGCCACGGCGACCAATGGGAACCCGGTTTTACCGCGCCGCCTCGGCAAAATTGGGCCAATGAGAACTCGCCATTCTTCCCGTACCCCTCCCTGCCCTCCCGGGTTCACCAGCCAGCCATTGTTCACCCTCCCGGGCGCTACTGATAAAAAACACACTCGGGTGTTTTCAACCTTTTTTCCTGTTTTACCTGGATTACTTACCTATTATGGACCATGGCTTCTACCAGTGGTGAGGGGGATGTGCCGGGCAGACTGTGAGGGAGAAAGAAGCTGGCTAACCCTAGTGATTGGAAAAAAAACACAGCGAAAAGGAAGCGTAACGCCGGCGATTGAGTATGTCGGCAAAGGGGGTAAAGTCATTGTGAAGGAAAAAATAGGAGCACCATGTAACGATGGTTGTTTTGAAAAGCTAGGAATGGATACTGCAAGGCTATTCATGATAGTTTTTGGCTTTGGGGGATTTTAACATTCAAAATTCCTTTATTCAAAAGTATTGTGTGAAGGGAGTGGTGAAACGGAGGCGGGTGCAGCAGCGTGGGTGATGACGCTCCCTATAAGCGTACTTTGTACACGTGCTTATTCGCTTTGGGGTGGTGGCATAATGTTAATGTTTGTGCTATGGCCTTTCGTAATGTGTTGGGGTGTAACTTCTAGGCGTGTGTACAATGCTGTGGACCGTGTGAACCCCACAGGCACGCCAGTCATGCCCGCCGAGGTAAAGCATGTTCCCAAGCATCCCATGTCTCTGTCACGTAAAAAACCTTGTTGAGTGCCATGTAAAGAGTTTCCCCACTGTGTCTAGCCATTATACTCGTGCTAAATCACCTTTAATGCGGTATTTTGGGACACAGAAATGAACATGAAGAAGATGTTTTTTTTGTACAAGGAGTGGTTGTTTGCCCAACCACAAGGACGAGGAGCTGTATTTTTATCCTACTACAAGAAGGTTGTGGGGGGTTTTTTCGTCTGGGTTTTTAAAACCCCCCAGTACGGATACCTGTTCGAAATGTGACAGGTACGAGGTGAGCAAGAAGGATGCCAGCACAGAAGAGGGGCCCCAAGGTATCCAGGCACAGTGGGACGAACACCTGAGTTTTGCTAAGAAGGGGATGAAGGCCATGGCTTACATGGAAAAAGACAACGACCCCGACACGAGGGTATCTGCCTGATCTTCAACAGACACTTCCAGTGGCCTCGTTTGTGTACTAAGTAGCATATTACAAGAGAAAGTTGTGGGTCTATAACCTATGCATACACAACCTCAAGACCAAGAAGAATAACTTTTTATGTGTGGGATGAGATGAATGCAGGTCGGGCAGTGTTGAGGTAGCCACAAAGTTAGCCAGGGGGATAGACGATGAGTTAAAGGAGGGGCAGTTTTCACCACTTTAAAGGTTTTTTCTGATAATTGTGGTGGGCAAAATAAGAACATTAACATTATCTTGTTTTATCTTCGTCTTATCCACTCAAAACCCCACTCCAGAACATCAGTCATACGTACCTGCTACCTGGGCATAGCTACATGGCTTGCGACCGTGCCTTTGGTCCCCATTGAGAAATATATTTGCAGGGTAGTAAACATCTACGACTTGAAGGGGTATGTAAGGGCCATCCAACTCTGCACGACATCAAGGTACCATGTCATTGTGCTGAGGAACACCGACTTCTTGGATGTTGAGGTGTTGCAGAAGTCAATAAAAACACAGGAAACCCAAGCCGCCCTACAGTTTCCAGAATGCCCGGTCCTTTAAGCTACTTTTCTAAATTCTGTGAGGGTTACTTCATCTGCAGGGACTAACTGGTCAAGCTCTGGGATCAGTACGTCTTATGAAGGGCAGGCAAAGGGATACTCGGCGTATGTTTGACCTGTCTGCAGTACAGTACCCCAGAAGTACCCCAAAATACGTCGACTTCAGCCTGGCAAGATGCAAACACCCGCAACAGCTGCTTGATTTTATCCCAAATGTCAACCAGCCGTACTTCAGTTCATCATCAGGAAAGCAACAGGAAAATGGATAATACTGAAGAAAATGACCCGCACTCAGGACGAGGATGAGGACCACCTAGAGTACGACAGTGACAGTGAGGACATTGTAGATGACCCCAACCGCTACAGGTACGAGGACAACAGTGTGAGTGAGGACGAGTCAGATGACTTTCATCTCACACAGGGAAAAACCTACCCTTCCCCACCTTCCTACACCCTGTCCTATCCTAACCTAAACCCCCACCTACCTGCCTACCCCTTACCTACCTGCCTACCCTTACTACCTGCCTACCCTTACCTACCTGCCTACCCTTACCTTCCTGCCTACCCTTACTACCTGCCTACCCCTTTCCCACCTGCCTACCCTACCATGCCTACCACTCATCACGACTACAACGCTACTCCTCGTACTCGTCCTCAACCATCTTTCTACAATGCACTCATCGTTACTCGCCCCCAACGATCTACAACAAGGTAAATAAAGCAAAATTTTTCTTATTATTATTTTTTTTAATCTATATTAATTTTCTATGTTATGTTATCACTTTTTTTCAACATCCTATGAAGATCTTGAACTATTATCTTTGTTTTTTTAAGGGGAGCGGGGCCCTTTATTTTTTAGCTAGTGGGAGTGTTTCTCGAGATAGTGAAACGCAAGCTCATAGGTACGAAAATCCCAATCCCCTTCCAAATTTAGACCGCACTCCCTTAAAAAAAAATTCACCGCATTCGTACCTACAAAATCTAGTCTAAGGTAATTACAGATTTGGATTATAGTGTCTGATATTGTGGAGGGTGAGAAAATGCTTAATTCCAAACATTTTCAAAGGGTTTGGGTTTCGTTTACTTTATCGTTATAAGAAAATAAATCAATAAAAAATGAGGAAAAACGCGTTCATCGTTTGCTCTTCAGAATGTGATAAGACAGAAAGCTTAATTTTATGCAGACATGATAATAGACAACCCTAAGCTTTAATTTAAGACCAAAATGAGCTTTCTATCTTAATCCGTTTCGGAGTTATCGCATTCTGAATGTTATCTGAAAGTTTTTCCCCAAACTTTGACCGCGTTTTTCTTGGCTTTTTATTTTTGGCGCTTTGGCACTTATGTCAATACACGCCTATATATATATTATATTTAATATATTATTATATATATATAATTTTTATATATTATATAATTATATTTTAAAATATATTTTAAAATATATATATATATATTATATATATTTTTAATATATATATATATAAAAATATATATATAATATATAATATAATATCTATATAATATATTAAAAATATAGATTATTATATATATATATTATATTATATATATATATAATATATATATATAATTAATATTCTAATTTAAGGGCAACAGTCACACTAACCATTTTTGTTTCTGCACGATATTGGAAATGTAAATAACAAGTGCCATACAGCTAATTTACACTTGTTTGATTTTTAGATTTGATAAGGCCTCAGAGCCATAGTGATCTACCGGTGCTGCATATTAGTGTTGGCCGAAGCCACCACCCCGGGGGGGGGGGGGGGTTTCAAACCCCCGGTGGCAACCCCTTTCCCATTCACTGCTGGGTTGACAGGGGTAGGGATTTAAGAAAAACCACCATCTAAACTTTCGCTCCGCCCGGGGACGAACCCGGGATTCTCGGTTTGTAAGCCGAGCGTGCTAACCATACACTACAGAGCTCCCTAAATGATATCAAATTACTCAGATGCCAGACACATAGATGGAACTTTAACATACAAACAATAAGGCAGATAATAATAGCACTGCATTTTTGGGGGTTTTTTAACGTATGCATGGTCAAAAATGGTTTTGTATTTCATTATGGAAGGCAAGGACAGATGCAAACGTTTCATACAAGATGAAAAAGTGAGAACCAGTGTACAATGCTCTGCTTTTTCTGCCATGCATCCCCATAAAAAATAAGATTTAAAGAAAAAGAAAATTGTGGTAAGTAGGGTGTACTGGGGAGGTATGAGAATATATTGAAATTTGGTGATCTGCACGACAAGAGTTTTTTTAGGCTATTTTAAACATGGGATGATACATAGGTATACAGGGAGAAGAGGGAATTCACAGAATGGTTAGAAAAGGCCTTATAAATTATATAGCCACATATGGGAGACTGAAAGGAGAGAAACTGATGCGAAAGTGGTTAGAGGCAATATCGAAAGCATGAATCACCAGCAGTATTAATGAAAATGAAGGTGCATGACTTTATAGATGTTCTGAAAACACTCCAGGGATAAGAGGAGGGGGGTTTTAGTCTAAAAGTTTGATAATGAAGAAGTTTGGGGGGATTACAGGCAGAAATTGGCGTATGAATTGAGTGGTATATCAGAGATATAAAAAAGAAGAGGTTCAAAATGTGTTTAGGTTTTCAAAGAATGAATACTAAGGGTTAAGGAACAATTTGGGGGGCCAAAGACTATTGTATACAGTAGTTTTTGGGTGGGCACAGAGGTGAAATAAGGAACAAATGGCATGCCGGTGGACAGATGAAGTCAAGCAAGTAATAGATCATGAGGCATGCATATGTTTCACTGTTGCACTCAACAGAGAAATGTGTCTGGCATGTAAGGGATAGCAGGAAAACAGAGCACATGCAAAAGGATGAAATGGTTATCACAAAAAATTGAAAGTGGATGAAAAATTTTGGAAGGATCTGAGTGAGATTTTTAGAGAGAATGAAACGAGAGAACATATTTTAGAGAGAAATATTTGGGAAAAAGTACAGTACAAAAAGAAAAAAACTAGATGGAATAAAGGTGAAGAGATGCTGAGAGAAAATGAGGGTGTCAAAGGTGAATAGAATTTTTGAGGATTAATGAGTGTTAATATCCAGCATGGAAGTAGAAAATAAGAGACCTCACAACATGGACAGCAAGCATGGGAATATTTGTGGTTGCATGTGCGAGGACGTTGAGTAAGGATTAAAAAGGTATTAAGGACAACATTACTTGCCTACAGTGACATACAAGTGAGACCTATTGACGTGGATAATACAAGCTAAGATTCAAGCAGTGGAAAATGAGTTATTTGAGGAGTGGTTGACATGTGAAGATAATGGATGGAAAGATAATCATGTACACTCATATGTAGGCCCCTATTCAGCTATTTCACCCCAAACGTTAAACCATGATTACTCTGTGTGAGTTTGGGGGTAAATCTTCAGTGTCCCTGCAACTCCATTGGGTATTTTCCAGAGACTTGGAGAGCAGTCAATCCGGGGATGGAGTGTTGTGATTATCTTATGCTGACGCAATGTCCGTGGCTGTGGGGTAGGTGTTCATTTGAGCCCTGAAGTTTCCAAATTTTGTTAGGAAAAATATCCATGACCAATACAAAACATATTTTCCCTTTCTTAATTCTATAAATCAATCATGATTCAGTTATTGTCATCTTTTTATCAAGCCAGAAACATATAATGCCACATAGTATAAATTTAGTAACAGGGTCCTTAGGCGATTCGCTTCACATTAGTTGAAGAAGTATTTTTGGGGTCTTATCCTAAGCTTTTTGTGCCGCTGAATCCGAAAAATCGTAGTAGGCCGACTCGTTAGCGTAGTTTTCGCGCAATGTGCAATTTGGCATTGGGCAATAAATTGGCAATTACAATTGCAGAATGATAACCAGACGTCGAGAGACCTCGTTTTGGATTCAAATTGAGCTTATTAAGAGTGCTAAATGTTATTTAGTACTCCGTGGTTGTATCGGTTCGCATTACTGACTATAATGGAAATTAGAGATAAGTGGAAAAAAATGAAAAAATATAAAAGGAATAATTTTGGCCTTAATTTCACATCAAAAGTCGATAAATGTTTCTGGCTGTACTGTTCTCATAAAGGCACAAAAGAGGAATACCGTCTGATTAATAGAAAATGTAACTTTTTTCTCTGACTGCCCCCTCATGGTCGTATTTTATGACATACGGTAATGAAATTTCGCAATAAATGTAAAATTTCATTGGCTATTAATTTTAGAAATTACTATACCCCGTAAATAACTACTTCATTTATTATATCACCATTTTTCCTTCCCAGGTCCTCGCAATGAAATCGTGTGTCATTTGCGGTGCACTAACGGAGTGTGGTCCTTCGACCTCGGACGCCCCAGGAGGATGTTCGGAGTAATGCTGGCTAGTGGGTCTTCGAAAGGCGATTTCGTATAGGCCCACAGGAGGTCCTCTAGAAGGGACGATTGGTCGTGCACCGACAGTGCTTGCTAAAATCCAGCCCACAATCGCGAGGCAGTACGGAGATGAGCACAGGACCTTGCGCGGAGCCGACCACCCGACCTTCAGGTAAAGAAGAATTTCAATCGGATGGGACATCGGCGCGTCCCTCAAACAAGACGAGGAAACAGCGAGCCCGTAGGTGGAGGATACGATATCGACATCCAAGCAGCGACGAGGATCAAAGCTGGTGACGCATGGCTAAAATCTTGTCCCACCAAAGCAACAAGACTGCTATGACCTCTCTCATTGCTCCCAAAATTCCAGCACCATTCATGGGGATTACGCGTCGTACTCGCGTGGCGCGACAAAGCCGTGGCAACTTCTGGCCGGACTGAGGCCAGTTCGCTTTCAGAACAAGGGAAGCGGACACTAAGATGATATATCATCTCTCCATGCTCGACAAAGATGTGGAGGTCAACCGTAGTTTCTCCGAAACTGACGTCCTCGTCCTCCTCCTACCGACACTTCCCCAAGATACCTCCCAACACGTGCCGCCAGCTTGGCAAGACACTTCAACGTTCAGCTCATCCCCGATGAACTGGGCTCTCACGCGGATGTTGATCACGTCCTTCCATGCTCTGACTGGTTGCGACACCACCTTGCGCCCTCTTCAGGAAAGGCAAGTTGCAAGCTTGGCCTTGTTCCATGCGGCCGCCAGGCAACCTCGACGCTTTTGGTACACGCCGAAGCCCTGGTCCCGCTTGACGCAAGAGAGCGGGACGTGCTGTGCCGATTCGTGAGCAGAATTTACGGATATACCGCTCTCTGCCGAGCGAGGTGGACGGCACTTCAAGAAGAAGAAGTTGAGCGCAACTGGCCCCTCCCGACGTCAACTCCACCACCCAGCACATTAGCGGCCCGGCTACAGGCCGTCGTCTGGGAGGGGGCTGTGAAGAAGGAGTTTGGTGACCCTCAACCCGACCAAGTACGGCTACGAACAAACCTGGCGCCTATCCCTTCCACACTGCGTCCCGCCCCCGCAAGTATCATGGATGGATGCCGTGCGGATGCAAGACGAACTGCTCGACCAATCGCGCCGCTGTCACCCGCTGCAGACTCCTTTGTTCGAGCTTTGCGATTGCTCCCTCCAGAGATGTGCATCACGACGAGGAAGATGGGCATGAGGACGTCGATGGCGTAGCGCTAGATTCGATTTTTTCAACTTGTGAACCTCGCTATCGCAAGTAGGGATTTTTGTGTTCTAATTGTTATTTTCCAAAATCGCGGAGGAGACTCGGTTTCGTTGTTTGAAATTTTGGTGTTCTGGATTAATACTCGGGTCACTTCGGGAACGGGAAAAAAGGCTTTCGATTCACATTAGTGAGAAGTATTTTTGAGGGTCTTATCCAGCATTTTTCCAGTTGAAATACCCCTGTCGACCCAATAATTTGGTGTGGCTTAAACCCACCCTTGCACAAATTTCGTTAATTTAAATGTGTCCTAAGAACAATTGTTTTTCATTTTTACTTTTTTTACTAATGAAAATTTTAAGTTTTAATTATTTAAGAACTCAGGCTTTAAGGCCAAAAGTATTCTTTTTATATTTTTCCCAATTTTTTTTCCACTTATCTCTAATTTCGCATTATGAATCAGTATCCGAACAGATACAACCAACGGAGTACTCAATAACATTTTAATTGCACAGAGGTTTAAACCCTCTTAATAAGCTCTCAATTTGATGTCCAAACGAGGTCTCTACGACGTCTGGTTCTCATTCTGCCAATTTTGTAATTGCCCAAGTTTATGCCAAATTGCCAATTGCAAATTGCGGCGAAAATTACCGCTAACGAGTGACCCAACTAACGATTTCGATTCAGCGCACAAAATGCTTAGGATACGACCCTCAAAATACTATCTTCACCTAAGGTGAACAGCGAAAGCCTTTTTTTCGCCCTAAAGTGACGCCCCCCCGACTAAACTGATATGCATAGGTTCTAAACCGAGGTGTTAAACTCATGGCCTGCTGGTCCCACAATAGTGGCCCTTTGTGATTGTCATAGTGTCCCGCGAGTAGGATTGGTAAGTTTATCAGCCGTGAATTAACGACAGTTATGAAGGAAAATATAATATACATTAATGTATGATTTTGTTGTAATTTTAGTGTTAGTTTATTACGTAAAATTAATCAAAAATCAATAACGTATTCCAGTTAAGTCATCGGTAAGGCTGTAAACCTTAGTCCTGCAAATGTTACGTACTTTGTTGGCGCTCGAGACAATACCTAAGTAAGAATGGCCCTCGGAATATTTTAGTTTGACAATCCGGCTTTAAACGCTTATTTCTTGTCTGCACACACACACACACACTCAAGTGAACGTTACTATCCTTGATCACGGTACTGTGGAAATACTCCATGAGTAAAATTCCATTGTGTAATGCAATCTGCACGATATAAAAATTATCTCTGTAACAAAGATAATTTATTTGTGCTTTCTCAGCCACGTAGCTTTTCTTAGAGATTGTTCAGGCCCTGGATTAATTTTGGGTCTTACTACACTAAGATAATGCGAGTCATCTACAAATGATGGAATAACTGATTTTTTAATAAGAACTGTAAATTCTTCAACAACTCCTACCGACTAATGCTTAGTGGGTGATCCTCATGTACATCATAAGTGTGGTAATCACATTCTGGGCATGGCTATCACTTCATTTGGTGTTCATATTTCTGTGTAACACTGTTCTCTGTAAAGAAGCATGCGATCACTTGTTACCTTTTCAGCTTTCAGTCCTCTGAATCATCTGAGTCATCATGAAATACAGAGTATAAGTTAAATTATGCTGGATAGCATAAATTATTGAAAATTACTACTTTTTATTATTATTAATTATTACATAAAACAACTTGTCTAAGTCTCATTGTTGATAAGAAAGTGCTGGCAGTGGTTATACCAGGCATGGTCACATGTTGGCAGGGTAGCTATCTGTCAGTACCAACATGACTGACAAAGAGCAAGCAAAATAATCTGTTGCCTGATGAGGAAAATTTTTGTGATACTTGGTTTTTTTTTACTATCATCCATCATCACACATAATAATTGCTTTGCCTATTTGCCTAATTCAGATTGAACTTATCTACTTCTATTAATGATAGAAAAAATTCCACCTTCTTGCATAACTGCTCTGAATATCCTCATCTGTCGCCTCAGGGTTTCTTGGGCTGAAGACTATACTTCTTTTTTTCACCTGTGCTGCTGCCTTCCCTTGGCACCACAAGGGTCTTGGTCCACAAGCAGCTATGAAAAATATGTAATAGATCTCTCCACCACCTAATGAAACCTCACACTATTTATCATTTGCTCAATTTGCTAGACATATTTTGTTATTCTCTAAGTTTATGCTTCTCGCCAAATATATTTAACGCCGTTGCTCTCCCTGTATTTTTTTTTTATCTGGAAGTCAGGCCTTATTAGGAATCACGTGAGCAGCACAGCATGTAAATAAGAAAACTTCTTACAAATGTTTGAAACCTTTTTAAAGGGCCCAAAACTATTTGCAATGCACACATCCCAATATGTTAGAGAGAATATCAGTGGTAATCCTCCAAAGTTTCTACACTAGTCACATACAAATAATATTTACTCATCTATTAAATCCAGCCCCTCTATACCTGAAAGTGAGATCAGTTAAAGACAAGCACACCCTTCCCGACATGTGTTCCATTTTCCCATCCAATGGGAACAGCTGCACGATCGTAGATCAGCTGCAGAGTTTGGCACAGAAGTATTGGTGGCGGGCATCTCTCGCTCTTAAGTTGTCATGTTCTTTGGCAGACCCCCTGACAGCCTGGGGGTTAAAAGGGAATGGTAAAATATGAAAATGGTTTAGGTCGCATAAATGTTGAACCGTGAAGAAGCCGATTACGGCCGATATTACTGTGCTCTATTTTTAGATTAGATTTTGATGGTAGCATAAGTCCCTTCCAGTTACATATTACAGTTTAATCCCTTAACTTGCGCTGAACAATAACCAGCTGCCTATTCTTCCCTTCTGAATGTTGGTTTGTTTTGACCTGACCATTTTTCCTGTTACTTTCATTCCCCATTATTCAGTTGGTAATATCCCGATTGAACACCGAACTCATTTGGTGGACACAAACTATTTTTTTTTCTGGGTGTTTTTATGTGTTTTTGAATGATTCTAAAACTGTTTCTGTCGCAACTTATTTATATATTTATTTATTTATTGCAAAAATGACAAAAAAAAAGAACCTAACCAAACTATCCTATATTACCACCTAACCCATACCTAACCTAAACTACCCTAAAAAAACTAACCTCTATCTACCTAAAAAAAAAAAAGAATTACGACAGAACAGTTAGCACATTAATTCAAACACAGGTATTATTCTAGAGTTTGCCCATACCCCCTCCACAAAACAAGCTTGGGACCTGGGAATGCGGATATTTGGCTGGGGTACAAACTATGCGTCGCACCACATAGTTTTTTAGTTAGGATGTGTTGAAAAAAATTCCTAGAGCTAGGGACCAATTCATTGGATTTTTGCGTCCAGAGAAGTGTGAACGACGATCCAACATAATGATGACCAGTGTCGAGGAACCCCCCAACCACGCTAGGAGGTTAGGGTTTTAGATTTGTTTAGTTTGGGTTAGTTTATGTGGTGAAGCCCCCCGCTAGGTTAGGTTTATTATTAGTTGGCAAATTTCTCTATAATATTAGGAAATTCCCTAGATCGAGGGAATTTTACCCCTCCCCCCCCATATACAAACTCTTAAACACGTCTTTCAACGCATAATTTGTTCCCCACCCGAAAACCCCGCACTCCCACAGTCCCCAATTACCAATTGGTAGAAACTTTACAAAACACATAAAAAGACACCAGAAAAAAATATATGGTTTCGTCCACCAAAGTGAGTTCGGTGTTCATCTGGATAAATACCCAAAGAATGTTACACTCCTGCACACAGTAATTAGGATGGGCACTGCAATACCACAGGTGACTTAGCACAATGCCCAACAGTAATCTTTCATCCAAATAACTGCAGGTACACTTAACTTTATTTTGCCGTCAGGTGACACGCCTAAGTTAAAGCCTTATTTTGATTATTGTAATACTCTTTCTTTAAATTTGCCGTGTTTTTTTGCAATATTGTTAAGATTTCTTATGCCTAATTTTTACCTAATGTTGATATAATGTACTGCGAACTCGGAATTTTGCGATAATAATTCACTATTGCTTGCAGGGGGGAGCTGGGCCGACAAGCAAGGATGTTTACATGTCATGTATTTCAAAGCTCAGCATTTTTTCATCCCTTTGCATATCACCACACCCTCCTACATACCTTATGGTGTCCTTGGGGAAGAGATGAGTCTTATCCGGGATGATAGTACTTCTTTCTTGCCGCAAACACAGCAACTGCCCTCTTTAGTACTTGGAGCCATTTTGAAAATTTGTTGTTGTAAAAGGAACTGAGGTCTTGGTCTTGGGCTGGCAGAGATGCTCGAAAGAGTTACGGGCCCGTAAGTACTCCCCTAAGGGGCTTTTTTCCTCGTAGCGCCTCTAAGGGAGATGCTCAAACATTTTTTTCACTTGCTACGGGACCGCGAGGCTAAGGGTGGTCGGGAGCACCCTTCTCCCTAAGGGGTAAAATTTGAAGCGGCTGACCGTAACGTCAACAAACAAAAATTTTACAATTTGTTCCTATACTTTATGTTTATTTGTATTAAGAGCCATTTCATGCTTGCCTTTTTAAAATTTATGTGTTTTTTGCTTCTTTGACTCCATATATATCATTTTTAAACTCAATACCTATAGTCTTGAAATAATTCTATCAGGGAAAACCCTATATATTAATATATATATCGGTCGACTCTTAAATAAAAACGTATAGTTCCATAAAATTTTGGGGCCGCTAATGATCCGGTGGTGGTGGTATCAATGTCTACTACTAGTACACCGCACGTAACACACAAAAAGGATATTATAAAGTTTACTACCCTTTGCACAAAAGTGTCACGTGTGTCACAGTGAGGTGTTCCCCCCCGTGTTCTTTCTGACCAAAAGAGCGAACGCCTTCTCGTCCACTTAAAGAGTACCCCCAGGGCCAGGATACGAAATACAAAGTCGGGGGGCCCACAGGGGTCTATAATACTAATTTCGGGCACGCAGACTCAACCTAGATCAGCGCATAAAGTATCCCTGGGTAGTCTCTTATAACATGGGAGAATTACCTGAAGGCTAAGTGGCACTATGTATTTTCGTAACATCTGGCAAATTAAAAAAAAATGGGCCCATTTGGGAAACACCAATCTTAGTAACACCGGGAAACTTTTTTTTTAGGTTTGGGTTAAATTTTTAGGTGGGGGTTTAGCTAGGAAAGGGTTTAGATAGGTTTGTGTTAGTTTTGTAGAGTTATTTAGTTAAAAAAGGGTTGCGGGACATTTCCGAAAAGGCCGTTTTAGCATAAAAGCGGGATTTGAAGTCTCTTTAAAATTTTTTACGGGCTCCCTGACAGCTAAGACATGATGATTGGGGTAATTTAAACCGCGTCCTGAAGGGCCCCGCTCTGGATTGGTTGCAGAATTTTCCAAAACATATCCCTAAATTCCCCATATTCCCCCCCCAAGGCCCCGTAAACCCACGGGAGTGACGGCTCGGTACGAGCATCTCCCCCGCCCACCCTCGTAAATTATTTAGCCAAACCGTAGTTTCCCTTACGGGGATTTTTGACATCCCTGCCCTGGTCCTCCCAGTATCTCTCTGCCCGCCGCCCCGCCGCCCATCTCCACAAAAAAATCGCTTTGACCCCTGTCCTCACCCTCGGCCTTTTGAATCTCTTACCTCTAATACTATCCTTGACCCCAAAAAACCCCCCGCCTTAGTACACTGCTGCACTGTTTGGGGGAGCAAATTTTTGTTTTCCGAAAATCCCCACTAGCGCTAAGATGGTCTTAGTCCCCTAAATTGGTTTAGTAGTTTTTCCAAAGCCCCCTTTGGGGGGCATGCATGCATGGCGGGTTCGCAACTTGGGCAAAAAGGGAAAGGTTAATAGCCCCTTCTAACTTTCCTGAATCAGGATGTAAAAATGTAAGTATTAACCCCACCACAAGTCTGTAAATAAAAAAGAAACGTGAACGGCGCTTCATGTTATCTACGGTACCTATACTACTTCAGGTAAGCACCATTAAATATCGAAATACTAAAAATAAAAAATTCAGGAATAAATAAAATAAAATTACTGGTAAAATCTGCGTAATATTAAATAAAGATAGAGTCTTTTATTTTCATATTTTTGTTTATTTACCTTTTTAGCGGCGGGAAAGAGAGGGGGCCAAAGAAGAAATATACGGAATCCCAAAGCTTAAAAACTATGTTCAAGGCGGACAAAAACCCTACATTAAAACGACAGAAGGGGGTTTCTGGGAAAAGAAAAAACCCCGGTTTTATGTGGGGGCGGAAAAGGAGGACTTAAACTTTTCGTTATGGTGCCCACCACAGAATGCGAATGCAAGGACATTGAAAAATGGGGGAAAATGGGGGAAAGAAGGGATTTTTTGAGGGTGAGCTGGTCGCTTTTAAGAAATGATGGGAAACAGAAAAAAACTGGATGAGAGGGAAAAGAGGATGGTGAGAGGGATAGGAGTTGGAAGAAGAGTAACTGAAGAATAAATGAGAACTTGGGGGAAAGGGAAGAAAAAGAAAGAAGGGGGAAAATGTCTGAGTTTAAACGTAGAGGAAAGGGGAAAAGAGGTGTAAAAAAAAAGGGAAAAAGAATAAAGAGATGTTGAGTAGTTTTTAAAGGAGGCGTTTGGGTGTGGAAGGAGGGGAAGTGGGAAGGTGTATCGACGGGGAACAAAATCGAAGGGAGAAAAAACCCTTGGGTTTTGCATGCCTGATGATGGTATGTTAAGGGGGACATCAAAAAAAGAGAAAGGAGCTAAAAATGCTCGGGGGATATTTAAAAGGAAGATAGGACTAGCAGAAAAAGACAACGGAAAGAGAGGAAATCCTTAAAAAAGGAAAAACAGTAAAAACGAAGAGGGGGTGGTAGGGGGAAAATAAAGAAAGGAAATCTCAGCGTAACGGGGGGAAGGGTGGAGAATGAGATGCAGGAGTGAGGGAAAAGAAAGGGAAGGGGGAAGAAAAAGGGTAAAAAAAAAAAAAATACAAATGTACAAGGTTTAACAAAAAGAAAAGGGTAAAAAGTAAAGAACTAGCAACGATAACAGCAAGTATTTAAGGGAAACTAGAAAAAAAGAAAGGGGATGTAAATTTTGGAAAGGATTTTTAGATTTTATAGATAGTAGAGAGGGAAAAAGGGTGGGAAGGGGGGGGGGCTTTGATGATTTAAAAGGGAAAAAATTGGAATAAATTAGATAGATAGAAAAAATGTAAAGATTTTTTTACGGAAAAAGGAAAAATGAAGGATGGGAGTTAGGATGTTTAAGTATACTTCAGCGAAGTGATGTAGGGGGAAACAACGACATTAAACAAGAGATAGGAAGTAATACGGAAAACCACAACCACTCTTAAAACTGGGGACTTTAAGGGACAGTTGGGTTTAAAAGGAAAACAGGGTGTAAACAAAAAATGGTGAAATGCCCTAAAATGGAGGGAAAAACACGCCTTAAAAATCTAAATGTGAGAAAAATGTCAGGGAGGTAACTGGGGTAAGAAAAACAAAAGAGTGAAATAGACTTTGTTTTGGGTGAGGGATACTTTTTTAAAGAGTTTTCAGGGGAATGATAAAGAGAGGGGAAAAAAAAAATTTGACTTATCAGACCAAATTGATAAAATAGTAAAAAAAGGGTCAAAGAAGAAAGGAAAGATAAAAGGGAAAAGAGGGATGGGAAAAAAATACTAGGGGACAGATAAAAAAATCATTGGGAGTTTTGGGAAAAATTTAGAACACAAGTAGTAGGAAAGGAATGAAAGTTGAAAAGTTAGAGTGGAAAATTTAAAAGAAACAGCGAATAAAGTATTAAAATTACATATAAAGAAAGAGAAAAAATGGTGGGGAAAAAGCATTGGAAAAAATGAAAAATAAGGAGGGGAAAAAAGGAAGGAGAAGGCTAATAAAAAGGGAGAAATGCCCCAAAGTAAAGATAGGGGGAGAAAGGGAAGGAAATTATAAACAAAAAAAAAGTACAAATACAAATAAGGAAGGAAAAAAAAACACAAGGGAAAAAATAACAAAGAAATAAAGGGAAGGTAAGAGGAAGGAAAAAGTGTGGGAATAATAAAAATATTAAAGGGAAAAAAGATAAAGGGAAAGAGTCCCTAAGGTTATATGGGGAGGATGGCATAGATTTGGAAAAAGGGGAAAAGGGCGAGGAGGAAGTCAAAAAAATTGGAGAAAATATACAAAAAATATGAAAAAGAATGACACAGTGTGGAAGCAGAGAAAAAGGGGAAATATTAAGGGAATACAGTAAAGTAAACAGGCATAGACGGAACCAAAAATTAAGTTAAAAAGATAGATGAAGGGAAGAGATGGAAAGGGAATACCAGAGACGTGTAGCATGGAGTAAAGAACATATGGAAATGGCGAAAAGAAAGGGGGAGGATTATATCTTGGAAGAAACAGATAAATAAGCAAGGGATAAAGTTTTAAAGAAATGAAGAACAAAAAGCGGGGGGGGGGAACGATGAAATAAAGCCAGAATTTATAAGGAACTTTCAAAGAGAAGACATTGATACAGTGTTAAAAAAAAGGTATGAAAACAGTGTTAGAGACGGGGAATGTGCCAGGAGGAGGAGGGAGTCAAGGAAGTAATGATAAAAAGGTTAGCAAGCCAAAATTTAGGGAATTAAGCCCAAAATAGCCTAACTAATTTGGGTATAAATTGATGATGGCTGTAATCAAAATATCGGGAAAGATCATATTGGAAAAAATAAAATAGGGAAAGACACACAGGCAGGATTCACGGGGGGCAGTAGAATAGAAAATAATTTATTCTTACTAAGTATTGCATAGAGAGGTCTATAAACTAAAAAAACCACTAATATCATTTAATAGATTTTGCAAAGGCCATGATAGTTTTAAGGAGGAAAAAGATAGAATTATTAATGAAATATAAGATTAACCCTAAAATTTATTAAATTCTTTAGCAAACGTATATATGGAACAAGACCAAGATAGAATTAGGACCCGGTAAAAAGTAGGATCAATGAACAATGAATTGGGGCAAGGGGTAGGCTTCAAAAAACTCTGTTTAAATTAGTGACCTTCAGGATTATCCAGGCTTTAGAAGAACTAGGAAAGGGGTTTTAAAAGGATGAATTGTTTGCATACAGCACTTTTTTTTGCAGACGACGGGATGTTACTAGCAGTGTATGAGGGGCAGAACGGGTATACAAGGGCAAAGGGGAAAATAGGAAAGGGTATGGTTTGGGAAAGAAAAAATAAAAAAACATCATTATTTTCAATATGAAAATAACCTAAAAAATTTGGGAAAATAAAATGTTAAGATAAAAATGAAATATTTGGGGGATAACCATAAATGACAAAAGAATTGTTTCAAAATACAAAAAGAAAAAATGTTTAATAAGGCAAAAAAAAGGCAAATATACGTATAGTATCATCGCAAAATTGTCAAAAATTTTAATAGGGAAAAAGTACTGGAAAAAGGGGGCATTACCATCAATACTAAATTGGGGTTAAAGTGACATTTTAACAAAGCAAGAAATGGAAAAAATTACAGGAATTTAAAATGGGGTGTACCGTAAAATCTTTGGGGCACAGGCATATACACAGGGGGCGGGGCTCCAGGGGAGGGAGCATCCCGTGTTGGAAAGAATGGGGGGGACAGTGGAAAAATTGAGGTATGTATTAATGACGGGGTGACCTGTGAAAAGGGTGGAGAGGGGATGATTGAGAAAAAACAAAATAAATGGATGCAAGCTGTAAGAAGTTTGAAAAGCTGGGGTCAGAACCAGGGGTGAGGTGTGAGAAAAGGGGAGTATAAGGAAAAAAATAGAGAGTTGGGCACAAAAAATGGGTGAATGAAATGAATGAAAAAGCAAGTTTGAAAAAATCAGAAAATGGAGAAAAAAGAAGGGAGCCCAAAAAGAAATATACGCAATGACCAAAATTCGAACTACTGTTAAGTGCAGGGCAAATAACCTACAATTAAACGACAGAAGAGGTTCTGGGGGAAAAAAAAAAAACCTGTGATTTTTGTGGGGGGAAAGGAGGGCTTAAAACTTTCTGTTATGGTGCCGCCCCAGAAGAAAGAAAAAAAAGTGTGAGGCTAAACAAACCTTTCTTGAGGGGGGAAAAGATATAGTGGGGGGTATTTGTTCGGGGGGGAATGTGGAAAAAGCAAAAAAAACAAACAAAAAGTTTTTTTTGGGTGACCAAGAAAAAAGAAAAAAGAAAAAAAAAGAACTAAAAAGATAGAATAAGAGAAGAAAACTAATTAAAGACCCGACGCAAAGAAACACGTCAGGGAGTGCCTTGAAAAAGGCCTGATCCCCCCCACAACTGAACTGAACTAAAGAAAAGGTGAGGCTAAACAAAACCCTTTCTTAGAGGAGGGAAAAATAAAAGTGGGGGGGTATTTTTTTGGAGAGGGGAATGTGGAAGAAGCAAAAAGAACAATCACAGTTTTTTTGGGTGACCAGAGAAAAAAAGAAGAAAGAAAAAAAAAGAAAATAATAAATAGAATAAGAGAAGAAACTAAAAAAGATCCAGACAGCAAGAAGAAACCGTCAGGGGGGGCCGTTTAAAAAAGGGCCCGACCCCGACCAAAACTGAACTGAAAGAACTGAACTGTGGTGGACGCGAGGGGGCGATAGTGCGATAGTGTTTTGTGCTGTGCTTTCTCCCACCGTCGTGGGGCGACCGGGGATACTAGTGGGATTTTTTTTGTTATCTGGGAGGTATAACCGATTAGTGATGAAAACACTGGCTGGCAGGCGTAGGAAACGTAGTGTTGGAGCGGGCAGGCGGGATCTTTGTTTCGGGGAGCCGTAAGGTGATGCTGGTGGTGGTTTTGTTGTGTCCGTTATTGTTTTATTACACTACTACCTCTATATCTACTGCTGCTATTTTAAATACTACTACTTATATACTTTATACACTACTACTTACTAACTACTAACTACTACTACACTCTACTACCACCCTATTACCATATTACTACTACGCACTCTAGGGTGCTACTACTACTACATACTACTACTACTACACTTCTACTATACTATACTACTACTTACTATACTACACTACTACACTATTACCAATTTCCCCTATTACTAAATACTACTATACTACTTTTTTCTACTACTATACTACTACCACTATTACCATAACCACTATTACTACTACTGCTCTATAGGCTGCTACTACTACTGCTATATACTACTACTACTACTACTACTACTACTACTAAATATATAAAAATATTGGTAAAAAAATTATGATTTTTTTGGCCCGGGGTTGACAGTGGTGTGATGAGAAATGAATGTGAGCTCCCAAACAATGTTATGCTAAATTTTTCCGATGAAAAAAAAAAAAATTTGCGGCGAAAGGTAGCAATTAATTCTAAACACTCAAAAAATCACCCAAAAAAAATAGTTTCGTCCACAAAGGAATTCGGTGTTCACTGGGAAAAATGCGGTTATAAACCCAAAAAGTTCTGTTTTTGAGGAAGGGGCACGTAGGTTTTAAACGACCAATTTTCCCCCGTGAAAACCTCGTTTTTGTTAATTTTACGCCATCCTCACCCCTTTTATTTGGGAGTAGCAACCCTTTCCACAAATGTTTATGTTTCATTCACGCCCATCCTCACCCTTAAGGGTAGTAGCAGCCTTGACCAGGGGAAAGTTTTTTTTAAAATTTAAGCCCATCCTCACCCCTTTTATTGGTAGTACAGCCATTTACCAAAATGTTTTTGTTTCATTCAGCCCATCCCACCCTTATATTGGGAGTAGAGCCATTGCCAGGAAAAGTTTATGTTACACCGCCCCCTCACCCTTTTATTGGGGTTTGCACCCATTGACCGCAAATGTTTATGTTACATTCACCCCACCTCACCCCTTTTAATGGTAGTAGCAGATTTACCACAAATGTTTTTTTTTGTTACATTCACGCCCATCCTCACCCTTTTTGGTAGTACAGCCATTTACCCCGGAAAAAGTTTATGTTTTCTCACGCCCATCCTCACCCTTATATGGTATACACCCTTGCCACCAAGTTATGTTACATTTTACGCCCATCCCACCCTTATGTGTGTACACCCATTTTTCCCCGAAATGTTTTTTCACTTTTTTCCCGAAAAAATGTGAAACTGGGAACTGATGTTCTCACATTTTTTCACGCAACAGAAAAACTCCAAAATGCTTAAAAAAAATTATCACCGGTGACATTCAAAGCGTTAATGTTTTTTTAAGAATTTTATTTTCTCTACTCCGGTTAGGGAAATTTTTGGGAAACCCCCATATTTTTTGGGGGGGGGGGACCAAGATTACTCCTCGGTCTAATTTATCAGAAAATTTTCCATTAACGTGAATTAAAATTTTGTAAAATTAATTTTTAGTCTGAGATTTGTAATACATATAGCCATATGGGGAACATGACTTAAATCATTGTTTTTATCCTTAAAATGTGTATTGAGGATAATTTTTGCTCAATTTTTAAAGGGGTTTCAAAATGTCTTAAATCCTTTTCATGGAAAGGAAATGTTCACCCTGGCTTTAATTAACCCCCTTTATGCTGCTGTACAAATAAAAGGTCCCCTCAGCATCTAAGGGTTCAGTAAAGGAAACGTAATTTAATTGAAAACTAAAATAAATAAAAAATATTACTTCAGCATTAACGTGATGGAAGTGGTCATTGTTTTTTAAACCATGCTCCTACTCATATAAATTTTGATCATAGAAAGAAAGGGTTTAGTTTCCATCTGCCGTGCATTCCTTGAGCCTCTCAGTGTGTGGCAACCCTCGGCGACAAAACTATTCACCCACACCAAAGCAAAATAAAGCAAAGGAAATTTGTCAGAATGAGTCTTTTCTCTTTACTTTTTCTTTTCCAAATGCCTTGCGTGCGCCGAGTAGTCACCAGGGACGCCTTGAGGCAGCAGATGGCCCGTGTGGCTCATGCCTTCCAAGTGGATTGTGACAGGGTGCCAAGATGCTTTCTATCGCGCAAGGGAAGAAAGACTCTGAGATTTTTTACACCTAGAGGGACCTGCCAGTAACTAGTACACTATTTTTTACACCTACACACACACACACACACACACACACACACACCCCACAACCACACCCCACCCACCCACCCACCCACCCACCCACCCACCCCCCACGCACGCACGCACGCACGCACGCACACTTCCTCCCCCTTATACCCAAAATTTACCCAGGCCTTCATTCCCCTCCCCATCGTCACACCACCTCATTATCTACCATCCACCCCCCACCCCCCAACCTGTCCACAACCATCATTACGTTACCATAACATATTTTAACTAAGTAGTGCTCTTTGAACATACATATTATTGGGATGCCTTGTTATATACCTCGAGGACGGGTTCACGTGTCCAGAAAGACCAGATCGAAAATGAGACCATTATCCTGCGTCCTCACGGTTAGGTTCTCCATGATAGCTCTTATGTGGTGTGAGGCAAAGAAAGCATAATTATCATGTCCATGGAAATCAACTTTTCTATAAAATTAATCTATTTAAATGCGGTCTTTTCATCGGATTTGTAAAGAAGAGCATTAACTTTTCGCCCGTCCTCAACTACTTCTCAACATCATTAATGAAATGAGTCCTGAGAAAGTGACATTAAGCATTTTACGTATTGCATATTATTGCCAAAAGAAAACTGCTACTGAGAGGGAACCATTGCATCGCTCAGAGACTTGTTGAACACCAGCTATCACTCTACTTTCTTATTCCGTTCATAAATAGAGAGACACTGCGCTGCTGAATACATCACGAGCCGCTGCACCGCCTCGCTACTCTAAAAAAGCTCTGCCGCAAATCTGTCTCCTGTCATATAATGCTGAAACAAATCGAGGATACTGATGGTAGAGTTAATTCTATTTTTTTTTTTTTTTTTTTTTTTTTTTTTTTGAGAGAGAGAGAGAGAGAGAGAGAGAGAGAGAGAGAGAGAGAGAGAGAGAGAGAGAGAGAGAGAGAGAGACGGTAACAGACAGAAACATAAACACGGACAAAATGCATATAACTAGTTCATAAACCCTGAGAGAGAGAGAGAAAAGAGAGAGAGAGAGAGAGAGAGAGAGAGAGAGGGGGGGGGTAATCAGTGCAACCTCCCTCCCCTCCCCGCCACCCAATCACTGCTCACCATAATAAATTGAACAAACGAGGGGAATCAAGAGTCTGTCTCCCCCAAAATGGTTCTGAGAGCCCGGTTTTCTTCACCTGGGGAGGGGATACAGAGGGGCGCGGGAAGGGGAAACAGGTCACTGGGAAGAAGATGGTAGTTATGATAGTAGTAGTGGTGGTAGTAGTAGTAGTGGTGTTGGTAGTGGTGGTGGTAATAGTAGTAATATAAGTAAAGGTAATAGTAGAAGTAGTATAATGTTTTTGTAGGTTTCAGAACGACTGATTTTGTTGTTGTAGTAGTAGTAGTAGTAGTAGTAAGAGTAAAAGTAGTAGTAGTAGAAGTAGTAGTAATAGAAGTAGTAGCAGTAGAAGTAGTAGTAATAGAAGTAGTAGCAATAGAAGTAGTAGCAGTAGAAGTAGTAGCAGTAGAAGTAGTAGTAGAGAGAGAGAGAGAGAGAGAGAGGGAGAGGGAGAGAGAGAGAGAGAGAGAGAGAGAGAGAGAGAGAGAGAGAGAGAGAGAGAGAGAGAGAGAGAGAGAGAGAGAGAGAGAGAGAGAGAGAGAGAGAGAGAGAGAGAGAGTGAGTGAGTGAGTGAGTGAGTGAGTGAGTGAGTGAGTGAGTGAGTGAGTGAGTGAGTGAGTGAGTGAGTGAGTGAGTGAGTGAGTGAGTGAGTGAGTGAGTGAGTGAGTGAGTGAGTGAGTGAGTGAGTGAGTGAGTGAGTGAGTGAGTGAGTGAGTGAGTGAGTGAGTGAGTGAGTGAGTGAGTGAGTGAGTGAGTGAGTGAGTGAGTGAGTGAGTGAGTGAGTGAGTGAGTGAGTGAGTGAGTGGTTGAGTGAGTGAGTGAGTGAGTGAGTGAGTGAGTGAGTGAGTGAGTGAGTGAGTGAGTGAGTGAGTGAGTGAGTGTGTGTGTGTGTGTGTGTGTGTGTGTGTGTGTGTGTGTGTGTGTGAGAGAGAGAGACTAGGACAGACAGACTAACAGAGACAGAACTGAAGAAATACAATGGGGAGGTGGAGGAGAGCAATAATGGATGTAGGATTGGAGAGTTAACAAAGGAGGAGGAGGAGGAGGAGGAAGGAGGGCGGGTTGTTAAGGGAGGCTGTGCAGAAAGACAGTGATGCAAGGGGTGACAAGCAAACCTTGGGACCTTATTCTTCTTGATGGATAAGACTCCAATCTTTTGTTCCTCCTCTGTCCCGGTTGGACAAAGAAAAGAGGTTATTTATTTAGTTAACGCTAATTTATACATGGTGCTAATTCATTTATCAAAAAACGAAATACAGGGAGGTCCCGTTATACGAGCATTCGATATACGAGGATCCGATGATACGAGATGTGTAAATTAGGGTCTATTTTCAATATACGAGATCGAAAATCCAATGTTACGACATTCAAACTGGGGTGAGTAAAATTACCAAGTTATTTACTAAAGTAAATTACAAGTTATTTACTAAAATTATAAACATTTACTGACTACATATATGATTTTACCTAAGGTTGTACGATAATTAATCAATCTGAAAATAACGTGCAGACTGGCCAACGACTGCTCGAGACTGGTATTAGCAGAGGTAGGAAGTCTCCAGGCTCGCTTATTATTGTTTGGTATGCTATGAAATATCATTTCTCTAGGTGAATGTAGACATATGATTGCATTTGGATGGATATCATTCATATATATGAGTAAAGAGATGAAATACAAGCAAGGGACTCATCCACGTCTGGCAGCACGGCCTTTGGCAGCAGCAGCAGCAGCAGCAGCATGAGCCGGCCCATGAAGCCCGTGAGGTGGATATCAACACCATTAGACCAAGGGAGATAGATGTCTTTGGTAATATTTAGTAGGGGAGCGAGAACCCCTTGAGGAATCCTATGATCCCTGGTGATATCCTATGGTGCTGTCACAGGCGTGGGAGCTGACTGTCTTCAGGAAGGCACAGGTGAGGCGGATGACGGCGGGTTTTTACTCAAAAGTTTTGAGTGGCGGCGCCGCTGGAGCCGCCACCTCCTCCGCCACAGTAGGTTTGGGCAGGATTAAACGTCTTATTACTCGTTATTATACAACTTAGTGATTATGGTGTGATATTATATACACGTGTCATTATCTATATCAATGTAGCACCGTGTTTCACCTTAAATAAGGGTGATTTAAAGATGTTATCATGTGGCGGGGCAGAGTGATGGAGAAAAATTCTTGCCGTGGGGCCGCCCAATGACACGAATATTCACTATTTCAACCCACACACACACCTTCTACCACCAAAACACTAGCAACACAGGCTCCTTACTTATATATCTTACTATCTGATACATTAAAACTCCTAAAAACGCAAGCATTCCAAATAAAACGAGAATTAGTTTGGGATGACGGGGACAAGGCGGAGAGAGGCAGTCTGGCATGCCATTCTTGCCCGGAAATATGTCTCGCTGACTTGTGATTGGTCGAGAAGTTTTAAAAAACAGTTTATCATTGGCTGGTGACTGATGATGAGCTTGATGACATCATTTATGTTTTATGTTTAATTAATGTGCAGTAGGGTGGTCCTTAAAAACAAAAGTTGGAATTGTTTTGTTCCTAACCCGGGAATTTGTTACCATTCAAGTGGAAATCACCCTGAAATATTTTTATGGAATTCGGCTCGTAGGAAGATGTTGCACACATGACCCGAAGTTTTCCCTCTGTGACTCGTTCGACTGGTCATGGTGTTATTGGAACATACTCCATTTCCTCCTCCTATTTTCACAATATTTTCCTTCCGAATTCGATTCTACTTGTCACAAATTAAGTTCTGAACATATTCTCCTTTCTTTTTCAGTTTGATATGGCGACTAGGAGCAAAGATTTTCTTGTGGTTCCCCAAACGGAGGTAATTGGCTCCAAACTCCCTTCCAACAGAGAGGTTCTCGGGGTCGTTCTCCACCGTCTACAGCTCAAAAAGATGACTCTCCGCGATGTCACGCTGGCCGTGACCCCCATGGTGGCTCAGTTTTGGGATATGGCGCGGATCCCAATGATCCGAAAAGACAACATTGTCACCAAGATTGAGAAGCTCCATCGGGAGTACGAGCTCCTCAAGAAAGGTCGCTATCGGCGATCGGAGGCTCAAATCTCGAAAGAAAAGGATTTGAGGTACTTCTCGACAACCTCTTCGACGTGGCACACGGGAATGCGCTGACCATGATGACCAACCAGGAGGACAAAGAGTTCCTCCTCGCCCAACGGGAGCCAGGACGTCGAGGAAGGATGGGCGGCGTCGATTCCGTCCTTGCTGCTCAGGAGACGAGGCAATCTCTTCGCTTGGAAAAGGCCGCTGCTTTTCTCCGCCCGCAAACAAGAAGAGGCTGCCGCTTCCTCATCTGTGGCGCAGCTCGAGTCCTCGCCGTCGTCCAGCTCCAACACTTCAGCTGTTGTCTCAGATGAAGAATACGGAGCAGTTGGAGGAGCGAGTCCTGCGAAGCGGGCGAAACGGGCCACGAAGAACATCGTCTCTCCAGCACTGGCGGCCACGCTGGATCGAACCAAGCTGACCGATCGTTCCGCGACATACGTGCTGACTGAAGCCGCACGTTGCCTAGGCCAGAACGTCGAAGAGCTCAACATCAACCGCTCATCCATCCGACGCCAACGCTTGAAACATCGTGCGGCCATGGCCTCAAAGATCAGAGAGGAGTTTCCGGTCAGGAACTCCGCTGGTGGTCCACTGGGATGGCAAGCTCGTGATGGACCTGACCACGAAAGAACATGTGGACCGTCTCCCGATCATCATTTCCGGGATTGGAGGCGCCCAACTGCTCGCCGTCGCCAAGTTGGGCAGTGGCACGGGAGAGAGCATGGCGGCAGCGGTGGTCTCGGCCCTGGAGACATGGGGAGTCGCGGATCAGGTAGTCGGGATGTCCTTCGACACCACGGCATCCAACACCGGCCGCAGAAACGGGGCCTGTGTCCTCATCGAACAGAAATGGGGAAAGACCTGCTGCATTTCGCCTGTCGTCACCATATCCTGGAGCTGGTGGTACATGCGGTGTTCGTCCGTGTTCTTGGGTGTTCCTCATCGCCCGAGCATCTGCTCTTCAAACGCTTCCAAACCTCATGGGAGAGCATCGACCGAGAGGACTTCGGCACGGAATCATGGTGGAGGAAGTGGCGACTGTTCTAGAGGACGTCAAGGATGAGGCTCTTCGATGGACTCTTCAAGTCCTTCAAGAGCGTGAGGACCTTCGCGATGACTACCGGGAATTGGTCAAACTTGTCATCATTTTCCTCGGTGGTGCCCCTCCCGGTGGAATTCGATTCCTTGCTCCTGGAGCAATGCACCAGGCCAGATGGATGTCAAAAGTCCTCTACTCCTTCAAGATTTGGATGTTCCGGGGCCAGTTTTCCGCTTGACGAAGAAGGAGGAGCGTGGACTCCAGCGGTTGTGCCTCTTCGTCGTCCGAGTCTACGCAAAGGCCTGGATTGAGGCTTCTTTCTCGTTCAAGCCCCTCGACTCGACCTCGAACTCATCAAGGCCCTCGGCACCTACGACAAGATCGACCCTGAGATCGGAGACGTCGCGCTGTCGAAACTGTCAAGCCATCTGTGGTACGTGTCAGAAGAACTGGTTGGGCTGTCCTTCTTCGACTCCGACGTGTCCTGCGAGACCAAAAACGCCATGGTTACGGCCCTACGACGAGAGGAATTTGACGGAGAGGACACGGCTCCGAAAAGAGTCACGCTTCCAAAGAAGTCGGTCCGAGATCTCCACCTGGAAGACTTCGTCAGTGGACGTACTCTCCACTTCTTCCGGAAGCTACACCTGGATGAGGCCTTCCTCGATCTGCCACCGGACTCGTGGCAGATGGACGAGGGGTTCCAGCGGTCCTCTCAGATCGTCCGGAACCTCGCTGTGGTGAATGACCACGCGGAAAGAGGAGTTGCGCTCATCCAAGAGTTCAACGGATCCCTCACAAAGGATGAGGAGCAGCTTCAGTTCCTCCTTCAAGTGGTGGCGGACCACCGGAAGGCCTTCCCGGACCCGCGGAAGCGCACCCTGGCCCACACCAGGCCACAGTGAGGAGCCCGGCAAGCACGATACCCCCGCCTTCGAGCGGCTAATACCTCAACTGAGGGGGGACCTGGAGCCAGGGCCAGGGTGAAATTGGAGGAGGCGTGTGCAACATCTTTTCGTGAACCGATTCGGCTGAAAATTTACTCACATAGTATTTTCATAACATAGAACATATATCCGGGTTAGGAACATAAAGTTTCTCAAAATTAAATTTTACATACATACTAAGGACCACCCTAATGTGCAGTTATGTTATTTTGTGTGCTATTTTCTCTTTCAGAATGGTTTTTCTACAGAACAGGTAGTACAGTGTGGGTAATATAGACGCTGTGTGTTTGTTGTGTTTGCTACAGTTTATTTTAGCTTGAAAAACAGTTTTTTGTTTTGTTTTTTATAATTGATGGGGTCCTGGAACCAAACCTATATTTTACCATTAGTTATGTGTTTCGTTATACGAGATTTCGCTTTACGAGTATGCCAGGTGGAACCTAACTGCTCGTATCTTCGGGACCTCCCTGTTATATATATATATATATACTGTATATTAATAATATATATATATTAATATATATATATATATATACATATATATATATATATATATATATATCGGATCATATAGACTGGTTATCAGTACATATATATGATATACTATGTAAATGTTGTTCTATAATATTATCAAATAAAAAAACGTTAAACAGCTAAGAAATGCATTACGGACTATGAAATGAATATATCTATATATAATATAAATATAAAATATATTAATATAAATATATATATATATATTAATATATATATATAAT
>JACEEZ010026216.1:93133-125921 GCA_016584305.1 Chionoecetes opilio | reverse complement strand
AGTAAAAAATAGAATGTAGTAGTAATAATAGTAATAGTAGTAGTAATAATAGTAATAGTAGTAGTAATAATAGTAATAGTAGTAGTAATAGCTTTATATCTTGCTTTGAACAGAGACACGGATGGCTGGATGGAGCACACCCCTAAGAGAGGAGAGGAACACCGCACTGTCAACACCGCGGCCAAGCACAACAAGAGACACAAGCCAACAACAACAAACAACAAGGACTCATTAAGGAAACAGAGGAAGAGATGCACTCAACACTACACTTCCAACACTTAAAAACAACAACACAAAAGATGACTTAATATAAAAACAACAAAACAAATGACAATATAAAAAAGAAAAAAAGAAAAGATGACTCAAAACAAACAAAACTAAAGAAAAGATGACTCAAAATAAAAGAGAAAAAAGAAAAGATGACTCAATATAAAAAAAACTAAAGGAAAGACTCAATATAGACAGAATGGCCGCCAATACTTTAGGCTGGGCTGGTGTGACTTAGCGAGTGGCTGGCCTACTATTGCTGCTGCTACTGCTACTACAACTACTGCTGCTACTACTACTACTACTACTACTGCTACTATTACTGCAACTGCTGCTACTACTGCGGCTACTACTGCTACTACTACTACTGCTGCTGCTACTACTACTACTACTACTACTACTACTACTCTGGCGCCATGGTGCATTCTTATGTATATGTGTGCTGTGATTATTGTGACAAATACACAGCTGACGTGACGGTTGGTTGGCTGACGGCTTGACAGAATGACACACAGTGATATTAAGGACATATTTTGTCATGCCACCTGTCACAGTCTTTCTGCATGACACACACACAGTGATATTAAGGACTTATTTAATCTATAATATTTATAATATTTAGCATTGTTTTTTGGTGGTAAGTTTTGATGTGTTTGGCAGCCCGCTTAGTTGTCAGTCCCTATAAAGAAGACAGTAAGAGAATAAAGAAAGGGGGGTGGGTCAATTTAGTTGGGGAGGTGTCTTGTCACTCCTCTCTTGAAAAGATTGAAGTCGTAGGAAGGTGGGACAATAGAAATAGCAGGAGCGTTCCAGAGTTTACCAGTGAAGGGGATGAAAGAGTGTAGATACTGGTTAACTCTTGCATTAGGGGGGGGGGGGGGGAGAGAGAGAGAGAGAGAGAGAGAGGAGAGAGAGAGGAGAGAGAGAGAGAGAGAGAGAGAGAGAGAGAGAGAGAGAGAGAGAGAGAGAGAGAGAGAGAGAGACGAGGAGAGAGAGAGAGAGAGAGAGAGAGAGAGAGAGAGAGAGAGAGAGAGAGAGAGAGAGAGAGAGTAAAAGCCTTATAACTCGGCACGATAGGGGCCTGGCCCTTGCCGAGTTATTCAATGTGTGAGTTATGCAATGTCCTTCTCTGATATGGTTATAAAAAAAAAAAAAAAAAAAAAAAAAACTACACTTACCAGTGAACGGTAAGTGGAGTGTAAGCGAAGAGATGCCAGTTTAAACCTCAATATGCCGAGTACATTTTATTTCACCGACTTTCTGTTTACATGTTCAGCACAAGAAGTTGTGAGGGCATGATATGCCGTGAAGTGAAAACCATGAGATGCAGTTTTAGGTGATGCGGTAGAGAGTGTTTAGCGTCACGGGGTGGCGTTCTCGAAGACCCGGAGTTTCGATCCCGAGTGAGACCCAAAAGCCACTTGAATCGTTCTGCACGTCGAGGGCCTAAGAACACCCACATGCCCTGTCCTTAACTCCACCTTCGACTGTGAGTGCATGGGAGGACAACAGGGGCGCATGAGCCTCTATCACAGGCTCAGTCCAGGGCCGATTAAGGGGGTGCTACCGGGGCTCTAGCCCCGGTAGCCACCCCTTTTGGCCCCACCAAAGGGCCCAAAAGGGCCCCTACCATATGTATATTAGCTTTAAGCAGTATATTCAGAAACATTGGCAATTTACAAACCAAAACATATTTGCCTGTCCCTGTTTCATCCTTTATCTCTGCATACCATTCTATGGCATTAATAGTTCTTTGCCAACATAGGCCTCAAAAGACCCACAAAAGTGCTTTAATTTTCGTGCGAATATAGGGCACCCCCCAAAAGCTGAGCCCCAGGGCCCCCCACAGCTCTTGATCCGGCCCTGGGCGTCCACTATAACATCTTTGCCTCCGCCACCATGCGAAGCCACGCAAAAAAAAAAAAAAAAAAAAAAAAAAAAAAAAAAAAAAAAAAAAAAAACTTTCTCCTTTGCATGCCGAAGTTATAACAAATTCCGAGTTGATCAGTGCCGATATAAGGCTTTTTACTGGTATATATATATATATATATTATATATACTATATATATATATATATATATATATATATTATATAGATATAATATATATATACAGGGAGTCCCGTTTATACGAGCATTCGATATACGAGAATCCGAATTTAAATACGATATTGTAAATTCAGTGTCTATTTTCAATATATGAGATCGAAAAATAATGTACAAAATTCAAATGGGGTTGAGTAAAATTAACCAATTATTTACTAAAGTAAATTACAAGGTTATTTACTAAAATATAAACATTTTACTGACTAATGATTGTTACCTAAGGTTTTTACGATAATCAATCTGAAAATAACGTGCAGACTCGCCAACGACTGCTCGAGACGGGTATTAAGCAAGGTAGAAGTCTCCAGGCTCGCTTATTAGTGTTTGTCATGCTATGACATACATTTCTCTAGGTGAATGTAGACATATGATTGCATTTGGATGGATATCATTCATATATAATAGTAGAGATTGAAATACAATCAAGGGCTCATCCACGTCTAGCACGCGGCCTTTGGCAGCAGCACGCAGCAAGCAGCATGAGCGGCCCATGAAGCCCGTGAGGTGATACAACACCATTAGACCAAGGGAGATAGATTCCTTTGGTAATATTTATATGGAGGCGAGACAACCTTGAGGAATCCTATGATCCTGGTGATATCCTATGGTGCTATCACAGGCGTGGGAGCTGACTGTCTTCTTCAGGAGGCACAGTTGAGGCGGAATGACGGCGGGTTTTTACTCAAAAGTTTTGTTGGCTGCGCCGCTGAGCCGCCACCTCCTGCCGCTACGGTAGGGTTGGGCAGGATTAAACTCTTATTACTCGTTTATTATACAACTTAGTGATTAGGGTTGAGTGTTATATACACGTGTCATTATCTAAATCAATGTAGCACCGGTTTCACCTTAAATAAGGGTGATTTAAAGATGTTATGTGGAGGTGACTGCTGGCGGGGCAGTGAGTGACGGAGAAATTCTGTCGCGTCCATATCACAAATATTTACATTCAACCGCACATACACACCTTCCTCCCACTAAACCCTAGCAACACAGGCTCCTTAACTTATATATCTTACTATCTGATACATTAAAACATAAAAAATGACGGGCAAAAGGCGCGAGAGGCAGTCTGGCATGCCAATTCTTTCCCGGAAATATGTCTCGCTGACTTGTGATTGTCTCGAGAGTTTTAAAACAGTTTTATCATTGGCTGGTGATGATGATCGCTTGATGACAGCATTTATGTTTTATGTTAATTAATGTGCAGTTCATGTTATTTTTGTGTGCTATTTTCTCTTCAGAATGGTTTTTGCTACAGAATAGGTAGTACAAGTGTAAGGAATTAGCACCGCTGTGTGGGTTTGTTGTTTTTGCTATAGTTTATTTTAGCTGAAAAACATGTTCTTTTTTTTTCTTTTTTTTTTAATTGATGGGGTCCTGGAACCAAACCTATGTTTTTACCATTATTTATGTGTTTCGTTATACGAGATTTCGCTTGTGTTGCCACAGCAATTTAATTCGCGTTAATGATAATTTTTTCTGATCAATTAGACCGAGGATAATCTTAAGGGCGGTCCACCTAGCCTTTTTTAACCCGTGGCCTTGCGGTTTTTAGCGTGGACTGGGCGTCCAATGCCATCCAGTGGGCTGAAAAACCTGCAGCATCGACGCCCAGCGGTGGACGGAGCGAAATCGTTTATTCGTGGGGAACCAGCCGCACTATGCCCTGGGCAGCAAAGAGAATTGAGGGTCTATAGTATTTAAGCAAGCTAATTGAAGAAAATTATATTCTTTATTCAAGAATAAGGATAATACATCATAGTAACCTGTATAATTACTTTTTCTGCGATATCAACGATGATGGACTATACAATGGATCACTAAAATCAAAGCTCCACACTCGCTTGACCTTGGAGCTTCAGTATAAACAAAGCAGTAATGCCGTATTAATCAAACCCGTTCTTTTGTGTTATTAAGGATTGCGATGATTCCCTGAGAACTCTATGACCCCTGTGATGTCTCTATGATGCTATCACAGGCTTGGCACCAGCATAGGAGTGGGTAGGGGACCGACGTATGCGCTGAGGTTTATGAAACTCATCGATGGAGTTTTTTTGCCGTAAAAAAAGAAAAAAAAAACAAAAAAAAAAAAAAAAAAAAAAAAAAAAAAAAAAAAAAAAAAAAAAAAAAAAAAAAAAAAAAAAAAAAAAAAAAAAAAAAAAAAAAAATACAAAAAAAATAAAAAAAAAAAAAAAATAAAAAAAAAAACAAAAAAAAAAAAAAAAAAAAAAAAAAAAAAAAAAAAAAGAAAAAAAAAAAAAAAAAAAAAAAAAAAAAAAAAAAAAAAAAGAACAACCACCCAAGAATTCTCGCCGACGTGGAAATTTTAAACTAACCAGAATTGGCCATCTTACTTAACCTAAAATGATGCACGCTTTTGCTGGCATTTCATCCCTGAATGCAGAAATACAGGTAAAACCTAGGTAATAATGGCCGAGGACTGCGCGGATCAGTTTCAGTAACACCGACAAATTTTTCCTGCCTCCAAAATATGTGCTTTTTCGAATGGAGATAGTTTTATTTTCCAGAAACCAAATAGTTTTCATACAAAAAAAAAAATAATCACCGAATTTTATGGTCCGCCGTTTCCATTTTAATAACACGGAATCCCAGCAAGAAAAAGCACTAAACTTACCGGGAAAATGTGTCAGGGTCTCCAGATAACAGGAATGATTGATAGAACAATACAAACCTAACCTTACCTAACTTTAGGTTTTAAATGAAACCTAACCTAACCTAACCACAAAGTATACTAACTAACCTTATAGGTTTTTTAACGACACCTAACCTAACCTTAACCACAAAGTATACCTAACCTAACCTTATAGGTTTTAATAAAACCTAACCTAACCTTAACCTATAGGTTAGGTTAGGTAGACTTAGTGGTTAAGGTTAGGGCTAGTTTCATTAAAACCTATAAGGTTAGGTTAAAAGGTCAGGTTTTGGTATTTCTAATTCATACCTTCGGTTATCTGGACCTGACAAATTTTCTTGTAAAGTTGTAGTGTTTTTTTTATAGAAATTCCAGTGTTTTTTTTAATGAAACGGCGGACCATAAAATTCGGTGAAGAGATTTTTTTTTAATGTATGAAAACTAGTGCTTTCCGAAAATAAAATTATCTCCATTATAAAAGCACTATTTTGTGTCAGGAAAAATTTGTCAGTGTCCTGAAAATGACCGCGAAGTCTCGTCCAGTATTACCAAGCCTATTAAATGTGTAAATTGGGTCCTGTATATCCAGAATTGAAGACTCGCCCGCTGGCGGCGAGAGTTCTGATTGGCGACAGTTTCCAGGTAACCACCGCCGATAGGAATCTCGCCGCCGTCGTCAAGTGTTTTCCATTCTTGATGGATTACGGACCCAATTATCATTTAATCAAGTTTTCCTGTGTTTCTGCATCAAGGGATGAAATACTATCGTTAGCTTGATCAGTTATTAAGTTAGGTGCCACTGCCATGTCAGGTTAACATTTCCACGTCGGCGAGAGTTCTAGATTGGTGTTTCGCGATAATTCCCATCGGCACAGTTCATAACCGGCCGGTGTTTTACTCCGGGCACACTCAGGTGTGCCGTGAGTTGTCACGTGGATATCTCTAATACCCAAATATACCGAAATACACCTAAACAATACCAAATATACCAAAGACACCGTAAAAATACCGATATACACCGAAAATATTCGAAATATACCGAAATACAGAAAAATATACCGATATACACCTAAATAGACAAATACACGAAATACACCCTAAACACGTTTAAAAAAATGTATTTTTGACGTCTCTGATACTGATTTTAGTGTAATTGTCATGTATTTCGGTGTATTACGGTATATGTTGGTATTAAGAGACGCCCGTTGTCGCGTTTGTTTTGATTTGAGATCTGCCTAGCACTGGGCTGGGAGGCGCCGCGGCCAGAAAGTAGTGTGACCCTTGCTCTGGGGGCCCAGAAGTAGCTCTGCTCCCACCCACGCAAAACCGCCCAGTCCCACGGGTAAATGGCAAGTGTGAACCGTAGCTTTAGGTACACCAAAAACATGGATTGTTCCTATATCATGAGTAGAGAAAAATACGAATATCTTAAAAAAACATTAACGCTGTGAATGTTCACCGGGGATATATTTTAAGCATTTGGTAGATTTTCTGTTGCGATGTAAAAGTGTGAGTAAGCCGTCAGTTTTCCCAGTTTCGCATTTTTTCAGAAAATTGATATAACATTTTCGCTGGTAAATGGGTGCTCCTACCTCCTATAAGGGTGAGGATGGGCGGAATGTAACATAAACATTTCCTGGTAAATGGGTGCTACTACCAATATAAGGGTGAGGATGGGCGTGAATGTAAACATAAACATTTCTGGTAAATGGTGCTACTACCACTATAAGGGTGAGGATGGGCGTTGAATGTAACATAAACATTTCCTGGTCAATGCTGCTACTACCAATATAAGGGTGAGGATGGGCGTGAAAGGTACCATAAACGAGGTTTTCACGGAGAAAATTGGATCGTACCTACCTGCACCTTCAACGATCAACAACAGACGTTTTGACTTATAACATCGCTATTATTCGCAGATAACACCGGGGGATTCCAACTTTCGTGGACGAACTATCTTTGTCTGTGAGGTCTGATGTGTTTAGAATTAATCTGCTAACCGTTTCTGCGCAATATTTTTTTTTTTCATCTGGAAATTTAGCATAACATCTGCTTGGGAGCCTCAGCCACTTCAATTTATAATCAACCACATGTCTAACACCGGCCAAAATAATCGTTAATATTTTTACATATTTTTAGTAGTATAGTTATAGTAGTGTATTAGTAGTTAGTAGTAGTATAGTAGTAGTAGTAGTATATTACATAGTAGTAGTAGCAGCCTAGTGAAGTAGCAGTATATTAATAGTGGTAATAGTGGTGTGGTAGTAGTAGTAGTAGTAGAAGTCAAGTAGTAGTTAGAAGTAGAAGTAGTACGTAGTAGTAGTTTTATTGTAGTAGTAGTAGTAGTATGTAGTAGCAGCCTAGTAAGTAGCAGTAGTAGTAATAGTGGTAATAGTGGTAGTAGTAGTAGTAGTAGTTAGTAGTAGTAGTAGTATTAGTAGTATAGTAAAGTATAGTAGAGTGGAAAGGTCTAAACAAACTTTCCCAATGACAACCAAGATAAGCCCTCCGTAGGAACCCTAAATAAGAAAGTTACATCAAATAGAAGTTCGCCTTTGGGCATATTTTTTTGTCTTATAAAACAATAGGATTATTGTGACCGATAAACATTTGTAAATGAACACTCAGCCAGAACACTCAGGTTATGTTGGTTTTCATTAAACATATAAGGTTAGGTTTGTTTCATTTTTTTTTTTTTTTTTTTTTTTTTTTTTTTGGTTTGCGCAAAATAAAACTAGCACCTAATTGTAGGCCAAGAAAAAGTAGTTGGTGTCCTCTGAAACGAACCGTGAAACTCTCTCCATAATTACCAAACAAACAAACAGACGAACGAACACGAAATGAAAAAACAGTGCATTGACATCGATTACAGATAGCCTGATAAAATTGTTGCTACTCGATAAAAACTTATCAAATTTTTTGACATATAGACGGACAAATACTAAAGAAACTTATTTTATAGTTTTCAAGAATTAATTTCACTCGCCTTCATCAAAAATTGACGAGCGTTTTTGGCGACCTGTCACGAAACACATCCCATTTCCGCGGAATGTACGTGATTTCAGAAATGTTGCCGAGAATTTTCGAGAATTGTTTCTGCAACGAGTTGAGGGGTCAATGTGTGTACTTACGTCATCAATTCATGTGTAGCTTCGTGCAATCACAGTTTTTTTTTTTAGGTTTTTACGGAAAAATAAAAATTTTTTTTTAAAAAAAAAAATTTATTTTATATAAAAAAAAAAAAAAAAAAAAAAAAAAAAAAAAAAAAAAAAAAAAAAAAAAATTTTTTATATTATATAAAATTAAAAATAAAAATTTATATTTTTAAAAATTTTATTATATATTAAATATATAATTATAAAATTATAAAATTTTAAAAATTATAAAAAATTTAATAAAAATTTTAATATATATATAAAACGGGGGAGGTCCCGTTATACGGATTCATATACGAGAATCCGAGGTTAAATCAGGGGTCTTTTTCAATATTGAGACAAAAATCCAAGTTAAAAAATTCAAACTGGGGTGAGTAAAATTCCCAAGTTATTACTAAAAAAATTTAAAAAAATTTATTACTAAAATTATAAACTTTTAGACTAAATGTTTTTCCCAAAGGTTTTGTACGATAATCAATCTAAAAAAAAGTGCAGATGGCCAATGACCCCGGGGGATGGTTTTAGCAGAGGTGGGAAGTTCCAGGCTCCTTATTAGGTTTGGTATTTTATGAAAATCATTTTCTAGGTAAGTAGAATTGATTGCATTTGGAGGATATCATTCATATAATAGAGAGATGAAATAAAAAAGGGATCATCACGTCAGCACGCGGCCTTTGGAGCAGAGCAGCAGCAGCAGAGCCGGCCCATGAAGCCCCGGAGGTGGATATCAAACCTTTAGACCAAGGGAGATAGATGTTTTTTTGGTAATATTTAGTAGGGGAGCAAAACCCCTGGGGAAATCCTATGTTTTCCTGGTGAATCCTATGGTGCTATCACAGGCGGGGAGCTGATGTCTTTTTAGGAAGGCACAGGTGGGGCGGAGACGGGGGTTTTTTACCAAAATTTTTGAGTGGGGCGCCGCGGGAGCCCCACTCCCCCGAAAGGGTGGGTTTTGGGGGGGTTTTAAAGTTTATTACTTTTATTATAAAAATTAGTGTTTATGGTGAGATTTATATAACGTGTCATTATCTAAATCAATGTAGAAACCGTTTTTCACCTTAAATAAAGGGGATTTAAAAAAAAGGGTGGGGGGGGGGGAAATTTTAGGGAAAAAATTTCTTGTCCCCCATACAAAAATTTTCACTTTTTTTAAAACCCCAAAAAAAACCCTTTACCATAAAAAACCACTAGCAACACAGGCCCCTTACTTAATATCTTACAATCGGATACATTTAAAACTTTAAAAAAGATGACGGGGCCCAAAAGGCGGCAAAAGGGCAGTCTGGATCCCATTCTTCCCCGGAAAAATATTCGCTGACTTGGGGTTTTGGTCGAGAAGTTTTAAAAACCCCTTTTATCATTGGCTGGTGACTCGATGTTGAGCTTGATGAAAATCATTTATGTTTTATTTTTAAATTTAAAAATTGCATTTAAATTTTATTTTTTTTTTTTTTTTTTGTGTCTATTTTCTCTTTTCAGAATTGGTTTTTCTACAGAATAGGTAGTACAGTGTAAGGAAATAGACGCGTGTGTTTGTTGTGTTTGCTTTTTTAAACTTTGGGTTTAAAAAACATGTCTTTTTTTTCTTTTTTTTTTTTAATTGAGGGGCCCTGGAACCAAACCTTTTTTTTTAAAGGGGAATTTGGGTTATGGGTTTCGTTGTGGTTCCCACAAAATTTTTTAATTTTCGGGGGTTAATGGAAAAATTTTTTTCTGATCAAATTAAAAACCAGGAGAAAATTTTAAAGGGGGCCGGGAAAAACTACCCTTTTTTTCCCCGGGGGGATCGGGCGGGAAGGGGCGCCTCCGCCCAGGCTAAAAAAACTGCCCAGCATCGACGCCCCAGCGGTCGGACGGAGCGAATTTTTAAATTCGTAGGCGACCCACCCTCATATTTTTGGGGGGGGCAGCAAAGAGGATTGGGGTTTTATAGTTTTTTAAGCAAGCAAATTTTAAAGGGAAAAAAATTTATATTTTCTTTATTCAAGAAAAGGTTTAAATACATTATTTAAAATCCTAGAAAATTCCTTTTTTCTGGGGATGATCAACGATGGGGGGGATTTAAACAATGATCACTAAATAAAAGCAAACCCCACTCGTTTTTGGCCCCCTTGGAGTTTCAAGTAAAAACAAAGCCGAAAAATTGCCGTATGAAAAAAAAACCCGTTCTTTGTGTTATTAAGGATTGCGTTTGTTTCCCCTTGGGAACTCTATGACCCTGGGGGAGTCCTATGATGCTATCACAGGGGGGGGGCACCAGCAGTATTGAGGGGTGGGGCCCAGAGTAGGCGGTGAGGTTTATAAAAATCATCGATGGGAGTTTTTCCCCCGAAAAACCAACCGAGAATTCTCGCCGCCCGGGGAAAATTTTTCCCTTTAACCGGGGCCCTTTGGGCATTTAAATTAAAACCTAAATGAGAAAGTTTTTTAAAACCCCTAGTAATAATGGACGAGGAACCTGCGCGGTCATTTTATTTAACACCACAAATTTTTTCCCTCCCCCAAAAATAGGTGCTTTTTCGAATGGAGGAAGTTTTTTTTTCCCAAAGAAACAAATAGTTTTCATACAAAAAAAAAAAAAAAAATTTCCCCGAAATTTTTATGGTCGCCTTTTCCCCCTTTAAAAACCCCTGAATTCCATCAAAAAAAACCCTTTAAAAATTGGGGGGAAAAAAATGGTTGTCGGGGTCTCAGAAAACGGGAAAAAGTGTTTTGAATGGAACATACCAAAAAAAACCTTAAACCCCTAACCTTATGGGTTTTAAATGAAAACCAAAACCAACCTTAAAAAAGAGTAACCTAACCTAACCTTATGGGTTTTTAACAAAAACCTAACCAACCCTTTAACCAAAAAAGTAAAAACCAAAAACCCTTAACCCCCAAAAGTTTTAAAAAACCAAAACCCTTATGGGTTTTAATAAAACCAAACCCCAAACCCTTTAAACCCAAAGGGTTAGGTTAGGAAATACTAGTGGTTAAGGTTGGGGCAAAAGTTTCATTAAAACCTAAAAGGTTTTAGGAAAGGGTCGGGTTTTGGTATTTTTCCTATTCAATAATTTTCCCGGTTATCTAAAGACCCTGAAAAATTTTTCCCTTGGTAAATTTTTCTTTTAAAGGTTTTTTTTTTTATAGAAATTCAGTGTTTTTAAGGGAAACGGGGGACCTTTAAAATTCGGGTGAAGAATTTTTTTTTATTGTATAAAAAACTTTTTGCTTTCCGGAAAAAAAAAATTATCTCCATTGGGAAAAAAGGAAACTATTTTGGGGCAGGAAAAATTTGTCAGTTCTCTGGAAAATGACCCGCGAAGTCCCGCCCCAATTTTTTCCCAAAAGCCTGATTAAATGTGAAAATTTTGGGTCCTTTAATATCAAGAATTGGAAGACTCCCCCGGGCTGGCGGCGAGAGCTGATTGGCGACATTTTCCAGGAAACCCAAACCGCGTTTGGGGAATTTTTCCGCCCCCGGGGGTTTTTCAAATTTTTCCAAATTTTTTTTGTTTATTACGGGAAACCCCAATATCTTTTAATCAAGTTTTACCCGTGTTTCTGCTTTCCGGGGATAAAATTTACAAATTGTTAGCTTAAATTCATTTTAGGTTAAGTTGGGGTCCCAATCCCCGGGGTCGGGTTAAAATTTCCACGTCGGCGAGAGTTTTAGATTGGTTTTGGGGGGTTTAATTTCCCATGGGCGCCCATTTTCCCAAAAACCCGGGGGTGTTTACTCACGGACACTCAGGGGGGCCGTGAGTTGTCACGGGATATCTCTTAATACCCCAAATATCCCCGAAAACACCTAAAAAAAATTTACCAAAAAATACCAAAATCCCCAAAAAAAAACCGAAAACACCTAAATATTCCGAAAAATACCCCAAATAAGAAAAATATACCGATTTAAAACCCCCTAAATATACCAAAAAAACCCCGAAATCACCCTAAAAAAGTTTAAAAAATGTTAAAGTATTAAGCTCTTTATTTCCTTATTTTTGTGTATTGTCATGTATTTGGTGTATTACGGTATATTTTGGTATTAAGAAAACGCGTTGTCGCGTTTTTTTTTGATTTTTAGATTGCCCAGCACTGGGGCTGGGAGGCGCCGCAGGCCCGACAGGGAGTGTGACCCCTTGCCCCTTTGGGGGGCCCCGAAGTAGCTCTGCTCCCAGCCCACACAAAAAACCCCCAAAGTTTCCCCGGGTTAAAAAAAGGCAATGGGACCGTAGCTTTTTGGTACACAAAAAAAAAGGAGGTTCCCATATCAGGAGTAGAGAAAATAAAAAAAAAAAAAAATCTTAAAAAAAAATTAACGCTGTGAATTTTAACCCGGGGATATATTTTTTAAGCATTTTGGGAAGATTTTTTTGTTTCCCCCATGTAAAAGTCCCCTTTTAGTAAAACTGTCAGTTCCCCGTTTCGATTTTTTTTTTTGAAAAAATTGATTAAAAACATTTCCTGGTAAAGGGGGGTATACCACTATAAGGGTGAGGATGGGCCCGGGAAAGTAACATAAAACCCTTTCCTGGTCAAGGGTGGGTACTACCACTATAAGGGTTTTAGGAGGGCGTGAAGTAACATACAAAATTTCCTTGTAAATGGGGTTTTCACCACTATAAGGGTGGGGGAAAGGGGGGAATGTAACATAAACATTTCCTGGGAAAGGGTGTCACTACCCTTATAAGGGGGAGGAGGGAGTGAAGTAACCCTAAACATTTTCCTGGTAAAATGGGGGGCCTACTTTCCCCCTATAAGGGTGAGGAAAGGGCGGGGAAATTTAAATAAACGAGGTTTTCACGGGGGAGAAAATTGGATCGCCTTTAAAACCACGCTGCACCTTTTAAAAATCAAAAACAAAAAACGTTTTGACTTATAACATCGTTATTATTCCAGATGAAACCGAATTAAATTTCGTGGACGAAATATCTTTTTCTGGTTTTAGTTTTGATTTTTTTGTTTTTTAGAATAATTGCTAAACCCTTTCTGCCGCAAAATATTTTTTTTTTTTTATTTTGGAAAATTTTGCATAAAACTGCTGGGAGCCTCAGCCAAATTCATTTTCTCAAACCACATGTCTAACACCAGGGCCCCAAAAAAATCGTTAATTTTTTCCAATATTTTTAGGTAGTAGTTTGTAGTAGTTAGTAAATAGTAGTAGTAGTAAATAGTAGTAGGAGTAGTAGTAGTAGTAGTAGTAGTAGCAGCCCCAAAATAGTAGCAGATAGTAATAGTGGGGAATAGTGGTGGTAAATAGTAAATAGTGTAGTAGTAGAAGTAGAACAGTAGTAGTAGAAGTAGAAGTAGTGGTAGTTAGTAGTAGTAATAGTAGTAGTAGTAAATTTGTAGTAAATAGTAGAGTAGCAGCCTAGTAGTAGCGAGTAGTAGTAATGGGGTAATAGTTGGTTTGTAGTAGTAGTAGTAGTTTTGTAGTAGTAGTAGTAGTAGTAGTAGTAGTAAGTAGAAGGAAATAGTAGAAGGTGGAAAAGGGCTTGAAACAAACTTTCCCCAAAGACACCAAAGAAACCCTCCTAGGGAACCAAAAAATAAGGAAAATACAAACAAATAGAAGTTCGCCTTTTGGGGCATATTTTTGCTTAAAAAACAATGGGGGATTTTGTGCCCGATAAAAATTTGGTATAAATGAAACTCAGCCAAGAACTTAGGGTTAGGTTAGGTTCATTAAAAAACATAAAAGGTTAGGGGGTTTCTTTTTTTTTTTTTTTTTTTTTTTTTTTTTTTGGGTTTTTGCGCAAAATAAAATACCCCCTATTGTAGGCCAAGAAAAAAAGTAGGGGGGTTCTCTGAAAACGAACGTGAAATCTCCCCCAAAAATTACCAAACAAAAAAACAGAACGAACGAACAACAAAAATGAAAAAAACAGGCTTGACACGATTACAGATAGCCGATAAAATTGTGCTACCGATAAAAAACTTACAAATTTGACATAAGAGGGAAAAATAACAAAAAGAAATTATTTTTTTAGTTTCAAGTTTTAATTTCATCGCCTCAGCAAAATTGACGAGCGTTTTTGGGCCGACCTGTCACGAAAAAACCCCATTTCCCCGGAAGTACGGATTTTAGAAATGTTTCCCAGAATTTTCGAGAATTTTTTCTGCAACGAGTTGAGGGGGGCAAAATGTGTACTACGTCATCAAATCAGGTAAGCTCGTGCAAACAAGGAAAAAACCAAAAAAACTGATTTCTTAGGGGGGTTTACAACACAATTTTTTCGCTAAATTTGCCAATTTCGATGAAAAAAAAGGGGCGCGCTGAAATGTTGCAAAAATTGTCAAGCGGAAATCGGAGAATAGCACATACTTTGAGTAGTAGTATAAATAGTGGTAATGTGGGGGTGGGGTAGTAGTAGTAGTGTAGTAGTAGTAGTAGTAGTAGTGTAGTGCAGTGTAGTAGCAAATATAGAGTAGAAGTAGTGTAGTAGAAAAGCAGCAGTATAGTATAAGAGGTAGTAGTGTAATAAAAAAAATACCCGTGACGACAACAAAACCACCCCAGCAAACACCTTTTCCCGAAACGAAGATGCCGCCTGCCCGCTCCAACAGCTCCCGCTCCTACGTCCCCGCCCGCCAGTGTCTTCATCACAATCCAGGTTATACACATCCCTTTGATAAAAAACAAAAGTCCCCCCCAGTATCCCCGGTCGCTCACCCCGGTGGGGGAAAAGCACGCACAAAACACTATCGCACTATGTCCCTCGCTGTCCAGTCCACAGTCCAGCCGCTAAGAAGGTAAATAAACAAGGATAGTGAATATAAAAGTACTCTATCTGTATTGAATATTACTGCCAGATGTCATCAACAGTAAATTATATTGATTTAGGTCCTGATATTTGTAATCACAGTGAAGTCGCCAGTTTCTAGCTTTCTTGTTATTTTACAGACGTGTGGTGGCGTTAATACTTACATTGTACATCCATGATTTCAGGAAAGTAGAAGGGTCTATATAAGGCCTCTTCCATTTGTGCCCAAGTTGCATTGAAACAAGCCATGCATGCATTTGCCCCCCCAGGGAGGGCATTTTGGAACACTACTAAGACATCTTAGGGGGACTAAGACCATCTTAGCGCTAGTTGGACATTTTCGGAAGCAAATTTCGCTCCGCTAAAGCCCCCGTCCACACTACCACTCACCACCGTCGGCGTTCCCGATCGAACGTGTTCGGCACTCAAAAGTGGCCAGTGGGACACGATGCCGACGAGCAAAATTAAACCGTCTCTCCCCCCTCCCGGCGCTGCCGCCAAAACATTCAGCAGGTTTAATATTGGGCGGGAATGCCCGTCACTCACGGTCAGCGCCAAACACATGCTTCAAGTTATCGGCAGTTTTCACTATCTAGATATTTTTGTATTGCTATGTTTACCGTCTACCATCAGAACCAGAAAGTCAGCGGATTACGAAGCATGTGAACAAAAATTACAATGGGTTGAAAATGGTGGAAATTGCAGCGATTTTGAAGACAAAAAAGTGAAGAAAAATGTTTATAACACTAGTTCTTTTTGCTATATTTTTTAGAATACACAAAAAGTTTTCGGTAATTTTATTGCTTATGATAGCAGAAATGTGTCATGAAGATGATAGTTGGTGTCAGTTTTTCTAAACCTCCCTGTGGTTATTCATAATCTCGAGTGAGAGTAAACGATATGCAGAAAAAACATGACTCTCCACTTTGAAATCAGGAAGCGCGACTGACCGCCGAACAAACCGTTCGTGTGGACACACCCTGGCAACGGCGCTTCCCGTCGGCAAGCACCGACCGGCAAGCAACCGACGGTGGGTGAGGGTAGTCGTGGACTGGGCTTAAGGGGACCGGGACAGGTTGCCGATTAGTAATTCCGTATTTATTATGTGATTCACTTGAAATTTGCCACGTTTATTAGGGTACACTACACTGTAGGGACCCAAGAAATTTCATTAGATTGGCAATTATTTACGCGTTAGAGCTCGTTAGAAGCTAAATTAGTGCGAAAATGAAAAACAAACTCCTTAAAACCTCCAAACAATACAGTATTTATCCTAGACAACGATAGCATTATCAGTGGAAAGGGCTTGATTTTCTCTACCGACACCAGGAGCACATTTTTGAATGAGTTCTAATTAGTCGAAATTAGGGCCGTGCAAAAATTTGCAAATGACTAATTTTGGGTTAAAATATTTTTTCATAGACTAATCTAGATGAATGAAATGGAAAATAGAAAATCTACTCCCTGTGGTCATTGGAGCGCTAATCAAGCTCTTTCACAGTGATAATGCATATTATCGTTGTTCTTAGGACGAATAGTCTGGTATTTATAGCATAATGTGCAAAAAAACATAGTGTTTCAGAAAAACGCTCTCACAAGTCCAAACACATATTTTTATTCACCTTTAGTTACAGATTAAATGTTTTGCTGCGTAATATTTTTTCATTTGAAATTTTTTTTTTTTTTTTTTTTTTTTGAATTCATTTTCATTTATTTCATGAAAAAATAAAGCAATTACGCAATTCGTTCGCTATATGGGTCAATCAGGGTCACCTACTACGCACGTGGGCGAAATCGACACCGTCTTAGATTGAAATAAGGCCATTTTTGAGGCCACTTAGGGATATCGGATGTGCAAATTTACCACTACCCAGTCGGAAGGGACTATGTCCGAGGTGGTGAAATCCGGGTTGTCAGAATTTGGTAAATTTCTCGAATTTGGGCCTCACAAAGGGGTCGGTCCCCTTAAGACAGTGCAGCGAGGTAGGCTAAGGCAGGGTTGGGGTCGTCTTAGCCCGCAATTTTTCCGTCACATAATACACAATGTTTATATGATTGGTTATATATATATAATTTAGACTGTATATAGTATATTAGGCTGTATAATACACTATGTATATATATATCTATATATAATAGATAGATATATACATATATATATATATATATTATACTATATAATAATAATATATACTATATATATATATTATATATTATATTATATATAGGTGTGGCTATATACTATACTATATATTATAGGGGGGGCTGGGTGGGAATAGATAGAATTTGCGACAGAAGGTTAGCAGGATTAATTCTAAACATATCAAAAACACACCAGAAAAAAAAGGGTCGTTATTCACGATAATATCACATTACTGCTGGGGAGGATATGTGTGTGGAGGATGAAAAGGGGGAAGGGAAGAGGAGGGAAGAAGAAATAATAGAAAGAATAAAAAAATAAGAGAGACAGAGAAGGCAGAGAGAGAAGAGAGAGAGAGGGAAAAAGGGAGAGGATGTAGGAAGGAGTGAGAGAGAGAGAGAGGAGATGGAGAGAGAGATTGGGAGGCGAGAGAGAAGAGGATGAGAGAGATGAAGAGGAGATTGAGAGAAGAGAGAGAGAGAGACGGAGAGAAGACGAGGAGAGGAGAGATAGAGGACGAGGAGAGCGAGATGGATGAGAGAGAAGAGAGTGGAGACGAGAGAGAGAGAGAGAGCTAGACTTCCCTCGGGTGTAACACTGGCACTTGTGACTGTAGCAGAGAATACATATCTTGCAACTCAAGGAGCAAGGAAGAGGATAGAGAGAAGAAATAATAGAAGAAAAAAAGGAGAGAGAGAGAGAAGATGAGAGAGAGAGAGAGGAGAGAGGAGGAGAGAGAGAGGAGATGGAGAGAGAGGGAGAGAGAGTAGAGGAGAGAGAGAAGAGAGAGGAGACGAGGAAGAGAGAGAGAGAGAGAGATGAGGTGAGAGAGAGAGAGAGAGATGAGAAGGGAAAGAGAGAGAAGGGAAAGCGAGGAGAAGAGAGAGGTGGAAAGAGAGAGAGAGAGAAAGGGGAAAGAGATGAGAGAGAGAGAGAGAGAGAGAGAGAGAGAGAGAGAGAGGAAGACGAGAGAGAGAGAGAGAGAGAAGAGAGGAGGAGAGAGATGAGAGAGAGAGGGGAGAGAGAAAGAAGAGAGAAGAGAGAGAGAGAGAGGCTGAGAGAGAGAGAGAGGGGAACGAGAAGGAGAGCAAGAGAGAGAGAGAGAGGACACTCGGCGTGGTATGCTACCGTATTTCCCGCCAAATACAGAACTTGTGTTCCCGCGCGCGCTGTTGGTTAGTTGGCGCTAAGAAGGGTTGGACCTGCGTCCCCTTACCTGAGGCTAAGGATGACGCCCGAAAATGCTTCCTGAGCTAATCTTCTTGGTCCCGGTTATAACTAAGTCGGTCTTAGGACGCTAAGAGGGGTGTAGTTTTAGAGCCCCTTCCCCCCCCCCCCCCCCCGAAAAATGCCCACCCAGTTCTTCAAGTTCAGGGTTGGGTTCTTGGGTTCAGGGTTGGGTTCGCGTGTCACAAATGGAAACGCAAAAACCCGTTTTTTGTTTACAAACATACTCAGCTGGCGAGGCAATTTAAGAGACGAGGAGAGAGGACGAGAGAGAGATACTCGTGAAGGATAGGATGACGAGAAGAGAAGGAGAGAGAGAGAGAGAGAGAGAGAGAGAGATAAGATAAATAAGATTTTCATCCTATCTAGACCACTTTGCAAGTACCAACTACAAGGTTATGACTATACAAAGCGCCGCAACGTCAGAACGAACTGGCGGACTCGAAAACGCTGACCGAATGCACACAGGGACGCTGGAGAGAGGAGAGAAACGAGAGGATGACGAGAGGAGAGAGAGAGAGATACCGAGAGAGAGAGAGATAAACGAGAGATAACAAGAGAGAGAGAGGATAAACGAGGAGAGAGAGAGATAACGAGTTGAGATGGGGGGTGAGAGATACACGATGAGAGAGAGAGATTAAACGACGAGAGAGAGAGAGAGAGATAACGAGAGAGAGAGAGAGAGATAACCGAGAGAGAGAGATAAACGAGAGAGATAACGAGGAGGAGATAACGATGGAGAGAGAGAGAGAGAGAGATGAGAGAGAGAGAGTGAGAGAGAGAGAGAGAGAGAGAGGAGAGAGAGAAGAGAGAGAGAGGAGAGAGAGAGGAGAGAGAGAGAGAGAGGAGAAGAAGGTCGGAGAGAAGAGAGAGGAGATGAGAAGAGAGAGAGAGAGAAGAGAGCGAGAGAGAGATAACGAGAGAGAGATACCGAGAGACGATAACGAGAGAGAGATAACGAGAGAGAGATAAGAGAGAGAGACTAAACGAGAGAGAGAGTAACGAGATAAGAGATAAACAAGAGGAGAGAGAGAGAGAGGAGAGAGAAGAGAGGTAGAGAGAGAGAGATGAGAGAGAGAGAGAGAGAGAGAGAGAGAGAGAGAGAGAGAGAGAGAGAGAGAGAGAGAGAGAGGACTGCGAGAGGATGAGGAGAGAGAGAGAGAGGATAACGAAAGAGAAAAATAACGAGAGATAACGACGAGAGATAAACGAGAGAGATAACGAGAGATAACGAGAGAGAGAATAACGAGAGATATAACTCAGCTATAGCTGCTATGTGAAGGGATCATATAAGTTTAAGATCGCGGGAGCGATTGGCCTCCACCAGCCATGTAGCCTCTTTATGCCGTCTGACTCTTCTCCGACTCAGCATGCGCGAAAACCCTTCACGATAAGAGAAATAGGGCCCCAAGGCGGAACATTGTTTCGTTATGAACTGAATAATCTACCCAAGCTACCCACCTTCAATGTGAGTAGAGGTAGAGAAAGTTCAGGGTTTGGCTGCGTCACTACGCGTTTGTGCTCGACCCAGGTTTTCGCGGTGCGCAAATAGTGCGGTATGTAAATGTTAGGAAAAGGGCTACCCGTAGGATTTTGTGCAAATTGAATTTTTTTGCAGTTCTGGCTTCTATAGGTATCAGATTAACAGAAAAAGATGGCGTTCACAATTTTCAGACCCCTTACCCCCCTTTGGGGCACTTCACTTTTGGGCCCCCCGGCACTGGACCATGTAGCCTACCTAATCTCCGCAATAATTGACCGAATTTTCATAATTTGAGTATCCCTTTTGTAGGTTTTCAAGGTATGCCGAGTCGATTTATAGCACTCAAATAGCAACCGGAAGTGTCCTTATAGCACTTCCGGTTCAGATTTTTAAGCACTTCCGGTTCGAGTACTATAGGGTCTAACTCCATTTTTTCTTTTTAAGGGCATGTTGAAGAAGCAGTTTTGAGCTCAGTCAGAATCACCCTGTGAACTGAGATCTGGTCGTATCGCCAATATGTCGGAGGAGGACGGAGTTTGCACGTGATCTGTAATGAAAGGTGCCACATCAAAAAGAGGTTGGGGAACAAGTCCGGTCATGACAGTAGAAATTTTACAACACTGTCAAGAGAGAGTGTCTCTTGTTGATGCTGGAAAGTGACATTCATAGACTACTAAATTATTGTCAGGTTTAAATGAAGGAGAACTCCAAGTACGTTCGGTATCATAGTGAATGTCGCGAAACCTATCGTCACAAGAACAAGATGTGAACGTATCGGAGAACGAGGACCCGAAACGATTACCTGTCTGCGCTCCACGAGGACCGGGGCGACCTTCAAGTGCTGTGGGATCTGTTCGGCCAAAGCGGGCAAAAGACATTCCAAAGGAAACAAGTGTGTCTATTTTCCAATGTGACTTCTGTCCCAAGAATGATCAGAGCCACGGCACCGTGGTCCTTACGGGACTCAATGGGTAAAACACTCCTAAAGATCAAGCAGAAAAACCCCCGAGGACCATCGTAGAGTTTCAGTAGCGGACCTTGAATGAACACGGCTACCGCATCAGCTCTGAAAAGCACATCATCGGACATGTTTGCGCTTCTGCACAGCGAATATTCAACGAGACAGATCCAGTATGTGCCAGTCTCATTCGCTCAGTATTGATGCACAATTGGTCATGCTATTGCAAACACCTTGAGTGACGAGAATGTTACAACTGGAGATGGCTGAGGTAAATGATGCCTACTTGTCAATTTTGAAAAAGATACCGTGTGGATGTAAAATGAGAGTGAGAAACTAATCTGAAAAATACCTCAAAAGACTCATCAGCGAGCGCCTTCCAGAAGTGAAGTTTGGCACCATCACTAAAGACGGAATGAGCCGACCGTCTTGTGCTAGCCACTGCAAGTCACGATGGCCATGGATTACAGGTCCCCAATGATGGAATGATGATGAGATTACCTGAAGCCTGACACCTGAAGAATGTCGCCAAACTTCTGCCCCCGAGAAGAGATGCTTGGAACAACGCAGGTGGTCGTTTACAGGGCAGCTTCAGTAATTTTGAAAATCGTTCTTTACTCCAAGTTTTCATGAGTCACTCCTATTTGGTAGCCATGTTGTCAAAGTGTCCGAATACGAGACCAGGGAGGTGGACCAAAACTGTCGACGTTCATGCCAGTTCCTTGCTCCAAAATACATCGGACTGAGCGGCCAGTGAAACATCAGACAAAGAAAGACCAGTGCCTTCCGACACAACAGTCCAGACCCCTCTGTCAATCGGTCTTCCCCTTGTGTTTCTCAACTAGAGAGTGCGTGACAAGAATCTTGTGAAAACCTCTCAGATGTGTATATTGGAAGTGACACCTTCACTCATTGACTTAAGAAACGAGTTGAGCAGAGTGTTCTCCAGCGGATTTTGAAGGAGGCTGAGTGGATTTTGTCTCCAAATACTTTGTCAAGAAAGGCTCCGAACACATGGTTGACGGATCGATAAATTCGACCTCATGGAAGGACACACAGACGGGCAAGGACCTTCCATGGCACAGTGTTGTCAGTTCCAGCAGTATAAAGATTGGAGAGTTCATGAGCCGAAACCACTTGAAATACCAGAACAGCTTCTCTCACAAAAGCCTCTGGGCCTTTGACGTTGACACATGTGCAAGAACCAGGGTATCAAGACAACACTCCATTTGAGATTATCGGTCTATGAAATGGAAAGAGGAAGAATATTCTGAGCAAAGACTTCAAAAAACCCCTTCCAAAACACCTGGGCACTTGCAAACTACCTCGGAACTGATGATGGCACGGATATGAATGTGGATTCATGAAACTGAGTCAGCGCGAAGGAACAAACAAGGAAGTGACATGCAAAGAATCAGGAAGAGTGCCCCCCATGAGAGCATCCAGTCGCGCCTATATACTATCAGTCAAGGAACAAGCCAAACCACCAGGGAAATTGGTCAAGAAAGAGTGATGCCAACTGGGTGCTACCAAATCTCTGCTGTTATCCCAGTTCATCCGACAGCCCCACACGCACGAATGTAGAGGTGATCGCTCCATTATTAAGGACCACACCCACTGATATGGGACTCTTACACGTCTTCGGTTAGCCAGGGAATCTCTGCACTGTCATTGGTCACAGAGAAAAACTTTGATAAACAACTGGACCTGGACCTTATTCACTGCTTTGAAAATTCAGAGTAGTTGGGGACACAAATTGGATCCTAAGGAAGGAGACTCTCCATATTGCATTGATGCCTTTACATGCTCTCGGGAAAACGATAGATGGCAGTGAGACTGGATATATGTGCAATTGAAAGGGGTGCATACACATCAGCAGCCCTTCGTGGGATCTTCAGTGGCAAAGCATACAAAAGAGGCATCGAATACCACATCACAATCAGGTCTAGGCAATTATTGATTGATGCGGTTTGATGTCATATTATCCACTCTTCAAAAGGCCAGTTAGTGTTCCGGTGCCCCCCCCAATGCTTTCAAGGACAAAGCTTCATTCACGTAACCCCGATTGACCTAAGACTATGAATATGTCCGACTCATGGTGTACGCTGGGAAATGTGAAGCCACTGGAGGCGGATGGAAAAAACATGGAGAGTTTGCAAAATTCCTTTCAGCATACCTCGATAAAGTGGGAAAGCCTTCTTCATTTCGTCAGCTCTTGCCGCTCAGGGGACTGGCAGAGTTATCTTGCTTACTTGGAGACCTGATCAAAGTATTTCTTCGCACGGGATCTCTAAATTACGACTCGACTGATGCCTAGTCCATCTTGCACAAATGAAGGCGCTGGAAGATAATGAGCCTGAAAACATGGAAATGCATTGATGTCCCGGTGACTTTGTTGTTGCAAAATCAGAGATCAACCTTTCACGAATCTCGCCACCGAATCACCATGCACTCGAACAGGAAATCAAGAAGGACAACTAAAGGGACAACGGTGGTTATGGTAGGACTCAGCAGAGATGTGAAAGCTGCTCTCACGACTCGTCATCACTACACCTTGCCTGCCGTATCGTTGACGAGTATCTGAGCGCTTCCCAAAAGTTTCCAAGTCATCCGAACGCACAGAGGCATTACCAGCTGTCTGGACAGATTGCACTGAGTCAAGAGAGAATGCCATAAAGATCGTTTCAAGCAATAGAGTTGCACTGCACAGCCAACCCCTTTCAGAGTGAAGACACCATTGAAAAAGTTTAGGGTTTCATCAGCTCTTGTGCCAGAGGTAGCAAAGCATGATATCTGCATTATGCAGAAAAGGGTCAGAAGCGATTCGAGGAGTTCGTTTGAACGTTCTGACTAACCACATCAAATCTCTCGGTTTGGGGACAAGATGAAGAAGATCAAGTTGAAGGCGTTTCAAGTGGATGGATAAAGTCAAAAGTACGCATTGGAGATAAAGTTCATCAAAATTGCGTGAGGATCGTAATTTATGGGCGATTTCTCATTGTTCAGGGAAGCCGACCGGTCTAGTTGCCAAAATTCGAGGGAAATAATTGGCAAAGTACCGAGATGTCAAACAGTGCCCACTCCTCTGTGTGCTGTTGATAGATATTTGTACATCCCAACTGACAAGGCCAGTCTGAGGCATGCAGTTGAAGATGCCCCGGTTGCATCCCTTGATGTTCCTCCAGAGTACCAGACATAGTGCAGGAAGCTCCTCCAGTTAAAGTTCATCATGAGCCATGGGTGTAGCCTACTTCAGAGTATGACAAAAGACGCCAAATAATGCTGAAGATTTCACACCTTCAGGATGCATTTCAACAAACGCCAAGAGACAATGATGAAAGCTATGATGAGGGGCGTGTTGTGTTTGATCGATACTTGGACTGTCGTTGAAAAACAAGACACGCAGAAGCGAATCAACCACATCCATTGAGTACGGAAGCATCCGAAATGAAGCGTCACCCATGTCCATTAAGGAGTTACTTTCAGCACTTAAAAACAAAGCGGAAGCTCACAGTTTGTTTGGCCAAGGACCTGCTCTGACTATTTCGCAAGTAAAGATTCATTCGTGCTCGTTGTCGATGTACGATGATCATATCAAGGGACTAGGTTTTGAGTATGCTCATACACATGAAGAGGCTGACACATTGATTCCAAACCAAGTACTTGCCTCTACCAGGCCATTGTGCTGCCAGAAAGATCTGCGTATGGTCGCCCGACACCTGACGTACTCCGCTCCTTTGACTTTATCGCCTCCAGACAGATAGCATTACTATATCCTGTGGAAGTTTCATACAGGCAAAGGAAAGAAGAGAAAAACAGGAAAATAGACATCTTTTGAAGAGTGCAGGTTATTGGCCGTCGCAAATGTCAAGGCATTCTTGGACTCACAACTTCTCAGGTGCTGATTGGGGGAGGCAGATCATAGGAATTCAAAGAAATCAGGGTAGATGCATAATAAAGCTTGATGATGATGACCCCTGCCATTGACTGCTTCAAAGCATAGGGTGCATTTCTATCTGCCGAGGTTGGTCAATGACGAGCTTCCCACGCAGGTGAAAAGCGTTGGCAGACTTTTGTTTGTGTCATGTCCTACAGTTCAAAAGTTCCAGCAACCCGACCATCACTCAGGTGGGAGCTGTTTCGTCAAAGAACTTGAAGGGGGAAAATGCTTCCACCAAACTCGTGACTGCATTGCTTTCCCCATATTCATGCGTGCAAACTACATGACAATGCGGGACAAAGTATACCCTGAAAATTGTCAACCCTTCCTGCCAATTGAAAAAAAATGGATGGAAATGGAGAAAAGGCGTGATATGTTCCATTGACATGGTCTGCCCTGCCTGCCCCACAAGCTGAAGTTGAACTCGTCCAAATGTGGCCTGCACAAGTAGCAGATGCAAGGGAAATAGGTGTTAGCTGCTTGAAGAAATGGCACTGCTTCTGTACTCCTCTATGTAAATTGCTATGGCAGTGATTGGCAAACGCTATTCGGGAGGACATTTCCAAATATGGACATGATAATAACGATTGATTTTACGTCCGATTTGACCAGTAATCGCAAAATCGGGACGTATCGCTAAATAACAACGCGCCTTTGGGTGGATGGATTGGGCGCAGTGCGGTGGTAACTTCGCCAGTGAACCTCCACTGTCTGTCTTAAGCCAGAATATAAAGGAGGAAAGGACAACCCTGTTAACATTATTTAAGTGTGCCTAGCATAAAAACCTTGGCATGGAAAAGGAGCTTAGTGGACCGGCTTTCGTTAATAGAAGCGGTGGTGAGAAAACAACGAAAAATAGAGGTTTCGGTTATACCAAATCTGGACGATGATAGAGAAATTTAGCATATCAGACTGGCACATCAGCATCCGCAATGTTAGTAGGAATCCAGTCGTTTACGTGTCTGTAACAAAGAAAATGTTGTGAAATTTGTTGCTTAGTGTTACCGAGACCAATCCTGGTGGCGTTGCCAAAAGAGGAATGACCCCCAGAAAGGGGGGAGGGGTTGAAAATTGGGACCCATCTTTTTCTTGTTAATATGATACCTATAAGAAGCAGAACTGCAAAAAAAATCAATTTTATGCACAAAAATCCTACGGGAATACATTGGCATACCACACTAAAATGGAAACCCGCTTGAATTCTTGGGTTCGGGAACTGGTCTTGAAATTCGCAAATGGAAGAGGCCTCTGAGAGTCTGTGTCATTTTGTGTCTTCATTCGGTGTCATATAGGGCTATAAATGAAAAAATGACAAAAATAAAAAACGGTGGCGACCTCACTATACTACTACAGTAAAGTCGCCAGCTCGTATTTTAAACCCAACAGTTGAGTCGCCACTCGGGAATTCAGGGAAATTAGAGGTAACGAAAACAAGTCTCTAATATATATTAGCCTCGGAAGATGCTTGGATATATAAAAATTCCTCGGCCAACGTGAACAATAAATTCTATTCCAAGTTTGAAAGATTCTGCAAGTCTTGTGTCTGCCGCCCGAAAGGCTATGTTTTACTATCTGGTCATCGCGCGAAAGAAAAACGTGAGAAGCAAAATGCGCAATAGTTATATTTGCCGATACAAAGCATAAAACAACGCTGAAACAGGGTTAGATTATAAACAATAATGATATAACAACTACTGGTTAACATCTTAAGTGGCACATAAAATCAGTTAGTAATGCTATAATTCGTAATATTTGGCGCCCTGGCGACTTCACTGTAGGTGGCGACTTAACTGTTATACTACGGAGTAGTGTAAAAATAGTGATACCCTTAATGTCCGTATTTGTGGTTGGGTTGATATTAAACTTTTTCTTTCATATTACCACACGTTATATTAAATAGTTTGTTGTCCATGAATATTTGTTGTTTTGCTAGATAATAGCAATATCTAATAATAGATAAATAATTTCAAGTCGCTGTGGACAGGGTGTCGATTAATATTATGTTCATGTGTATTCTGCAGTGTTTATCATCGTGTTTTTGTGGATATCTCGCATTTGTCGAGTTCCAGTATTGACTGAGCCTCAATAAGGACTCTTAACTGTTACCGGAGGCTGTGGCAAGTCGTGGGAAAATAAGGCAGGGGAGGACACGGGCAGAGAAGAGAGAGGAAGGTAGCTTAGGTACCGAGACGAGGATGGCAGAGGATTGGAAGAATGCTCCGTTCCTCATCTTAACTAAAATATTCATACTGCAGTTAATAGGCTGCTTTTATTGGTGGTATTCGGTGCCTGGATTAATATCACTCTATGAAGGGAGAGAAGAGAGAGAAGGGAAGGAAGGGGGAAGGGAGAAGGGAAGGAGGGAGAAGGTGGAAGTAAAGTTTGGTGAGGCTGGTGGCCGGCAGGGAAAGGAAAGGAAGATGTTTACCCCTAAATATCTATTCTACTATAATGCTCCGTGGTATCAGGGAATAGCAGGTCATTTAGAGAGAGAGAGAGAGAGAGGAGAGAGAGAGAGAGAGGAGAGAAGAGAGAGAGAGAGAGAGGAGAGAGAGAGAGAGAGAGTGTGTTTGTGCGTGTATAGGGTATGCGTACCTCATAATTGTTACTTTTTACTTGGTGTCGATAATGGTAATAATATCACGGTTTTTTTAATCGAGGAGAGAGAGAGAGAGAGAGAGAGAGAGAGAGAGAGAGAGAGAGAGGAGAGAGAGAGAGAGAGAGAGAGAGAGAGAGAGAGAGAGAGAGAGAGAGAGAGTGTGTTTGTACGTATGTAAGTGTATATGTGTTCGTACCACATAATTGGTACTTTTTACTTGATATCGATTTATGGTAATGATATTCACGATATTTTTGTTATTTATCTTGATGGACACAGTATTGATTTCATAGTATTTAAAGTAATCGTCCACACCCATTTTTTCTTTGCATAATTATGTTGAATGCTCATTCAAAATACCTAATCCACAAAAAATTATTCATTTTCACGCCTTATTTCCCTAAAAACATGACTTTTGTAAAATGCGCGGGAAAAACAACAGCCACATTCCAGCCGTGGCGCGAAACTTGCTGGCGACGTCACAAGAGGTAAGCCTCCCAGCCCCGCCCGACACAGACACACGGAGACTCAGAGAAAAATACAGTACCCTTAGAATCCCGGGTGCTTCTGGTATATTTTTTGTGCGACACGGCACATACTTGCATCCTGCATGGGCACAGCAAGAAAGCTTAGCCCTTCCCGAGAGCTTAGCACCCATTCATAACCCACATGGCGACGATATATGTGTGCAGACCTTTGGAGCGACGGGGAGCGGCTGGTAGTAGCCAGCTGGGTACTGCAGCCCTCTCATCTCGGGGCCTGCTACTACCCGCCGCTCCCCGCCGCTTCCTGCCGCTGCACACATCTGCACACATATATCGTCGCCCCACAATTTGCAAATGGGTGCTAAGCTCTCGGGAAAGGCACAGCCCCCACGCTGCACCCACACAGGATGCAAGTACATGCCACATCGCAAAATAAATCTATCAGAAACACCCAAAAATCTTCAAGTACTATATATATCTCCTGTGTTTACATCCTTCTGAATCTACGCGCGGGGAGAGCGCTGCCTTTTGCTACGTCACCGAGCCTGCTGCGCATCGTCTGCAAACCTTGAGGAGTGTTTTGAGAACTCGGGGAATTTGCAGATTTTGATTACGGATTATTTAAAAACGGCTGACTGGATGCAAAAAGTGACGACGTATTGTTGATATACTCGTTAATGGCTATGATTTGATGGCATTAAATCAGGAATGATGAAATGGTCTGGACGATTACTTTAAGTATTGTATTATATTTACGCTGCAATTTTGGGGGGGAGAGGGAACGACAGATATCCTTTTTTATGTTTTCGTAGTAGTGAGGGAAGTCTACACTCTGAGACACACGAGGCTCACTAAATTAACACTTTTATGAGATCCAGGGACAATATTTTCATGTTAATTTCATACTTAACATATATAGCTGTTAAATACATCATAGGGATTTCTTTAAAACATGAAAATGATCACAAATTCTCCTGTGGTCTGTGAAAACTAAAAAAAAAGCTTCCTAAATCAACTAAGAAAATGTGACAGATCTGTAGCGAAAATCTGATCGCCAGTCATGATGAATATTGTGAGATGATGAAATAAAAAAAAAAAACTAGACCTGTAGCCTATTAAAGATCACTAATGTCGTATTATACACTAGATGGAGAGGCAGTGAAGTTTTTAGAGGTTGACGTAGAAGCGTCAAGGTATTATAAATGTGTAGAGAATGAAAAATATAAGGAAAAATAAAGGCAAACCTAAGCGTGCGTATATAATTTTACGCACAAAGCATATTTGTGAAACTCTTTTAATGAAGAAGAGTATAAGCTGAATGATTTTTTTTTCTCTCTCTCTCTCTCTGAGGATATCTATATTAATAAAAGCGAAAGTGTGTGTGTCTGTGTGTGTGTGTGTGGTATAGGTTCCGCCCCCCGTGGCGGAATCCCATCATATACCACATTTTTGGAACCAGGTTGACCAGGGGAAGGTCACAAGCCCAGTTATGAGATGATCCGATCACTTTTTTTTTTTTTTTTTTAGCAGCCTATTAGCGATAATTGTGAAAAAAAGTGGGTGCGAGAATTGAGGAAGCCTTGATGTAGGGTGATGGGTAATGGGTGAGTGAAAGGGGGGGGGTAATGGTTTTGGGTTTAGGGTGGTGGGAAAGGGTGGGGGGGATGGGGGGATTGGGGGGGGGAATAGTGGGGGGGGGATGGGTAATGGGTGAGTGAAATGGGGGTTGGGGGGATGGGAATGGGTGAGTGAAAGGGGGGGGGGGTGATGGGTAATGGGGGAGTGAATGGGTGGGGGGGATGGTAATGGGGGGAGGGGAATGGGTTTTGGGGGGGATGTTAATGGGTTTCCCTTAAAAAATACATTTTTTACATCCTGATTCAGGAAAAATTTTGAAGGGGCCCATCTGGAGGTGAAGGCCCCCCCAAAAAACATTTGGTGGGCCGAAGGCCCCCAATAGCCCTTTCCCCAGGGCTAGCCCAAAAAATCCACCCGGGGCGGCCCTTTGGGGGCTAGTAAGCTGAATAAAAAAAAATCTGAGGATTAAGGTTTAAAAAAAAATTTTTCCTCTCTCTCTTCTCTCTCTCCTCCTCTCTCCCTCTCTCTTCTTCTCCTCTCTCTCTCCTGAGGGTGTAAACTGAATAAAAAAATCTCTTTCTTTAGGAAAATTTAAATTTAATGAAAATTTTTTTTCTCTAAAAACACCACAATCCCTCTCTCTCTCTCTTCTCCCCCTCTCCCTTTTCTCTCTCCTCCCCCTTTCTCTCCCCCTCTCTCTCTCGTCTCTCTCTCTCTTTTCTCCTCTCTCCCTCTCTCTCTTTCTCTCTTCTCGGGGGAAAAAGCTGAAAAAAAAAAAAAAAAAAATTGAAAGCAAAAAGAAAATTTTTTTCTCCTTTTCTCTCTCCTTTTTCCCCTCTCCTCTCTTTCTCCTTTTCTCCCCTCCTCTCTCTCTTCTCTCTCGGGTTTAAACCGGGTTGGGCCCCGGTGTCCAGGGGAGCGCCTGTTTAAAATTTGTGCCGGGGAGCGTTGGGAAAACCAGGGTTTTGGGCCCCCCGTTCCCCCGCTCAGTTACGCCTTTTAAAAAAACCCCCCCACTTGTCTATGATTGCTAATTTGTTTTAATTCTGCCCCAAGAAAGGAGGGCACGGGCAAGGGGGGGAGGGGATTTTTCATGTTTCAGTATTTTCCCGGGGCCAAAAAGTGTGTGGGGTGTGTTGTGTGTGTGTGTGTGTGTGTGTGTGTGGGGGTGTGTGGGGTTGTTGGGGTGTGTGGGTGTGGTTTGTGTGTGGTGTAGGTGTTTTTTATTGTGTTTTGTGGTTGTGTGTGTGGGGGGTTGTGTGTTGTTAGTGTGTAGTGTGTTGTGGGGTGTGTGTGGGGTGTGTGTGTGTGTGGTATGTTGTTTTTTAGGGGGTAGTGTGTGTGGGGGTGTGTGTGTGTGTGTGGGGTGTGTGTGGTGTGTGTGTGTGTGTGTTTGTGTTGTTGTGGTGGTGTGTTTGTTTTGTGGGGGTGTGTGTGTGGGGTGTGGTGTGTGTGTGTTTTGTGTGTGTGTGTGTGTGTTTTGGGTTTTTTAGTGTGTATTTGTTGTGTGTGTGGGTTTTGTGTGTGTGTTTTGGTGTTGTTGTGTGGGGTGGGTGTTGTGCTTGTTTGTGTGTAAGTGGGGGTGTGGCGTGTGTGTGGTTTTGTTGGGGTGTTGTGGGTGTGGGGTGTGTGTGTGTTTGTTAGTGTTAGTGTTGGGTTTTTTTTGGGGTGTGTGTGTGTGTGTGTGTGTGTGTGTGTGTGTGTGTTGTGTGTGTGTGTGTGTGTGTGTGTGTGTGTTTTGTTAGTGTGTAGTGTGTGGGTTTTTTTTTTAGTGTGTGTGTGTTGTGTGTGTGTGGGTGGTGGTGGTGTGTGTGTGTGTGTGTGTGTGTGTTTGTGTGTGTGTGTGTGGTGTGTGTGGTGTGTGGTGTGTGTGGTGAGTGGTGTGTGTGTGTGTGTGTGTGTGTGGTTGTGTGTGTGTGTGTGATGTGTGTGGTGTGTGGTGTGTTTCGTGTGTGTGTGTGTGTGTGTGTGTGTGGTGTGTGTGTGCGTGGTGTTGTGTGTGTGAGTGTGTGTGATTGTTGTGTGTGTGTGAGTGTGGTAGTGTGTGTGTGTGTGTGTGTGTGTATGTGTGAGTGTGGTTTGTGTGTAGTTGTGTGTGTAGAGTGTGTGTGTGTGTGTGTGTGTGTGAGTGTGTGTGTGAGTGTGGTGTGTGTGAGTGTGTGTGTGGTGTTTGTGTGTGTGTTGTGTGTGTGTGTGTGTGTGTGTGTGTGTGGTGTGTGGTGGTGTGTGTGGTGGTGTGTGTGTGTGTGTGTGGTGTGTGGTGGTGTGTGTGTGTGGGGTGTGTGGGGTGTGTGTGGTGTTGTTGTGGGGGGTTTTTTTTTGGGGGGGGGTGGGGGGGGGGGGGGGGTGGTTTGGTTTTTGGGGGGGGGGGGGGGGGGGGGTTTGTGGTGTGTGTTGTGGGTGTGTGTTGTTGTGATGTGTGGGGGTGTGGGGTGTGGGGGTGTGTGTGGTTTGTGTGTGTGTGTGTTGTGGGGTGTGGGGGGGTGTTGGGTGTGTGGTGTGTGGGTGTGTGTGGGGGTGTGTGGTGTGGGTGTGTGTTGGTTGTGTGGGGGGTGGGTGTGGTGTTGGTGTGGGGGTGTGTGAGGTTTTGGGTTTGTGTGTGGGGTTGTTGTTGTGTGTGTGTTTTGGTGTGTGGTTGTGTTTTTGGTGTGTTTGGGGGTTTTGGGGGTTGTGTTTTGTGTGGTGGGTGGTGGTGTGTGTGTGTGGGTTGTTGGGGGAGTGTGGGTGTGGGTGGGGTGTTGTGGGGTGTGTGTGTGGGGTGTGTGGGTGGGGTGTGTGGGTGTGGTGGTGTGTTGTGTGTGTTGTGTGTGTGTGGTGTGTGGTGTGATTTGGGTGGTGGTGTGTGTGTGTGTGGGGGTGGGGTGTGTGGTGGGGGGGTGGGGGGGGGTGTGGTGTGGTGTGTGTGTGTGTGTGTGTGTGGTGTGTGTGGTGTTTGGTGATAGGGGAGTGAACGAGGGGATGGAGGAAAGAGAGGGGAAAAATTTATCACTTTTTCTTTCTTTTTTCTCTGTTTTATTTTTTTTTACTTTTCCTTCTTTTTTCTTTCATTCATTATTTCTTTTAAGGTCACCCCCCTTTTAAATTTCAAGTTTACGTGACCCCTAGAAAAGCAACTCTTTATGGGCCTATAGTAGCAACTTATCTTACTTTTTAGTGGAAATTAAGTCTTTCCAATAATTGTTTTTTGGGGTTTTTTTCTTTTTTTTATTGATAAAAATTTGTTTTTATTCCCATTGATAAAAATTAAAAAAAGATTATTATTATTTTTTTTTATTTTTTAAATTTTATTATTATTTTCGGTGGTGACGCGAGGAAATAATTGTTTTTGATTTCCCTGTTTCTCCCCTTTTATTCCCCCTTTAACCTGCACATTCCACCCCCCTGCTTTTTTTTCCCCTTAACTTTGGGTTTTTTGAGGTTATTTGAGGTTTTTTTTGGTTATTTTTGGTTAT
>JACEEZ010026216.1:58133-88133 GCA_016584305.1 Chionoecetes opilio | reverse complement strand
CGGCACCTCCACTGCATCACCACTGGTAAGCACCGTTCTCGTGCTTCGCGTGGCGATTATCGGAGGCTGTCGTAACCCAGCCAGGTGTGGCACTCCCTGCACCTGTGCCTTGTGGAATACCACAAGCGCCGCGACGTCCCTGCGGTGTTCCAGTGAGTCGAGAGGACTCACCGGCTCGAACTGGGCTGGTGGGTCTTGGGGGTCTGGGGGGTCTGCAGCCTCCACCAGTCGCAAGGCCCGACGCTGGATGCTGTCCAGCCTCCTAGTGTGCGAGGCTGCACACGACATTCAGGAGAGGGCGGCGTACTCTAAGTAAGGCCGTATTTGGGCCTTGTAGAGCAAGAGCAAGAGCAAGAGCAAGCTCTCTCTCTCTCTCTCTCTCTCTCTCTCTCTCTCTCTCTCTCTCTCTCTCTCTCTCTCTCTCTCTCTCTCTCTCCCTCTCTCTCTCTCTCTTTACCCCCTCCCAACATTCATAGGAACAATTAAATATTGGAATTCCCGTGACGTAAGACTTTCAATAGGCGAATCAGTGAACCAATCAGCGTCAAGGAAAGGTAGTAACGTCAGAGGACCCAATAACCAATCACCATGAAGGACGCCAGGGCAAGGTGGTGACGTCACACCCCAATAACCAATCAGATCAATGCTACGTCACGCCCTGATTCGCCAATGGGAGGGCGTCCTTTGCCGCTCCGGGAGACGCTCAGTCAGGCATAAATTAACTCGTTGATTACCTGACATGGCGGCGTACAAGAAGTTAAACAAGGTAATTAGTGAACACAGTAGTCTCCTCCCCTCCCTCCTCGTCCCTCCCCGGCCCTCTTCCTCCCCCTCCTCTTTTCACACACCTCTTGCGCCTCCTCTTCCTCTTCTGTTTCTTCCTCCTCCTCCTCTTTCCACACCTCTGCAGCCTCCTCCTCTCTTCTTCCTCGCCTCTGTTTCTTCCTCCTCCTCCTCCCCCCACCGTCTGTCCCTCCCCGGCCCTCTTCCTCCTCTTCCCACACACCTCTTCAGCCTCTTCCTCCTCCTCCTCCTCGTGTGAAATGGTTTGTTTACTTCGACTGTTTTGATTTTGTGTCTATTGACCTTATTTAGGAACATTTTTAGATATCTATTAATCAATGTTTTTATTCATCTATTTTTTTCCGTTTAATACCGTATGCATGCTTTCTATTTCTGATTTATTTGTTACTTGCTAAATATTCGTTTATTTCCTTAGTTTGTAGTGGTAGGTAGAGTTCCTTCATCATCACTATCATCATCATCATCACAACCACCACCACCACCACTAACAGCAACAACTTTTTTTTTTTCTCTCTCTCTCTCTCTCTCTCTCTCTCTCTCTCTCCTCTCTCTCTCTCTCTCTCTCTCTCTCTCTCTCTCTCTCTCTCTCCCCCCCCCCCCCCACACACACAGAGGGAACCCGAGCCACAAAGCACGGCAAAGGGTTGGGGAATATTGGCACCCTGTGTAAGGCCAGGAAACTTAAATGAAGTGTGCACAAAATATTTAGGTCATAGACTTTTTTTTCAGAGGAGTTTATTAATTTAGCAAGAAGCCCTATAGGTTACAGAGTGAGTATTGCATTGATGCCGAGTGTGTACCAGGGCTCATAGGTGGAAAAATATATATATGTGATGAGAATTTCAAATATATCACACCACATATACACCACCTATAAATTGTTCTGCATGTTGGTGGGTTTTTGGGTTGAAGTAGTTTTGTGGGTAGAACTAGACAGGATTTGAGAGTCATAAGGAAAATTACACTGCATTATGGCAAAGATAAGAGCATAAGATGAATATAAGAAAATAAGGAAGCTACAAGAGGCCGTGAGCCCTACACGTGGTAGTTCCTGTAAAAGTAGAAGATAAGGGGTATTAAGAGCTATTAAGACATAGGGTATTAAGGAATGGAATGCTATTAGTACCTGTTTTACTTATGAAATATATGGAAGCAAGAAAGTGAAATGAAAGATAACTGAGATGGATTTAGTAGCCTTGTGTATGTGACTACTCCTGCACCACCACCATCACCACCATTAAATATCAGTAGCTCACTACCACCACCACCACCACAACCTCCACCACCTCCACCACCACTACCACCACTATATAGCAATACCTTACTACCACCACTCTATAACACCACCACAACCCCACCACCACCATCACCACCACTATATAGCAATACCTTACTACACCACTCACTCTATACACCACAACCCACTCACCCACCACACCAACCACACCACACCACAACCACCACACCACCCACACCACCAACCCCCCCCCCCACCACCACCACCACCACCACTACAACCACTACCACCACCACCACCACACCCACCACCACACCACCCAACCACCACACCACCACCAAACCACCATCACCACCCCCACCACACAAACCACCACTACACCACCACCACAACCACCCCACCACCACCACCACCACCACCACCACAAACCCCACACACCACCACAACCACCACCACAACCCCCACCACACAACCACCACCAACCAACCAACCACCACCCACCACCAACCACCATCACCACCACCACTACAACCCCACCCACCACCACCACCATCACCACCACCACTATATAGCAGTACCTCACCACTACCACCACCACCACTCCGTCAGACCGTTGCCCTCGCCCTCACGTGCCCCGTGGCCAACACGCTTCTCATATCGGCGAGCTTCTCCGAGAAATATGCCCGTGCTGGAATGTTGGTGTTGTTTTATTAGCCACTAGTTTGCTTACTGTTTGGTTGTATGCGCGGCAGGAACGCACACGCACACACACACACACTACTCTCTCTCTCTCTCTCTCTCTCTCTCTCTCTCTCTCTCTCTCTCTCTCTCTCTCTCTCTCTCTCTCTCTCTCTCTCTCTCTCTCTCTCTCTCTCTCCTCCAGGCATTCCTTTTTCATCAGTACACCAAATAATGCTACCTAGCCCCCCTCTACCTTCTGTTTCCTTCCTTCCCTTCCATCTCTCCCCTTCCCTTCCACCTTTCCCCTTCCCTTCCTTCCCTTCCACCTTTCCCCTTCCCTTCCACCTTTCCCCTTCCCTTCCCTTCCTTCCCTTCCACATCTCCCCTCTCCCCTTCCCTTCCACCTCTCCCTCTCTCCTTTCCTTCCTTCCCTTCTACCTCTCCTCTCCCCTTCCTTCCCTTCCATCTCTCCTCTCCCCTTCCCTTCCTTCCTTCCACCTCTCCTCTCCCTTTCCCTTCTTTCCCTTCTACTGATCCCCCTCCCCTTCCCTTCCTTACCTTCTACATCTCTCTCTCCCTCCCTTCCCTTCCCTTCCTTCCCTTCCACCTCTCCCCTTCCCTCCCGTCCCTGTCCCGTCCAGAGGGGAACGCTTCTCCTTCCTCTGTAACACAAGGCAGATTAACACTTCAGTTGTGAAGGACAAAAAGTATAGGATGGAAAGTTTAATTAATTTTCACGGAAATTCAACAGGTGCCCAAAGAAAATGTATAGTCTGGAAAAGAGCTGGAGCGGGAGAGAGAGAGAGAGAGAGAGAGAGGAGAGAGAGAGAGAGAGAGAGAGAGAGAGAGAGAGAGAGAGAGAGAGAGAGAGAGTGTAACAAAAAAGGTTCTTTGACTTTTTTTCTCTTAGGGACATGAAGTACGCTACCCTCACCCTCTCCCAGCCTGTGTGTGTGTGTGTGTGTGTGTGTGTGTGTGTGTGTGTGTGTGTGTGTGTGTGTGTGTGCGCTACTAGATTACATACACGTACTGTAATCACAACTTTTACTCTAATTTAAAAACCTTGCTTCTACAAAGTATACAGTAGGATGTGTTCTCTTATGTTCCCAGCCACTTGTAGTCTACTCTTTACTCTTACACCTGACTGTGAACATATGGGAATAAGAAATAACTGAATGGCTAACGAAAAGGTAGTTATTAAACATTCGTAAATCGGTGATAAAGAAATAATAGCTTTTCCTCATACGATTCCTGTAGTAGTGATTCCCTTCAACAGTTGAGGAACCTGTTGCTTCGCCTATTACCTACTGCTGCTGCTGCTGCTTCTCACGGTGGCTACTTTTTCTGCCCTTTTCTTTACTGGTGACTACTTTTTATCCTCTTTTCTTATCTGGTGACTACTTTTTCTGCCCTTTTCTTATCTGGTGACTACTTTTTCTGCCCTTTTCTTATCTGGTGACTACTTTTTCTGCCCTTTTCTTATCTGGTGACTACTTTTTCTGCCCTTTTCTTATCTGGTGACTACTTTTTCTGCCCTTTTCTTATCTGGTGACTACTTTTTATCCTCTTTTCTTATCTGGTGACTACTTTTTCTGCCCTTTTCTTATCTGGTGACTACTTTTTCTGCCCTTTTCTTATCTGGTGACTACTTTTTCTGCCCTTTTCTTATCTGGTGACTACTTTTTCTGCCCTTTTCTTTACTGGTGACTAATTTTTATCCTCTTTTCTTATCTGGTGACTACTTTTTCTGCCCTTTTCTTATCTGGTGACTACTTTTTCTGCCCTTTTCTTATCTGGTGACTACTTTTTCTGCCCTTTTCTTATCTGGTGACTAATTTTTATCCTCTTTTCTTATCTGGTGACTAATTTTTATCCTCTTTTCTTATCTGGTGACTACTTTTTCTGCCCTTTTCTTATCTGGTGACTACTTTTTCTGCCCTTTTCTTATCTGGTGACTACTTTTTCTGCCCTTTTCTTATCTGGTGACTAATTTTTATCCTCTTTTCTTATCTGGTGACTAATTTTTATCCTCTTTTCTTATCTGGTGACTACTTTTTCTGCCCTTTTCTTATCTGGTGACTACTTTTTCTGCCCTTTTCTTATCTGGTGACTAATTTTTATCCTCTTTTCTTATCTGGTGACTAATTTTTATCCTCTTTTCTTATCTTGGTGACTAACCCTTTTTATCCCTTTACTATTTTTTCCTTTTTCTTACTTGTGACTAATTTTTATCCTCTTTTCTTATCTGGTGACTAATTTTTATCCTCTTTTCTTATCTGGTGACTAATTTTTATCCTCTTTTCTTATCTGGTGACTAATTTTTATCCTCTTTTCTTATCTGGTGACTAATTTTTATCCTCTTTTCTTATCTGGTGACTAATTTTTATCCTCTTTTCTTATCTGGTGACTAATTTTTATCCTCTTTTCTTATCTGGTGACTACTTTTTCTGCCCTTTTCTTATCTGGTGACTAATTTTTATCCTCTTTTCTTATCTGGTGACTAATTTTTATCCTCTTTTCTTATCTGGTGACTAATTTTTATCCTCTTTTCTTATCTGGTGACTAATTTTTATCCTCTTTTCTTATCTGGTGACTAATTTTTATCCTCTTTTCTTATCTGGTGACTAATTTTTATCCTCTTTTCTTATCTGGTGACTAATTTTTTCCCTTTTCTTATCTGGTGCTACTTTTTGCCCTTTTCTTATCTGCTATTTTTATATCCTCTTTTTTTTATCTGGTTGTCAATTTTATCCCTTTTTCTTATCTGGTGACTAATTTTTCATCCTCTTTTCTTATTTTTGACTATTTTTTTGCTCTTTTTCTTTTCTTGTGACTAATTTTTATCCTCTTTTTCTTTATCTGGTGGGCTAATTTTTTTCCTTTTTCTTATCTGGTGACTAATTTTTATGCCTTTTCTTATCTGGTGAACCCTTTTTTGTCTGCCCTTTTTTCTTTGTCTTACTATTTTCTGCCCTTTTTCTTTTCTTGGTGACTATTTTTTATGCCCTTTCTTATTGCTACTTTTACTTTTCTTCTGGACTTTTTTTTCTGTTGTACTTTTTCTGCCCTTTTACCCCTTTCTGTTAGTATTTTTATCCTTTTTTTATCTGGTACTTTCTTTTTTTTCTGCCTTTTTCTTTCTCTGGTACTACTTTTTCTGCCCTTTTCTTATAGTTCTGCCTTTTTTTGCCTATTTCTTTGGTGACTCTCTTTCTGCCCTTTTCTTTCTCTTGTGGTGACTATTTTTTCCCTTTTCTTTCTGGTGCTAATTTTTTCCTCTTTTTTTCTGGTGACTAATTTTTATCCTCTTTTCTTATCTGGTGACTAATTTTTATCCCTTTTTCTTATCTGTGACTAATTTTTATCCTCTTTTCTTATCTGGTGACTAATTTTTATCTTCTCTTTTCTATCTTGTGACTAATTTTTTCCTTCTTTTCTTATCTGGTGACTACTTTTTTTGCCCTTTTCTTATCTGGTGACTACTTTTTTCTTCCCTTTTCTTACTTGTTCTCTTTTTTCTGCTATTTTTATCCTGTTCTAATTTGTCCCCTTTTTCCTTATCTATGTACTTTTTTCCCTTTTCTTATCTGGTTATTTTTTGCTCTTTTCTTATCTGGTGACTAATTTTTATCCTCTTTTCTTATCTGGTGACTAATTTTTATCCTCTTTTCTTATCTTGCTTTACTTCTTTTTCTGCCCTTTTTCCTTTTCTTCTGGTGACTACTTTTTCTGCCCTTTTCTTTTGGTACTACTTTTTCTCCTTTTCTTATCTGGTGACTACTTTTTCTCCCTTTTTCTTATCTGTGACAATTTTTATGCCTCTTTTCTTATCTGGTGACTAATTTTTATCCCTTTTTCTTACTGGTGACTACTTTTTTCTCTTTTCTTATCTGTTACTATTTTTTCCCCTTTTCTTATCTGCTTTTCTTATTTTTATCCTCTTTTCTTATCTGGTGACTAATTTTTATCCTCTTTTCTTATCTGGTGACTAATTTTTTCCCTTTTCTTATCTGGTGACTATTTTTCTGCCCTTTTCTATCTGGTTACTTTTCTTTTCTGCCCTTTTTTCTTTCTTTTTTAATTTTTCCTTTTCTTATCTGTGACTAATTTTTATCCTCTTTTCTTATCTGGTGACTAATTTTTATCCTTTTGTCTATTTGTGACTATTTTTTGTCTACTTTTTTCTACTTTTCTTACTGGTCTTTTTCTCTTTTTTCTACTTATTTTTCCTTTCTTATCTGGTGACTATTTTTCTGCCTCTTTTCTTAATGGGTGAACTTTTTTCTCCTTTTCTTTATTTGACTAATTTTTATCCTCTTTTCTTTTTGGCTTCTAATTTTTATCCTTTTTCTTATCTGGTGCATAATTTTTTTCTTCTTTGGTGCTCTATCTGGTGACTTTCTTATCTGGCACTATTTTTTTTCTTTTTTGGTGACTACTTTTTATGCCCTTTTCTTATCTGTACTAATTTTTATCCTCTTTTCTCTATCTGGTGACTAATTTTTATCTCTTTTCTTATTTTGACTTTTTCTACTTTTTTCTGCCCTTTTTTTATCTGGTATTACTTTTTCTCCTTCTAATTTTCTGTACTACTTTCTGGACTAATTTTTTCCCTTTTTTACTGACTAATTTTTCCTTTTCTTATCTGGTCTATTTTTCTTTTTTTTTCTTTTTTCTGGTTCTAATTTTTCTCTTTTTTTATCTCTTTTCTTCTGGTGACTAATTTTTCCCTTTTCTTATCTGTGTCTAATTTTTATCCTTTTCTTATCTGTGACTATTTTTTATTTCTTGCCATTTTTCTTTATCTTTGGTCTACTTTTTATCCTTTTCTTTTTGTAATTTTTTCTGCTTCTTTTTCTGTACTTTTTTCTCTCTTCTTTCTGGTGACTACTTTTTTGCCCTTTTTCTTATTGGTGCTATTTTTTCCTTTTTTGTACTTATTTTGCTTTTTTTATTCTCTATTTCTTATCTTTATGTAATTTTTATCCTCTTTTCTTTTCTGATAATTTTTTCTCTTTTCTTATCTGGTGACTATTTTTCCTCTTTTCTTATACTGGTATGATAATTGTTTTTCCTCTCTTTCTTATCTGGTGAAACTATTTATCCTCTTTCTTATCTGGTGACTAATTTTTATCCTCTTTTTTCTATCTGGTGACTAATTTTTATCCTCTTTCTTTTAGTGTAATTTTTTCTCTCTTTCTTATCTGGTGACTATTTTTATCCTCTTTTTCTTATCTGGTGACTAATTTTTTCCTCTTTCTTATCTGTGACTAATTTTCTATCCTCTTTTCTTATTTTGGTGACTAATTTTTATCTCTTTTTTCTACTGGTGACTATTTTTATCCTCTTTTCTTTCTGGTACTAATTTTTATCTCTTTTCTTATCTGGTGACTAATTTTTATCCTCTTTTTTATCTGGTGACTAATTTTTTATTTCTTATCTGGTGACTATTTTTATCTCTTTCTTATCTGGTGACTAATTTTTATCCTCTTTTCTTATCTGGTGACTACTTTTTCTGCCCTTTTCTTATCTGGTGACTACTTTTTCTGCCCTTTTCTTATCTGGTGACTACTTTTTCTGCCCTTTTCTTATCTGGTGACTACTTTTTCTGCCCTTTTCTTATCTGGTGACTACTTTTTCTGCCCTTTTCTTATCTGGTGACTAATTTTTATCCTCTTTTCTTATCTGGTGACTAATTTTTATCCTCTTTTCTTATCTGGTGACTAATTTTTATCCTCTTTTCTTATCTGGTGACTAATTTTTATCCTCTTTTCTTATCTGGTGACTAATTTTTATCCTCTTTTCTTATCTGGTGACTAATTTTTATCCTCTTTTCTTATCTGGTGACTACTTTTTCTGCCCTTTTCTTATCTGGTGACTACTTTTTCTGCCCTTTTCTTATCTGGTGACTACTTTTTCTGCCCTTTTCTTTACTGGTGACTAATTTTTATCCTCTTTTCTTATCTGGTGACTACTTTTTTTTGCCTCTTTTCTTATACTGGTGACTAATTTTTATCCTCTTTTCTTATCTGGTGACTACTTTTTATCCTCTTTTCCTTATCTGGTGACTAATTTTTATCCCTTTTCTTATCTGGTGACTACTTTTTATCCTCCCCTTTCTTATCTGGTGACTACTTTTTCTGCCCTTTCTTATCTGGTGACTACTTTTTCTGCCTTTTCTTTCTGGTGACTAATTTTTATCCTCTTTTCTTATCTGGTGACTAATTTTTATCCGCCTTTTCTTATCTGGTGACTACTTTTTCTGCCCTTTTCTTATCTGGTGGACTAATTTTTATCCTCTTTTCTTATCTGGTGACTACTTTTTCTCCCTTTTCTTATCTGGTGACTACTTTTTCTGCCTTTTCTTATCTGGTGACTACTTTTTTTCTGCCCTTTTCTTATCTGGTGACTACTTTTTCTGCCCTTTTCTTATCTGGTGACTACTTTTTCTGCCCTTTTCTTATCTGGTGACTACTTTTTCTGCCCTTTTCTTATCTGGTGACTACTTTTTCTGCCCTTTTCTTTACTGGTGACTAATTTTTATCCTCTTTTCTTATCTGGTGACTACTTTTTATCCTCTTTTCTTATCTGGTGACTACTTTTTCTGCCCTTTTCTTATCTGGTGACTACTTTTTATCCTCTTTTCTTATCTGGTGACTACTTTTTCTGCCCTTTTCTTATCTGGTGACTACTTTTTCTGCCCTTTCTTATCTGGTGACTATTTTTCTCCCTTTTCTTATCTGGTGACTACTTTTTCTCCCTTTTCTTATCTGGTGACTACTTTTTCTGCCCTTTTCTTATCTGGTGACTACTTTTTATCCTCTTTTCTTATCTGGTGACTAATTTTTATCCTCTTTTCTTATCTGGTGACTACTTTTTCTGCCCTTTTCTTATCTGGTGACTACTTTTTCTGCCCTTTTCTTATCTGGTGACTACTTTTTATCCTCTTTTCTTATCTGGTGACTACTTTTTATCCTCTTTTCTTATCTGGTGACTAATTTTTTTTGCCTCTTTTTATCTGGTGACTACTTTTCTGCCCTTTCTTATCTGGTTGACTACTTTTTTCTCTTTTTCTTATCTGGTGACTACTTTTTCTGTCCCTTTCTTATCTGGTGACTACTTTTTCTGCCCTTTTCTTATCTGGTGATTACTTTTTATCCTCTTTTCTTATCTGGTGACTACTTTTTATCCTCTTTTCTTATCTGGTGACTACTTTTTCTGTCCCTTTCTTATCTGGTGACTACTTTTTCTGCCCTTTTCTTATACTGGTGACTACTTTTTATCCTCTTTTCTTATCTGGTGACTACTTTTTCTGCCTTTTTGGGGAACTTTTTTCTGCCCTTTTCTTTTCTGTGACTAATCTTTTTTCCCTTTTCTGCTCTGGACTTTTTCGTTTTTTTCCTCTTTCTTTCTGGGAACTACTTTTTCTCCTTTTTCTTACTGGTGACTACTTTTTTCCTCTTTTCTTATCTGGTTGATAAATTTTTCTCCCTTTTCCTTATCTGGTGACTACTTTTTTATCTCTTTTCTATCTGGGACTTTTTTTCTGTCCCTTTCTATCTTTTACTCTTTTCTGCCCTTATCTTATTGGTGTTACTTTTTTTCCTCCCTGACTTAGTGACTGCTTTTTTGCCCTTTTCTTATCTGGTGAACTTTTTTCTCCCTTTTCTTTACTGGGAAATAATTTTTATCCTCTTTTCTCTGATCTAGTGACTACTTTTTCTGCCTTTTTCTATCTGGTGAAATAACTTTTCTGCCCTTTTCTTCTTGTGATTACTTTTTATCTCTTTTTTTTGTACTACTTTTTCCTTTTTGAATTAGTTAATCGTTTTTTCCTTTTTGCCTTAATATTAACGCCTTTTCCATTTTCTGCCATGGGAATTAGTGATTTTCGTTTCTTTCCTTTGCCTTGGAACTTTTTTTCCCTTTTCTCCCGGGATTAGTGATGGCGTTCCTTTTCCTTTTCGCCTTAAACTTGATGTCCCTTTCCCTTTTCCCCAAACAATATAGTTTTCTTCTTCGTTTTTGTGTTTATCCCCATTATCATTATATATGCTTATAATTCATATGCAATTAGATCGAAACCAAAATGCCATTTGCTACGAAAAGCTGGCAAAAAAGTTCTTAAAAAAAAGTTCTTCTGTTGTCATATGTACATATTACGCTGACGTTCAAAATTTTCAAACTGCTCGCGCTTAAACCGTAAATTGGGGATGTCAATGTTTTTAAGAAGAAAGGTGCCTTGCCTCCCTGCGCGGTAAAAAAGGGGGCACGCAGGGAGGCCCGCAGGGGGGCCCACGAACCAGGGGGAGGGAAGACTTTTTTCCCTCCCTTCCCCTTTTCCTTCCCCTCACTCCCCTCCCATCCATCATACTTGACCTTCAACCTCTTCCCCTCACGGGCCCCTCCCCCCACCCCGTACCTTGATTTTCATAAAAAAGGAGTGGGGTTGAAATTTTTTTTTTCACCTAAAAAAACAAAACTTACTTTGTTTCTAGCCCAAATTTCCTCATTTCTACATAGCTCCCCCAAATTTTCCTCCCCCCTCCTCCTCTTCCTCTTCTTTTTCCTCCTCCCCAACTCCCCCCTCCTCCTCTCCCCTCCTCTTTGGGGGTCGTTGTTTAGTGCAATACCCTTAGCGGGTGTACCCCCCAAAAAATTAGTATTTGGGTGTATTTTTCCCTTTTTTTTCTAATATCCCGTTAACGATTTTTAACGATAAATCTATCTCCCCAGTAATTATAAAGGGGCTGAAAAGTGAGACGGGGAATTAAAAAGGGTACCACAAAGGTCATGGGAAAGTATTTTAAAGCAAATTTGACCTTTTTGAAAAGCCAAATATTCTCAGAAATTTAAAAACGTAGATAAAGTATTCCCAACGTAGGTTTTTAAAAGCAAATGGGAGTTTGCTTTTAATTTTGGGGGTCGAGCTCTCCTTCTCCTATGTTACGTAATTTGTAGCCTTTAATCATACGTCCTTAGATAGCTTTTTACTAAGAAATGAAGAAGTGAAGGGAGGAAAAGTGAAGTTTTGTGTGGGGGTTTTGGGGTTTTCTGTCCGGGGGCCCGGCTGGAGGAAAAGGGGAATTTAGGAGAGAAGAAAAGAGAGAGGAGAGAGGAGAGGAGAGAGGGGGATAAAAAGGGGAGAGAAAAGGAGAAAAGAGAGAGAGGAAAAGGAGAGGGGAGGGGGAATAGAGAAGAAGAACAAGGCTTATTGATTCCCCCTGCAGCCTGTCCTCACAGCCCTTTAATTAAAAACCAGCTAATTTCCCTACGACAAACACCACCTCGCCTCCATTATGAGCTGCGACACAATTAGAGCGCAGCTAATTACCTTCCGATAGTTACCTGGTCTAGACGAGGAGGAGGAGGAGGAGGAGGAGGAGGAGGAGGACGAAGCGTATATCGATGCATGTAAAAGTGGAAAAGATGGATAAGTGGGAAAGGTTAGGGGGAAGACAAAAAAAGGGAAAAAGGAAGGGAGGGGAAAGGTTTTCTCTCTCTCTTTTCTCTCTCTCTCTTTTCTCTCTCTTCTCCTTCCTCTTCTCTCTCTCCTCCTCTCCCCCCGTTTTCCCCCTCTCTTTTTAACCCCCCCCTCTCTCCTCTATCTCCCCTTTCTCTTCTCCCCTCCCCTTTTTACCTCTCTCTCTCTCTCTTTTCTCTTTTTTATATTTTTTCATTCTCTCTTTGGTGGTAAAGTAAAAAACTCGATCTGTCGGCAGCAAATTTTCCCTTCATCTTGCCCTTGTTTGTTTGATGGCAAAAAGACAATTTTCGGGGGAATCTTTCAAGTAAGGATTCTGAGAAGTGTGAAAGGGATTTATGAATACTGACTTTTGCTTTCTCTCTCCTCCCCCTTTTCCCTCCCCCTCTCTCTCTCTCTCTCTTTCTCTTTTCCCCTTCTCTCTCTCTCTCTCTTCTTCTCCTCCCCTCTCCTTTTCTCTCTCTCTTTCTTTCTTTTTCTCTCTCTGGCCCCTTCCAATTTTTTTTTATTTTTTTTCCTTTAAATGTACGGGTTCTCTTTCCCCCGCCACTTAAAACCCATCCCTTCCCCCTTTCCTCCCCCCTCCTCCTCCCCCTTTCCCCCTTTCCTCCTCCTCCCCTTTCCTTCCTCCTCCCCCCCTCCTCCTCCTCCTCCTCCTTTTCGTAGGTGGCTCACGTAGTACCCTGCCTGTCTTTTATTCTGTCCTCTCTCCATGTCACCCCCATCACTTGAGGTTGAAAAGACGCCTATCGATCTGCAGTGAAATATTTAATAGACACTGGAGTACTCTGATATTAGTCATTATAACAAGAGTGAAAGGAGTATAGATACCGAGAACACTACTTGATTCTACTACTACAACTCTAATTATTGATATACTTAATAATACGTAATACCAAAGACTACTGGGGTATAGAGAAAGGCTTTTTTACAGTTATAAAATAAAGTAGTAATGAAGAGGTCCGGGAAATAAAGGGGATGAATAAAAATGTTTTGGAGTAAATAGATGAGGAAAAGGGTAAAGAAGATGAGTTTAAATAATAGATTTGTACATTTTAAAAGGGGAGCATAGAAATTGGATACCAAAAAGGGTTCACGAATTTGATTTCTGATTCTGGAATCTATGGGGAGCTTCAGGCATCACTATGCCGGGGTTATGTTTTTTCCCTTTTTTGGGGCGCGTTTTTTAAAGGATGCCCCGCGAGGGATTGAAAATGGATCAGCTGGGGGGGAGTTTTGCCATATATGTAGTGAAAAATTTTGGTTTAAATTTTTTTTTTTCCATAATTTTCTTACTTTTTTTCCAAAACCCAAAAACTCTTTCGGTTGATGTGCGATTGTCGGGCTTGGGGTGAGGGAGGGGTCAGTGGGGAAAAAGGAAATCACAGCCCCCGAAATGCGCCCCATTTTCCACCCCACCCTTTGAAACGGGGTCTTTTTTTGGGGGACGCATTTTTTAAAGGGCCCCATCATATAGAAAGAATGTTTAAAATTTTCAGGGAAATTTAACCCAATTTTGAGCCCCTATCATAGAAAGTTCAGACAAAAAAAAAAAGCCATTCAAATTTAAATTTTTATTTTTTTTTAAATTAAAAAAAGTTTTTTTTTTTTAAATTATTAAACCCCAATTTTTTTTATTTTTTTTTTTTTTTGGGAAACTAAAACCAAATGCTATAAAACTTTTTAAGTAAAATTTTTCTGTGAAGTGGTTTGTTATAGGATAAATTTAGCCAAACTTTGAGGACCTTTTTTCCCCCCCCCCCCCCAAAAATAAATTTTTTGTGACGGGTTTTGGGATGTTTTCTAGGTCAACTTTTGTTTTTTTTAACCCTTTTTTTAAATTTTGGGTTAAGTTTTTTTTGCAGGTATGAAAACCAAAAGTTTTTCTGTTGGCAAATTAACTATATTTAAAAAAAAATAAGGTTTAAACTGAAATTAAATTCAGTTATTTTTTTTTTGTTTTTTATTGTTTATATTTTAAAAAAGTTATAAACTATTCAAACTTCTCCCCGACGTTTGATAGAAGGGAAAATCTTTTTTAAAATGCCCTTTTTGAAAATACAATACAAGAAAAATTGGGGAGGAAGTAGTGAAAGCTTTTAATTTTTTTTCATTTTTTTTTTTTTAAAAAATTAAATAAAAAAAAAAAAAAAAAAACAGAATGGTTTTATTTTTTTGTGAAGTATTTTCCATGATAGTCTGAACATTGTTTTTAGTACATAAAAAATTAAACCATTCTTTTTTAAAAAGGATACCTTAAAAAATTGCACCCCCCTTTTTAATTTAAAACGATAGTAGAAAATAAAAGAGGAAGATGTGGGGGAAAATCAAGGGTTAATTCTATGCTTTGAGGTCAGCATATAAAGAAGATAAACAGTAGTTTTTAAGTAGAAATTTTGAAGATGAAAAAGATACTGGATCCCATCGAGATTTTTGACATGGAAAAAAAAATTTATTAATGATCCCAAATTTTTTTAAAAGGGAAACTTGGGAAAAATAAATGGTGAAAAAATACAAAAATAAAATATCAGAAAAACAAAAAAAAAAAAATGCATTAAATAGACGAAATAAAAAAAAATAAGAAATAAAAAGCGTAAAAAAGGGGGCAAAGAAACGACCCTTTGGTGAAAACTAAACTAGTCCAAAATGTTTTTACACGTAAAAAAAAAGGGATTTTTAATGATACAAATTACCCCACCCCAACACTGAGTTTTCAGGCAGGGAGCGGGGTTCGAACGCTGGCACGCAATAAAAAAAAAAAACCCTATGGACTTGTTGATTACAGATTCAAACAGAAATCAAAACAGGATTAAACGTAAGGGAACAAAAAGATGGAAATGTTTAAGAAACATTTTAAAAAGTTTTTTAGATTAGAAAGGGTAGTTCATTTTTAAAAAAGATATATGACATTTTTTTTATAAATTCGTGTATTTAAGAAAAATTTTTTAAACAAAGATGTTACAGAAATAAAAACCATGATTGAAGTAAGGGAACAAAAATGAAATTATTTTTAAGTAGATTTTTAAAAAGTTGTTTAGTTAAGTAAGTATTGATAATGTTGTTACAGATTCCCCACAGTGAAAAATTTTAATGTTTAAAAAAAAGATTTTACGAAAATAAAAACACATGATTGAAGTAACGGAACAAGAAAAAAGATCCAAATAATGTTTCAGTACACATTTCAACATAGATCCTACGACAAGGGGAGGCAAAAAGGAAAGTTTGGGAAAATTAACATAATCTTTTAAACCGGGAAAAATTTGAATACTAATAAGGGTTTATTTAAAAAAAGGCCCAAAAAAAAACTATTTCCCTGTTTGGGGCAAAACAATTTGGCCGCGCCACAACACCCCAAAACACACCCCCCTACCCCCCCCCCCCCCTTCTTCCTTCCTTCCCCCCCCCTTTCTGCCCCTTTAAATATTCCCCCCTTACTTAATTTACTTACTTACTTCCCCCCCACCACACACCCCCCCACACACAAAACACACAACACACACACAAAACACACCCACACAAAAACACACAAAACCTCCACAAAAAATTTGAATTTTTAATTTTTGCATAAAAATTGAAAATGGATAAGCTAAAAAAATACAAGATAGCAACAAGACAAGGCAATGTTGGTTTAGCACCCAAATCCCTTTAAATTTAGGGGTTTTAAAGAGAGTAACAAAAGCCTTCCCTTTTTAAATATTTTGTTAATGAAGAAAAAAAAGGGGGGAAAGGTAAGATGACAGAATAGCGTGGAGAGTAATTTTGAAAGAATAAAGTAACAAAAAACTTTGCTTTTTGCTTTTTTTTATTAATGATTACGTAAAGGAAAAAAAAGAGAAGTAAGGGAAAAGATATAGAGTAAAAATAGAGAGAAAGTAGAATAGTAGAGGAAAGTAAAAATAGTAAAAAGTAATAGAAAAAGTAGAAAAATAGTAGAGTAGGTTTTTAAGGAGAGAAAAAATAGGGAGAGTAATATGAGTATACGAATATAATACCCCTAACGTGAGAGAGTAGAGTGAAAGTTTAGGGAAAGATTAGGGAAAAAAAATTAAAAAAAAAATTTGCTTTTAAAAAAAAAAAAGAAAAGGGACAAGTAAGATGACAAGAAATAGGGGGAAAAAATAGTAGAAAATAAAGAATAGTAGAGAAAAGAAGTAGAGAATAGTAGAGAAGAAAATTTTGGTAAGAGATGCAGCAGAGGAAAAAAAGGGGGTTATTATTTATGGGACTTAGGGGAAAAATATCTTGTTTAAATAGGAATAAGGTTTAAAAAATTTTGACGCGGCGCTGCAAAAACCCGGGGTGGGGGGAGTACTTCTCCTCCCTGCCCAGGTGAAACGGTTTTCCCCCCCCCCCCCAGGGAACCCCAAAAGCCCCCCCCAAAGGTGAAGGAGACCCAAAAAAAGGGCCCCTCACACCTTACAAAACCCCCTGCCCACCTCCCACACCCCTTTTAACCCTACACCCTAACCCCCCTACCCCCGCCACCCCCACCTCTCGGGCAAACCCAAAACCCAAACCTCTATCTAAAAAACCTTTCTTTCCCTTCCCCCTTTTACCCTACCAACCCCCACTCCCACACCCTGCAAATCCCCAAAAACCTCCCAAACCCCCACCACCCCACCTTGCCCCTGGGCCCCACACCCTTCAACCCCTTTCACCCCACCCCCTCCCCGCAAGTCACATCCCCCTCCCCCCCCCACCTCTCGACCCCCACCCAAAAACCCCCCCACCCAAAACCGCCCTTCTTTCCTTAAACCCATCCTTTTTTTCCTTTTTTTCTTCCTTTCCCTTTTTTCTTACCTACCTATATACTTTTTCCCTTCCCTTTTTTCCCATTTTTTCCCCCTTTCCCTTTTTATATTTCCCCCTTCCTTCCTTCTACCTACCACCTACCATAATTTTTCCTTCCTTGGTTTTCCCCACTTTCCTTCCCTTTCCCACTACCTTCCTTCCTTCCCTTTTTTCCTTCTTACCTTTCTCCCTTCTAAACCGGTTTTAAGATGAGGCTTTTTTAAAGTGGGTGTGTGTGTGTGTGTGTGTGTTGTTTTGTGTGGTGTGTGGTGTGTGTTAATACACCACACACACACACATACACACACACCACCCATACACACACACACACACACACAAAAGGACACATACACATACACAGTACACCCGCACAAAAGTACACGCACGCACACAATTTGTAAAAAAAACCACCCCATACACACGTACACACACACACACACACACACACACACACACACACACACACAAAAACCCGTACAAACACACACAACCCCCACACACACAAAACCCTAAAACACAAAACACACACACACACCCACACACACACACACACACACCACCCAAAAAACAAACCAAAAACCCAAAAACACAAAACAAAAGTACCCGCACAAAACAATTAGTAACACCCAATCCAAAAAACACTTTAGTTTCCCGCAACGCAGTTTTTGGTGGGGTGTGATCAAAAACAGAGCCCCCGCCAAAGTCTGGGTCCGGGAACTACTCTTTTTCCTTTCCCTTTTACCTACAATAAAACCTTTCTCCGCACCTAAACTTCGTGAAATTTTTTACATATACACTGCAATGATCAACAAAATATAGGAAACAGTACATGGGGTCGTTCCCTTATTAACCCGTAAAGCGAAAAGGGTCTCAGGTGGGTTGGGGGCGACCCCCCCGACCAACATAACAAATCCTCATACCGGGCCCTGACTGGGGTTTAAAATGACATTTTTTAATCGTTTAATTTTTTTACCTCATAAGCATTATGTAAGTAAAGGGTTTTAAAATAAAACCCCCTTAGCTCATTTCCCCTCTCTGACTGTCTGAGTGTCTTCCCCGGGTTTTTGTTAGTAGCCTAAATAGCACGCTACCCTCCCTCTTTGGGTGAGGGGGTTGTTTTTTATCTTCTCTTTTATTTTTTGTTTTGGGCTTTATACTCCGTGGTTTAAAAGGGGTTTGGGGTTTCAATACTCAGCAAAAAGGTGTGGGTTTTCGATTCCCCCATAGATTTCCCTTTTCCAACAAAAAATCCTCGGGGGTGGAGGGGTTTTCCCAAAGGGGGCTTAAGTACTCCCGGGGAAAGTCAGGGTTCCCCCGGGGTTCACCCGTTTAGGGTTTTAGTGGAACAAGTGTCACGGCTGGCTTTGGGGTTCACACGTGGGGGTTGGACGAAATCCCCTAAACGCCTTAATAATCCTAATTAAAAATTAAAAAAAAAAAAAAAAAAAAAAAAAAAAAAAAAAAAAACCATCCCCCTCCTACCACTACTATACTACTCCCCCTCCTCCCGTCCATCTACCCCCTTCCCTCTTGGCCCAAAGGGGGGGGAAAAAAAGGTGGATAAGAGGAAAAACCCCCCCCCTTCCCCCTTCCCCTTCCCCCTTCCCCCCCCGTCCCCTTTCCTCCTTCCCCCGGGGTAAGGGGAAAGGGAAAAAGGGGATAAGAGGAACCTCCCCCCCTTTCCCCTTTCCCCCTACCCCCCCCCCCCCGTCCATCACCTTCTTCCCTCTGGCTAAGGGGAAAGGGAAAAAGGTTGGGGTAAGAGGAACCTCCCCCCTTCCCCCCTTTCCCCCTTCCCCCCCCCCTCCCGGCCCTCTACCTTCTTCCCCCTGGCTAAGGGAAGGAAACAGGTGGGGTAAAAGGAACCTCCCCCCTTCCCCCTTTCCCCCCCCCTCCCCTCCAAATTTCCTCCTTCCCTCGGGGTAAGGGAAGGAAACAAAGGGGGATAAGAGGGAAAACCCCCCCCCCCTTTCCCCCTTTCCCCCCCCCTCCCCCTCCCCCCTCCCTCTACCTCCCTTTCCCCCTGGCTAAGAAGGGGAAAAGGGGGGGATAAGAGGAAACCCCCCCTTCCCCCCTTCCCCCCCCCTCCCCTCCATCTACCTCCTTCCCTCTGGCTAAGGGGGAAGGGAAAAATTGGGTAAGAGGAACCTCCCCCCCCTTCCCCCCTTTCCCCTTTCCCCCCCCCCTCCCGTCCCTCTACCTCCTTTTCCCCTGGGTAAGGGAAGGAAAAAAGGTGGTAAGAGGAACCTCCCCCCTTCCCCCCCTTTCCCCCTTTCCCCCCCCCCCCCCATCTACCTCCTTCCCCCGGCTAAGGGAAGGAAACAGGTGGATAAAGAGGAACCCCCCCCCCCTTCCCCCTTCCCCCCTTTCCCCCTTCCCCCCCCGTCCATCTACCTCCTTCCCTTCCCGGCTAAGGGAAAGGGAAAAAGGTGGATAAGGGGGAACCTCCCCCCTTTTCCCCCTTTCCCCCTTCCCCCCTCCCGTCCATCTACCTCCTTCCCCCCTGGCCCAAGGGGGGAAACAGGGGGGATAGAGGAAAACCCCCCCCCTTCCCCTTCCCCTCCCCCTCCCGTCCATCTACCTTTCCCTTTCCCCCTGGGTAAGGGGAAAAAAACCCGGTGGATAAAAGGAAACCCCCCCCTTCCCCCTTCCCCCCCCCTTTCCCCCCATCTACCTCCTTCCCCTGGCTAAGGGAAAAAAACAGGTGGGGAAAAAGGAAATCCCCCCCTTTCCCCCCTTTCCCCCTTTCCCCCCCCCCTCCCGTCCTTCCCCCCCTTCCCCCTGGCTAAGGGAAGGAAACAGGTGGATAAAGAGGAACCTCCCCCCTTCCCCCTTCCCCCTTTCCCCCCCCCCTCCCCCTCCATTACCTTCTTCCCTTTGGGGTAAGGGAAGGAAACAGGGGGGATAAAAGGAACTCCCCCCCTTCCCTTTCCCCCTTTCCCCTTTCCCCCTCCCCTCCATCTACCCCCTTCCCCTTTGGGGTAAAGGGGAAGGGAAAAAGGGGGAAAGAGGGGAAACCCCCCCCCCTTTCCCCTTCCCCCCCCCCTCCCCTCCAAAATTTTCCCCCCTTCCCCCTGGCAAGGGGAAAGGGAAAAAGGTGGAAAAAGGAACCTCCCCCCTTCCCCCCCTTTCCCCCTTCCCCCCCCCCCCCCGTCCCCTCTACCTCCTTCCCTCGGCAAGGGAAGGAAAAAAGGTGGATAAGAGGGAAACCCCCCCCCTTCCCCCTTTCCCCTTCCCCCTTTCCCCCTCCCGTCCCTCTAAACCCCTTCCCTCTGGGTAAGGGGGAAGGGAAAAAAAGGGGGAAAAAGGGAACCCCCCCCCTTCCCCTTCCCCCCCCCCTCCCCTCCCCTCTCCTCCTTCCCTTGGGGTAAGGGAAAGGGAAAAAGGTGGTAAGGGGGAAACCCCCCCCTTCCCCTTCCCCCCCCCTCCCGTCCATTACCTCCCCTTCCCCTGGCTAAGGGAAAGGGAAAAAGGTGGATAAAAGGAACCTCCCCCCTTTCCCCCTTCCCCCCCCCCTCCCCTCCATCCCACCCCCCTTCCCTTTTGGCTAAGGGAAAGGGAAAAAGGGGGGTAAGAGAACCTCCCCCCCTTTCCCCCTTTCCCCCCCCCCCTCCCGTCCATCCCACCTCCTTCCCTCGGCCAAGGGAAGGAAAAAAGGGGGGATAAGAGGAACCCCCCCCTTTCCCCCCTTTCCCCCTTAAGGAAGCTTTTAAATTTTTTTTTGTATGTTCCTTGTATTTTATTAATGATTTAATTTTTATATGAGATAATAAAGGTTGGGGGTAAACACAAAGAATAGAGGCAGCCCGAAGTGAAAATAATAATAATTTAAAAATAGGGTTTGTAACTAAAACCTTGCTTATTTATTAATGAGTTATCATTTTCCCCCCCCTCCACCTTCCCCTCCCCTCCAAACTTACCTCTAATAAAATGTGTAAGGGGTTTATTATGCCCCATACCGATTATTCAACATGAGGGTTTTAAACGATAAATATTAAGATTGAGATTTTTAAAAATAGATTAAGGAATAAAAAGTCTAGCATAGTATAGCAAGGGCGAGGCCCGGGTTTTTAGTTAGTCTTTTTAATAATAATTCTTTTAGCCTATATTTTTTTATAGGTAAAAGCGGAGCTTTGGGGTTTTTTGTTATCTTGTTATATTTTAATTTTTTCTTTTTTTGCCTATATTTTTTTTTTGTACTGCACGTATAAAATTGAAACGTGAAGAAAAAAAAAACGGTATTAACGTTTTATAATTATATTTTTAAAAAAAAAAAAAGAGGAAAAAAAAGCAATGTTGGGTGAATGGTCCCAAAAGAGAGGAGAGAGGAGAGGAAAAAAGAGAGAGGAGAGGGGAGAGAAGGGGGGAGAAAAGAGAGAAGAGAGAGAGAGAGAGAGAGAGAGAGAGATTTAAAATACTTTTATCCCATCTAGAAAATTTGCAAGTACCAAAAATACAAGGTTATTGACTATAAAAGCGCCACCACGCCAGGCCCAACTTTGGGGGGCCCCGAACCCCTGCTGTCCCGGGGACGCTACATGCGATCCGAAGCTCTTTCCAACCGAGCCACCCTGGGCTGGAGAAAAGAGAGAGAGAGGAAGGGGGAGAGAGAGAGAGGGGAGGGGAGAGAAGAGAGAGAGAGAGAGAATCTTGATCTTTGTTTTTTTTGTGTTGCTCCCTTTTCCTTCTTTTTCCTATTTTTTAATTTTTATGTTCATGTATTTTTCTTGCTTTGAAATGTTTTTTGTTTGGTTTTCCTTTCTTTCCCCTTCCCCCTCTTAAATTTTGTTTATTATCAATCATAACTTTTTGGATCTCCCTTTTTTTAAAATTTTTTTTTGGCTTTTTCTCTCCTTTTCCCCTTTCTTTTTCCCTCTTTTCCCCCCCCCCCTTCCCCTTTTTCATTCTCAAATACTCCTTCCATCCCCTTTCCCCTTTTTTTCAGGGTTCCCCCCTTTAAATAAATAACATTCCCCCTCCTTTCCCCCCTTTCCCCTTTCCCCTCCCTTCCCCTTTCCCCCCTTCCCCCAAATACCCTTCCCCCGCTTCCCCCAAAAACATTCCCCCCCCCTTCCCCTCCCCCCTTCCCATCTCTCCCACTTCCCCCTTCCCTTAAATAACATTCCCCCTCCCTTTCCTCGCTCTACTTCCCCCTTCCCCTAAGTAACATTCCCTCCCCTTCCCCTAAATAACATTCCCTCCCCTTCCCACTCTCTCTCCTCCTACTTCCCCCTTCCCCTAAGTAACATTCCCTCTTCTTCCCCCTCCCTTCCCGTCCCTTCTACGCTTCCACACCACTTCCCTTAAATAACACCCTCTCTCTTTTTCCTTTCCCTTATCTACCGCTAAGTCCACAAAACAGGTAAAAGGGCATGAGGAACGCAAGGTAGTGGTGGTAGTGGTGTGTGGTGGTGATGGTGGTGGTGGTGTGTGGTGGTGGTGGTGGTATGTGGTAGTGGTAGTGGTGGTGGTGGTGGAAAAAGAGGAGAGAGAGAGAGAGAGAGAGAGAGAGAGAGAGAGAGAGAGAGAGAGAGAGAGAGAAGAGAGAGAGAGAGAGGAGGGAGAGAGAGGAGAGAGAGAGAGAGAGAGAGAGAGAGAGAAGAGAGAGAGAGAGAAAGAAGGAGAGGTGTGAGAGATGCAGATGCAGTCAAAAAAAGTGGTGGTGGTTGTCATTCCTCCTCACTCCGCTTGCTCTCTCCCTGTTCCTGTTTCGTCCGCGATTCGATCTCTCTCCGTCGTTCATCTGCTCCTCCTCTCCCGCTGGCTCTCTCTCTCTCTCTCTCTCTCTCTCTCTCTCTCTCTCTCTCTCTCTCTCTCTCTCTCTCTAGCTCATTGTGTGTATGCGCCTAATAAAAAAATCACAGAACCTCTTAATGAGTGAAAAAGGGACAACAATACACCTGGATATTTTTTTGGACCAGGACTGTATCAAAAGGGGAAAAATGTGACGGCAAGGAGGAAAAGACAAGGAAATGGAGAAGGTGCAGGAGAGGAGAAAAAAAGGAGAGTATAAAGGCGCGACTCCACCGAGGCAACACAGGCAACATGTAGCATGCGACTTGACTGGCTTTCAACAAATATGTTGAATACGGCTTTCAACCAGGAGACATGTTGCCTGCGACAAGGCAACATCGTTGTTGCTTGTAGCATGCTACATCCTATGTTGACTGTTGAATGCCACAAAACCTTTTCCACCAATTCAACAAAAACTAAGCCAGTTGTCAACACGATGTCTCAGCAGACGGTCGCTGCTGCTGCATATGTCAGCAGAAACACAGCAAAAATTGCTGTATCGCAAAAAAAACAAAAAAAACCACCGATGGTGGAAGAGAGGACTTTTTATGGGCAGTAACATTGCTCAAAATGATTTTATTGAAAAATTACTGTCCGATGACCAATCACTTTCCAAGAACTTTTCAAGGATGAGTTTTGGAAGATTTCAATTACCTTCTCGACAAAGAGAGTCCCAGGATTAGGAAGAGTGACACAAATTACCGGGAAGCCGTACCACCTAAAATCAGACTTTTAGTGACATTGCGCTTCCTAGCTACTGGAGAAAGTTATACATCTCTCATGGACCTCTTCAGAATTTCTGAAACTACTATTTCAAGGACTGTGCCGGAAGTATGCCAAGCAATCATCGAAGCACTACGAGATGTAGTTAAGGTAAGTTTACTATAAGTGTATATAGACTACTACTACTACTATTACCACTATTATTACTACAGCAGTAATAATAATAATAATAATAATAATAATAATTATCTATACTATAATAATAAGAGGGCGGTCTGTCTGTCTGTCCGTCCGTCACAGTCACTCAACTCTACGGTCACCGCTACCAACTTTCAGGGGTCTATGATACGAGGTGATAAAAATTCATAACGAGTGATGTTTATCACATTCATAATTTGTTGTCATTTCAGTTACACCTCTCTAATAAAACCATATTATCAACCGGTATATTTATAGTAATAATAATAATAATGAGATTGTAACATGTTAATAATAATGACACTAGTAAAATGCAATCAATAAGGTTTATTCACCTGAACAATTTATCGGCTAATCCCCGCAGTGCATCTAGTTTAGCATGGTGGTTATTCTTGTAATCTGTCAAGCGTATATCCAAAGACTACTGTATACAGTAGTCTTTTACAGTAGTCTTTTTTACAGTAGTCTACAGTAGTCTACTGTATACAGTAGTCTTTGGTATATCCAAAGACTACTGTATACTGGACTTGCTACTCGTGCCCCGCGCCAGCCCGCCCATGACCAGTGGAGGCCAGTTTTGCGATTCCTGACATTTTCGAACATCACTCCCATCTCCCTTCCTATGGTTTATCAGTATAAATGATATACCGTTATCTTTGTAAATGTTTGCTCTATAATATTATCAAATAAAAAACAGTAAAATAAACTAAAGAAATGTCATTATGAGAGAGTGAAGAAATATGCATGAACTCAATATTCACTTAAACTCTTCGCCATTTAATAGTTTGCGAGAAAACGTTTTACATGAAACAGCAATATAAACGGATTGTCATTAGCTTTTCATTGATATATTTAGTTTTCGGATAAATTAATTAGAACCATGCCTAAATTAGCGTTAACTAAAAATATAACATTATCAATCGGATCAGCAAGTAAAAAGGTGTTCCATGAATATAGTAGACTATGGTTTATCAGTATAAATAATACACTGCTATCTTCGTAAATGTTTGTTCTATAATATTACCAAATAAAAAACTGTGAAATACACTAAAGAAATGCCATTATGAGACTGAAGAAATATGCATGAACTTAAACACTTAACTCTTCGCCATTTAATATTTTGCGTAAAAACTTTTACATGAAACATACCAATAAAAGCGGAATTTTATTAGCTTTCCATTGATATATTTAGTTTTCTGATACATGAATTAGAACTATGCATGAATTAACGTTAACTAAAACAATTACATCATCAATCGGGTAATTTTACCGATTGATAAGGTTATTTATTTAGTTAACGCTAATTTATGAATAGTACTAATTGATTTATAAGAAAGCGAAATATATCAATGGAAAGCTAATAAAATTCCGCTTTTATTGATATGTTTCATGTAAAATGTTTACTCGCAAACTATTAAATGGCGAAGAGTTTAAGTGTTTAAGTTCATGCATATTTCTTCACTCTATCATAATGACATTTCTTTAGTGTATTTTACTGTTTTTTATTTGATAATATTATACAACAAACATTTACGAAGATAACGGTATATCATTTATACTGATAAACCATAGGAAGGGAGATGGGAGTGATGTTCGAAAATGTCAGGAATCGCAAAACTGGCCTCTATTGGAAATAGCCCAAACTGAGTAGCAAGTCCTGTATACAGTAGTCTTTGGTATATCCCATGGATAGAGCCGCAAGTTTCCTATATTCTTCTATAAATTTTACGGTTTTTTCTTGAGACCAATTCTTCTTGTTGCTTTCAACATCGAATCCTTTCCGCGACTGGTGGGAAGGCGTTCAACACTAGGCAACAGGCTAAATCTTGTCGCATGCGTCAGGTTATACGGCAACATGTTGCCACCTGTCGCATGCCACACAGTCGCATGCTACATGTTGCCTTCTGTTGAACTGGTTGAAACACACTTGGCGTATGCGACAATGTAGCATGCCACATGTTGCCAAAATGTTGCCTCGGTGGAATCGCGCCTTAAGAGTGGAGGAAAAAAATGGAAGGAGGAAGAATAGGGGATTGAGTGGAGAGAGAGAGAGAGAGAGAGAGAGAGAGAGAGAGAGAGAGAGAGAGAGAGAGAGAGAGAGAGAGAGAGAGAGAGAGAGAGAGAGAGAGAGAGAGAGAGAGAGAGAGAGAGAGAGAGAGAGAGAGAGAGAGAGAGAGAGAGAGAGAGAGAGAGAGAGAGAGAGAGAGAGAGAGAGAGAGAGAGAGAGAGAGTAGTAACTTGTGACCCGGAAACACTGGCTTAATTATTATGGGCTGTAGTGGACAATAATGTTTTTGGAATGCCTTGTTCAATAGTCAAATGAAGCTTTTTGTAGTAGTGCTTTATTTCTGAAGTGGATTTAGATTACAGTATTGAACAGTGTTATTACTACTATCATTATTGTTTTTATTGTTATTATTAAAATTATTATTCTTAGTATATTTATTATTGCTTTTACTATTGCCCTGACCTTTCACACTACTCTTGTTTTTTTCTAATGTTTTTTATTATTATTATTTTTATTATTATTATTATTATTATTGTTTGTTATTGTTTATCTATTTGACTTATTCGTCTCGTTGTTGTTTTTGTTGTTGTTTTTTGCTTGTTAATGGGTGGTTTACGTACTTGCTTGTTTGATATCATGGTTTTTTTCTGATTGTTAGTTTAAATTTACTCCTTGAAATAGTAATAATAGCAATTAAATTATTCAATAAATATGTAACACACTTTATATGGACTCCTGAAAACATTGTCGGAACCGGATTTAAATTTCCAGTCGCGATTCGTTGCTGTAAAAATTAATTCCGGGTTGACTAGTAGTTTGTTTTTTCACACACACACACACACACACACACACACACACACACACACACACACACACACACACACACACACACACACACACACACACACACACACACACACACACACTTTGTAATTAAGCTGTATTTCTATCTTTGTTTATAACATTAAGGAATTGTATAATACTGGACACACATACGTATATAAACTAAGAATTCAGTCTTATACGTGAAATAGATAATGGAAATGAAAATAAATAAAAAGAAGAACGATGGGAGAAGAAAAAAATAGAGAAGACAAAACAACACAAGATGATTGACTTTTTGATTGATTGATTGTTTTATTAGGCTTAACATAACACACATAAAGTTAATTATACATTACTTATATACAAGCCGCGGTCCGTTGGGCCGAGACTCTTTTATGGACATGATGCCTTAGATTTTTTTTTTAATGACGTACAACAGTCGTGGAATTGTGTGGACAATGAGAGAGAGAAAAAAAATCTAGTAAAGAAAGGGAAGACATTTTTTTTTGACAAGGAGTCAACTGGTGGAAATGAAAGTTGGAATCCATCAAGGCAAAGAAATATAAAAAATGGTAATTGAAAGAATGAAAAAAGACGAAACTGAAACTTGAGGAAACTTTTAGGGAATGAAACACGAACCGAATTAGAGGGAAGTCAAGGAAGGAGGAGGGATGAAAACCAATCCATCAGGAAAGACGAGACCAAGGGATTAAAAAGACAAAACAAATGAAAAAGAAACTAAGGATGAAAGAATAAGAACGAAATTATTGAATAAGATTAAGAAAATAAGAAGTTCAATAATGGCGAGGAAATAGGAAGTGGAAAACCATGACACGAAAGATAAAAACAGAAGAATTAAATTAAGAAAAAAATGGAATGAAGGAAAGTACGACGGAGATCAATAATAAAGAATCGGAATGAAAAGAAGGAAAAAAAACCAACCAGGTGTAAATAATGAACAGAAATGAAGAAAGAAGGAAAGAAAAGAGAAACCAGCACTAAATTTGATGATAGAAGGGAAAGAAAGAAGGAAATAATAAATGAATGAAGGAAGTAATAAGATTAAGAAAATAAGAAGTTCAATAATAGCGAGGAAATATGAAGTAGAAAACCATGACACGAAAGATAACAACTAAAAAATAAAATATAATAAATGGAATTAATGAATAAGTAAAAATGGTGATGGAAAGAAGGGAAAAAAAGAGAAACTAGGGGTCAATAATGAACAGAGAGGAAGAAAGAAGGAAGGAAAGGAGAAGCCAGGACTAAATTAAGATGAAAAAGGCAAAGAATGAAAGATAACAAAAGGAATGAAGGAAGCTACAACAGAGAGAAGTCATTATAAATCCGGATGGAAAAAAGGAGAAAAAAATAAAACAAGGGGTAAATAAAGAACAAAGGAAAAAAAGATGCCAGGACTAAATTGAGATGAAGTAAGTAAGTGAGTAAGTAAGTAAGTAAGTAAGTAAGTAAGTAAGGAAGGAAGGAAGGAAGGAAGGAAGGAAGGAAGGAAGGAAGGAAGGAAGGAAGGAAGGAAGGAAAGAAGGAAGGAAGGAAGGAGAAGCCAGGAAGCGGAACAGTGCTGTGTGTGGTGACGTTTGGTATTTTCTTCCTTATTTTGCAGGACAGGGTTGTTGACATGTCTCTTTAAAGGGTTGTGAATAAAAATAAGACTGTGAAAATAAAAGGAGGAGGAGAGATACAGAGGGGAGGAGGAGGAGGAGGAGGAGGAGGAGAGAGAGGAGGAGGAGGAGGAGGAGGAGGAGGAGGAGGAGGAGGAGAAGAAGAAGAAGAAGATGAAGCAGGAGGAGATCTTTTAAAGTGTCTGTTGACCTGCCAATGTTGAGGTCAAATCTTGTGGCACCATGTGTGTGTGTGTGTGTGTGTGTGTGTGTGTGTGTGTGTGTGTGTGTGTGTGTGTGTGTGTGTGTGTGTGTGTGTGTGTGTGTGTAGTGTGTGTGTGTGTGTGTGTGTGTGTGTAAATTAATTGAAACACAATATCCTTGAAATATTGGTGTAGTTTTGTTGCCTTTTTCAAATTTTCATCTAGTTTGCTTTCCATTTCTCTCTCTCTCTCTCTCTCTCTCTCTCTCTCTCTCTCTCTCTCTCTCTCTCTCTCTCTCTCTCTCACTGTCTGTCTATGTCTGTATCTCTGCCTTTCTGTCTGTTTGCCTGTGAGTCTAAAATATTTGTGTGTTTGAATGGGTACATTCATCAAGTAGGGTACGCGTACACATTAGAAATAATTTAAGTGAATATGAGAGAGAGAGAGAGAGAGAGAGAGAGAGAGAGAGAGAGAGAGAGAGAGAGAGAGAGAGAGAGAGAGAGAGAGAGAGAGAGAGAGAGAGAGAGAGAGAGAGAGAGAGAGAGAGAGAGAGAGAGGAGAATGAGAGAGAGAGGAGAGAGAGAGAGAGAGAGAGAGAGAGAGAGAGATAAAGTATATAACTTGAGAGAGAGAGAGAGAGGACTGAGAGAGAAGAGAGAGAGAGAGAGAGAGAGAGAGAGAGAGAGAGAAGAGAGAGAGACCCCTTGCCCTAGTCTCTTCTTTGACATGGACTCCTCCTCGTACGCACACTTCTATGGATGCTCTGGTTTTCATTTACTCTTTGTCTTGCCCTTGCTCGTCCCCTCGCGTCGTATTTTTGTGCCGCCCTTTCCTCTATCCCGCCCTCTGTCACGCACCCAATAGACAGCACCCTTTGACCGGCCTCAAAAAGTAACATAAAAATGTAGAACAATATATGAAGATTTTTTTTTCTCTCGCTTTTTTTTTTTCTCTCTCTCTCTCTCTCTCTCTCTCTCTTCTCTCTCTCTCTCTCTCTCTCTCTCTCTCTCTCTCTCTCTCTCTCTCTCTCTCTCTTTTCTCTCTCGCTCTCTCTCTCTCTCTCTCTCTCTCTCTCTCTCTCCTCTTCTCTCCTTTTTATTTTTATTTTCTCTCTCTCTCTCTTCTCTCTCTCTCTCTCTCTCTCTCCTTTTCAGTTATTTATGATGCTAAGTCTTCTCTCTCTCTCTCTCTCTCTCTCTCTCTCTCTCTTTTCCTCTCTCTCTCTCTCTCTCTCTCTCTCTCTCTCTCTCTCTCTCTCTCTCTCTCTCTCTCTCTCTCTCTCTCTCTCTCTAAAGCCTTGTAGTCCTGTATGGTAAGTTATTTAATGGTATCAGTGTCTAAAACTGTCACTTAATAGATCCAAAATTTCAATATTATCAAAGTATGACGCCTTAGTAGTCATTCAGCAATCACACAAATACTTCCTATAACTGAACATCTTCCTGCATGAAAAGAAAAAAAATGTTTATTGTGAAATTCGGGTATCAATTAGAGGAAAGTGTTGTATGTGTTCTAATATTCCTATTCTGTCCCGAGGTTTTTTCGCTTCGTCGACTGTCACCACATTTAAACATTAATATTTAATGTGTTGTTGTGTTGCTCTGAAATTCATACATAAATAGTGCCGTGCG
>JACEEZ010026216.1:45633-50633 GCA_016584305.1 Chionoecetes opilio | reverse complement strand
GGTGTTAATGGTGTTATGGTGTTAATGGTGTTATGGTGTTATGGTGTTATGGTGTTAATGGTGTTATGGTGTTAATGGTGTTATGGTGTTATGGTGTTATGGTGTTATGGTGTTAATGGTGTTATGGTGTTAATGGTGTTATGGTGTTATGGTGTTTACATGTACGAAACAAAATTGTTAGCAAATATTTTCCTCTAATAATGGCAGCGCACATTCAAGCAAATCCGGCTCATATAAACAAAACTCATTCATTTCAGCAACCACTCCTATATCAGCGTATTTACATATACCTGATTCCTGCCACAGACAGTACATCACTTTAACATCATTTACATACTGTAGGTCTGTGGAAACATCACAAACAGCATATGAACTAATATATTATTCTAGGTATTAACTTGCCGGCAGTATTCTTGCCTTGTTAATTAATGAGGAATAAATGTTTGCATGAAGGTTAATGTTGCCATAAAACTTATCTTTGTGAAAAAAATAGCCACATAAATGCTTGTGTATTGCGTAGTTGGCTAATGACTTTATTGCTTTAGTTTCTTGCTCCAGATTCTTCTTCAGGAGTATCATGTATTAACAAATGGACAATAAATAAAGAATTACGAGTTATGCAATTCAGGAAGACCGCGAACTAATGTATCATATATGGGTGTGTTGTGACGGGTCGTGACTGGCGGCGGGACACTTGTTATAGTAATGGGCGTGTATACTCATGGTTCTCCTCGCCCACCTACTCATGGTCCTCCCCACCACTTACTCATGGTCCTCCCCACCACCTACTCATGGTTCTCCCCACCACCTACTCATGGTTCTCCCCACCACCTACTCATGGTTCTCCCCACCACTTACTCATGGTTCTCCCCGCCACCTACTCATGGTTCTCCCCACCACCTACTCATGGTTCTCCCCATCACCTACTCATGGTTTTCCCCGCCACCTACTCATGGTTCTCCCCACCACCTACTCATGGTTCTCCCCGCCACCTACTCATGGTTCTCCCCGCCACCTACTCATGGTTCTCCACACCACCTACTCATGGTTCTCCCCGCCACCTACTCATGGTTCTCCCCGCCACCTACTCATGGTTCCCCACCACCTACTCATGGTTCTCCCCACCACCTACTCATGGTTCTCCCCGCCACCTACTCATGGTTCTCCCCACCACCTACTCATGGTTCTCCCCACCACCTACTCATGGTTTTTCCCCCCCACCTACTCATGGTTCCCCACCACCTACTCATGGTCCTCCCCACCACCTACTCATGGTTCTCCCCACCCCCTACTCATGGTTCTCCCCACCACCTACTCATGGTTCTCCCCACCACCTACTCATGGTTCTCCCGCACCTACTCATGGTTCCCCATCACCTACTCATGGTCCTCCCCACCACCTACTCATGGTTCTCCCCACCACCTACTCAAAGGTTCCCCCCACCACCTACTCATGGTCCTCCCCACCACCTATACTCATGGTTCTCCCACCACCTACTCATGGTTCTCCCCACCACCTACTCATGGTTCTCCCCACCACCTACTCATGGTTCCCCGCCACCTACTCATGGTTCTCCCCACCACCTACTCATGGTTCTCCCCCCCACCTACTCATGGTTCAACCCACCACTTACTCATGGTTCTCCCCCCCACCTACTCATGGTTCTCCCCACCACCTACTCATGGTTCCCACCACCTACTCATGGTTCTCCCCACCACCTACTCATGGTTCTCCCCACCACCTACTCATGGTTCTCCCCACCACCTACTCATGGTTCTCCCCACCACCTACTCATGGTTCTCCCCACCACCTACTCATGGTTCTCCCCACCACCTACTCATGGTTCTCCCCACCACCTACTCATGGTTCCCCACCACCTACTCATGGCTCCCCACCACCTAATCATGGTTCTCCCCCCCACTTACTCATGGTCCTCCCCACCACCTACTCATGGTTCTCCCCACCACCTACTCATGGTTCTACCCCCCACCACTCATGGTTCTCCCCACCACTTACTCATGGTCCTCCCCACCACCTACTCATGGTTCTCCCCACCACCTACTCATGGTTCTCCCCACCACTTACTCATGGTTCCCCACCACCTACTCATGGTTCTCCCCGCCACCTACTCATGGTTCTCCCCACATCTACTCATGGTTTCCCCACCACCTACTCATGGTTCTCCCCTCCACTTACTCATGGTTCCCCACCACCTACTCATGGTTCTCCCCGCCACCTACTCATGGTTCTCCCCACCACCTACTCATGCTTCTCCCCGCCACCTACTCATGGTTCTCCCCACCACCTACTCATGGTTCCCCACCACCTACTCATGGTTCTCCCCACCACCTACTCATGGTTCTCCCCACCACCTACTCATGGTTCTCCCCACCACCTACTCATGGTTCTCCCCACCAAATACTCATGGTTCCCCACCACCTATCATGGTTCTCCCCGCCACCTACTCATGGTTCCCATCCCCCTACTCATGGTTCTCCCCACCACTACTCATGGTTCCCCCCCACCTACTCGTGGTTCTCCCCACCACCTACTCATGGTTCTCCCCACCCTTTCTCATGGTTCCTCACCACCTATCATGGTTCCCCACCACTTACTCATGGTTCTCCCCACCACCTACTCATGTTTCTCCCACCAACCTATCATGGTTCTCCCCACCACCTACTCATATTTCTCCCCACCACCTACTCATGGTTCTCTCCACCACCTACTCATGGTTCTCCCCACAACCTACTCATGGTTTTCCCCACCACATAAATCATGGTTCTCCCCACCACTACTCATGGTTCTCCCCACCACCTACTCATGGTTTTCCCCCACCTTACTCATGGTTCTCCCCACCACCTACTCATGGTTCTCCCCGCCACCTACTCATGGTTCTCCCCACCACCTACTCATGGTTCTCCCCGTCCACCTACTCATGGTTCTCCCCGCCACCTACTCATGGTTCTCCCCACCACCTACTCATGGTTCCCCACCACCTACTCATGGTTCTCCCCGCCACCTACCTATGGTTCTCCCACCACTTACTCATGGTTCTCCCCACCACTTACTCATGGTTCTCCCCACCACCTACTCATGGTTCTCCCCACCACCTACTCATGGTTCTCCCCACCACCTACTCATGGTTCTCCCCACCACCTACTCATGGTTCTCCCCACCACCTACTCATGGTTCTCCCCACCACCTACTCATGGTTTTCCCCACCACTTACTCATGGTTCTCCCCACCACCTACTCATGGTTCTCCCCGCCACCTACTCATGGTTCTCCCGACCACCTACTCATGGTTCTCCCAGCTCACCTACTCATGGTCTCCCGTCCACCTATCATGGTTCTCCCCACCACCTACTCATGGTTCCCCACCACCTACTCATGGTTCTCCCCACACCTACTCATGGTTCTCCCCACCACTTACTCATGGTTCTCCCCACCACCTACTCATGGTTCTCCCCACCACTTACTCATGGTTCTCCCCACCACCTACTCATGGTTTTCCTCACCACCTACTCATGGTTCTCCCCCCCACCTACTCATGGTTTTCCCCACCACCTACTCATGGTTTCCCCACCACTTACTCATGGTTCTCCCCACCACCTACTCATGGTTCTCCCCACCACCTACTCATGGTTTTCCCCACCACCTACTCATGGTTCTCCCCACCACTTACTCATGGTTCTCCCCGCCACCTACTCATGGTTCTCCCCACCACTTACTCATGGTTCTCCCCACCACTTACTCATGGTTCTCCCCACCACCTACTCATGGTTCTCCCCACCACCTACTCATGGTTCTTCCCGCCACCTACTCATGGTTCTCCCCACCACCTACTCATGGTTCTCCCCGTCCACCTACTCATGGTTCTCGTGGGCACTTACTCATGGTTCTCCCCGCCAAACCCACTCATGGTTCTCCCCACCACTTACTCATGGTTCTCCCCACCACTTACTCATAGTTCTCCCCACCACCTGCTCATGGTTTCCCCGCCACCTACTCATGGTTCTCCCCACCACCTACTCATGGTTCTCCCAGCTCACCTATCATGGTTCTCCCCACCACCTACTCATGGGTTCTCCCCACCACCTACTCATGGTTTCCCCACCACCTACTCATGGGTTTTCCCCACCACTTACTCATGGTTCTCCCGCCACCTACTCATGGTTCTCCCCACCACTTACTATGGTTCTCCCCACCACTTACTCATGGTTCTCCCCACCACCTACTCATGGTTCTCCCCACCACTTACTCATGTTCTCCCCGCCACCTACTCATGGTTCTCCCCACCACCTACTCATGGTTCTCCCAGCTCACCTACTCATGGTTCTCCCGTCCACCTACTCATGGTTCTCCCCACCACCTACTCATGGTTCCCCACCACCTACTCATGGTTCTCCCCGCCACTACTCATGTTCTCCCCACCACCTACTCATGGTTCTCCCCGCCACCTACTCATGGTTCTCCCACCACCTACTCATGGTTCTCCCCACCACCTACTCATGGTTCTCCCCGCCACCTACTCATGGTTCTCCCACCGCCTACTCATGGTTCTCCCCACCACCTACTCATGGTTCTCCCCACCACCTACTCATGGTTCTCCCCACCACCTACTCATGGTTCTCCCCACCACTTACTCATGGTTCCCCACCATCTACTCATGGTTCCCCACCACCTACTCATGGTTCCCCACCACCTACTCATGGTTCCCCACCACCTACTCATGGTTCTCCCCACCACCCACTCATGGTTTCCCCACCACCTACTCATGGTTCCCCACCACCCACTCATGGTTCCCCACCACGTACTCATGGTTCCCACCACCTACTCATGGTTCTCCCCACCACCTGCTCATGGTTCTCCCACCACCTACTCATGGTTCTCCCCACCACCTACTCATGGTTCCCCACCACCTACTCATGGTTCCCCACCACCTATCATGGTTCTCCCCACCACCTACTCATGGTTCTCCCCACCACCTACTCATGG
>JACEEZ010026216.1:30633-40633 GCA_016584305.1 Chionoecetes opilio | reverse complement strand
GGGAGGAGAGAGAGGGGGAGAGAGGAGGAAGAAGAGAGAGAGAGAGGGAGAGATGGGAGAGGAGAGAGAGAGAGAGGAGAGAATAAAATTTTAAATGGGGATAAAGAACGGAGATGAAGGGAGTGACGGGAGGGTGCGGCTATATGAAGGAAGAGGAAGAGCAGGGGGAAAAGAGAGGGGGAAAGAGGGGAAAAGAGGGGAGAGAGAGAGAGAGAGGGGGGAGGAGGGGGGGGAGGGGGGACGAGAGGGGAAAAAAGGGGGGGGAGAGAGAGAGGGGGGAGGGGGGGAGAGAGAGAGAGGGGAGAGAGAGAAAAACAGATAGGTAAAAAAAATTCTGCAAGAGAAGAAAAAAAATTTTATGTTTTTTCAGAAGAAAAAACTCTCTGGGTACGAGTGCCTCTACTTCTTTGGGTCCCTTTTTAGTCCCATTTAGGAGGAGTTTTATCTATTTTTTTATCTCAATTTTGTATCTTTTGTCTCAATTTGTTTATGATTTTGAGAGTCAAAAACATCATATATTTTTTTATTTCAGTCAGAAGTAATTTTTTTTCTCATATCCATGGTCGCACCCTTCGTTAAAATTATAGAAAACCCCAAAAGTGATAGTGCTAGAAAAAATGGTAATAAAAATGATGGGTGATAATATTTTTTAAATCTGCAACGGGCCCTTCTTAACCCCACCCCCAATTTTTTTGCTATAAAAAAAGTCGTCTGTTGTTAGCATAAAATTACGAAAAGTAGTTTAAAAAACCCAAAATTATTTTAATGGACAAGGATACTAAACGGTATAGCTAAAAACTTTACTTATATTACTAAAAATCGTCTAAGGTACCCAGAAAAAAGGAAAATTACGTTTGGGGTCTCAAGGGTTAAATAGTTATTTTTGCCCCCCAACCCAAAAAAGCATATTATTAGTATTTCCGTTTTTATTTTTCTAGGGAAAGCTTCTACCACCTACCGTCTTGTCCCTATAAAAGTCACCTCCTACGACACGCAGGCAGTAGGCGACAAGCACCTATCCCCCTGTCCGAATATGTTAATCACGAAAAGGGGGTTTCTACATTTTTTTTTAATACTTTTGAGCCTATAGTGCCTGAGGCTTCTTCTTTCTTTTTTAGTACTTCCTTCCTTATGAAGTATAGATTAATATAGCCCCAATGATGGTAACAAGGCCTGTAGTGGCGGCGGGAGGGGGATAGCGACTGGGGATGCTTCCTTCCCCCAACAATCTGAGGGGTGTGGGATATATTATATTTCCCGGTGTGGAAAAAGGGAAAAGGGTTTCAGGTTTTTGGGGGTTTGTGGCCCCGGGATTGTTAGGTGTGGGCTTTAGACCACTGTATCCGGGGACTGCGCGGGGAATATCGGCCCCGTCGCAAAAGGGGCTGAAGTCGGAGGGCCGCTCGGATTCATATATATATTATAATATATATATAACGGATCTAAGACTGGTTTATCAGATTATGAATACGTAATCTTCGAAAAGTTTGTTTATAATATTATCAAAAAAAAAAACAGTAAAACACGCAAAACACCCCCCGGTAAACAAGCTCCGGCTGCTCGGGGTGTCTTCGGCCCCCTACACGACTTATATTTATCTATCTACGCTATCTTCGCTATATATTATAAAATTATCTTATAATCACTAAAAATGTCATATAGTACCCAAATTACATGAAATTACGTTTGGGCCTCTGGGGGGTAATTTTACACGGTGGTCGTGGGGTCTAATATATACCATGGGTCTCTTGTTCCTTTCAGGCTCAGGGAAATTTAAATGATCGTATGTTTATCTTTTTTTCAATGTAATACTTTTTAAAATTTTATTCAATTAGAAAGGCAGTAGATTTTTTTTTCCCATTTGTATGAAAAAAACCATTTGTATGATTTTTTTTCTGATTTAATATGAATACTTGCAAAAACTGGTTTTAAGACATTTAACTAACATTGCTGAATTTTTTCTAATAAAACAGAAATTTCCCTGCTTGCAAGAAGTTTTCTCCCCGCAATTTGCCGTTCGTGTACGTTTGGGGTTTGAGAGATTGTTTGTCTTAACTTTCCAATTTTTTCTGTATTATCTCCCTCCCCGACCCCGACAACGCTCAACAACATTTTTAAGTTTCTTTCATCACGGCATCAAGTTATGAGCTGCAACATAAATGACTTTGTACTCTTTGATTTTCGTGGACTAAAGTTGTTAATTCGGGGATGATCTGTCAAAGAGTATTTTCGGCGTCAGAAGCGCGCCGCCCTGCGTTTAATACGTGTTGTTAGGAAATGAGAAGCAGCAATCGACAAAAAAAAACGAGGAGATTAGTGTTTTTGTCATCACAAGGCTGAGGAGGGGGGAATCGTGGCTGTCATTAGTGTTTCCGGCGAGAAGCATCTCTGCTATATATTTGTGAACCATTTCGTAGATAGAATACTCGTTCTCCGACAGCTTTATATCAGTTTCATGTGTTAAACGATGCGCGGAAAGCCAGTCAGTGAATGGAGGGAGTAACGTTACAACATGTCTGCCTGACCAGCGAGTGTGGCGGTGAAGTATTGACATGTACATTTACATGGACGTCATTATCTTCATCTCGGCGGGATAGGCACCTGGTCATGAACCCAAAGAATGATTCACTCTTGACTGACTCAGATGGCGGCATGGAAAGCTCCGAAATTTTGTTCTCTTTCAGTCTGAAAAACCTTTGTTTATGTATTTTTTTTTTTTTTTATTTGTAAACCAGCGTTCCAGGGAAATTCAGCTGTCAGCGGTAAAGAAAAGGGAATATATTTTTTTGGCGGCTCACACCACCCCCTCCCCCCCAAAAAAAAAAAAAAAAATTAAAAATGCAGAAATTAAAAGTCATTGTTACAGAAAAGTATTTTACATTTTTTAAAAATATTTTATGCAAAAAGTCATTGGAATTAAAATGTACGTCAGATCACGCTCCAATAGTACGTTTTTTCGAACATTCATGTAATCCATTATTTATGACAGTTTTTTTAATGATTTTCACCAGTATAGGCCTGTGCTGATAGGCTGCTGTTATTTCTATCACAGACAGACTTACCCTTGCTCAACTTCAGCCCCCTACAAAGCCCCGTATTATGATAAAATGTTTTTCAAAATGAAGTCCGTTACCTACCTGGTGTCGTGTGTCTTTCGGTCCCATGAGGCAAAAACGAGGGGCACGGCAGGCGATGGGTTAAACCCCCGAGGCCCAGAAAAGTAATTTTTCCCTGTAATTGGCACCATTAGACGATTTCAAAAAAAATAAAGCAATTTTATAGATAGACTTGTTTATTATTCTTGTCCCCCTAGCTAATTTGGATATTTAAATTTGTTTTCGAATTTTTTGGTAACAACAGACATTTTTTTTTGCAAAGGAAAGAATGGCGGAAGGGGTTTTAAAAGGGAGCTAAGTAGAAACCCCCTTTAGTAAAACATTCTCTGCATTCTGTGGTTGGGCGTTTTTATCCCCCGGCCCGCTCTCTGCGTGGGTTTTTTACTGACAAATGGGGCGGTTATTTTAATTTTGAGCAAGGGGAGCAAAGGGTGTGGGGGTGTGAGGCCCAGCATTACCCAAAGATCGTATACCATATTTTAAAGGGCTTTCCGGGAAGGTAAAATGGGTCGCAAGTCCAGTTCGCGTGAAAAAGACCCAAGGGGAGGCGCACACACCACACGCACACGCAACCACGCACACGCACCGCAACCCACACACCACACACACCCGGGTGTTAGCCGGGGGGTTTTTGACCTGCTTCCCGGGGTGTGGCTTCGGCCAACACTAAACATAAAGGGTGAATGATAAAAAAAGTTAAGGGGGGGGCGGGGCCCTACGAGCGTTGCTTGGCCCCGTAAAAATACAAAATAGAGAATCAACCCCACACAACACACCACCCACACACACCCCAAAACACACCCCGCACATACGGGACTTAGGGTATCATAATCGTAGGTATTTAAGGCAGGCGTTTTTGTAAAAACAGTCATCAAGCGAGATTTGCGCCAGAGTGTTAGAGCAGCAGCAGCAACAGCGCCATTCCAACCAAGTATTTAAAGGCCCCGTGAAAATGCCCGCGACTTTTAGAGGCATGGGGGTCTTTGTGTGTTCAACGCGTAATATCCCCTGAAGAACTTTGGAAAGGTTAAACCGGGTGTTTACTTCGACACGACCCGCGATAATTTGACCAAGTAACTTTTAGGTAGATTGGGGGTGAGTAAGAAGTGTTTTTTTTGGGGTTAAGGTCACTTCTAAGAGCTTAACTGCTGGTGTGGGTGTAAGGGCCTGGTCCCAAAGACTTGTGCCTTGATTTTAGTGACATCGTTTAAAAAAGGAGAGAGAGAGAGGAGGAGAAAAGGGGAGAGAGGGGAGAGGATAGAGAGAGAGGGAAAAAGAGAGAGAGAGAAGAGAGGAGAGGGGAGAGAGGAGAGAGAGGGAGAGGAGAGGAAGGAGAAAAGGCGAATGACAAGGTTTTTTGGGGGTGAGAGGGAAAAGGGAAAGGGTTAGGAGGGGGGGAGGGGGGGGGGGGGGGGACGGACGGCTGTGATAGTTTGGGAAATAAATACTTTGATTCTTTTAAAATTTCAAAAATTTCCAAAAAAAACGGGTTATTTGACTTTACGCCACCCCACAAAATTTTTTCTCCCCCCTTCCAATTTTTAGACCTTTTTCCCCCTTTTTTGAGGGAAAGGAAAGAAAGATTTAAAAAAAAATTTTAAAAGAAAGAGTTTTAAGAAAAAACAGGGGATGGAGAACAATGAAGAGAGAAGGGAGGGGAAAAGGGCAAAAGCCGGAAAAAGGGCGGGAAAAAAGCGGGGTGGTTCCATTTTTCGAAATTTTATTTCAATTTTTGCTGCGTTTCAACCGGTTTATTTAAAACCCCGGGGATTTACCCCGTTTGTGTTTAACGGTGGTGGGGGGGTGTGGGTGGTGTTGTTACGTGGTTTTGGGTTTGGGTGACGTTGTGTGTTTGTTGACTTTTGTTTATCCCTGCTTCTTCTCTGGGGCCCTCTTCTCTCGGCTGCCTTTTTGGCTCGTCGTTTTTTTGCGGCTCTGCTGCTCTCTTCGTGGTGCGTGTGCTTTTTTGGTCGTCTGGTTTGGGGCTGCTCTGGGCTGCCCTGGGGTGGTTTCTTTGGGTTTTCGTCGTGGTCCCCTCGTGGTTCTTTTGGTCTGCGTCTCGTTTGGGGGTGGGTTTTGGTGGGTGGGTTTTTGTGTTGTGTGGGGGTTTTGTTTTGTGTTAAAGGTTTTTTGGCGGGGTTTGGCGGTTGGGGAGCTCCCGCGGCGGGTTTCTCCGCGGTGGTTCCGGCGGCGTCGGCTTTCGTGCTTTTTTTTTCCTTCCTTCTGCCTTTTTCTGCGTTTTCTGGTTTTGGGGTTTTGTTTTTTTGTGTTGTTTAAAAGTTATTAGTAGGGGAATGCCCTTTTGAAAAAAAAGAGTTTAAAATCACCAGTCTTTCAAACTTTTTTTCTATTCAAGGGAACAAAAAAATTTTAAAAGGGTGAAGTTGCCCACTTCGTGCTTTTCCCGGTATATGTTTACAGTTAAATATTGAGGGGAAATTTTGTTCAAGGGGGGGAAAATTTTTTTTAGTCTTTCATTTGTACAATGTTGTTGGAAAATTTAAAGAGCGGAAGCGAAACCCCTTTAGTTATTGCTGCCGGGGCGTAATATTTTCCTTTAGGGTAATGTTTTGTAGCGTCCAGTGGGCTTGTAAGTGTTGTTGAGAAAGGGGACTCAGTGTCTGAAGGGGGGGAGGGAGTTTACCGGCGCCCAAGTGAAGTCCACGGAGTTTTGGCGACGATCCGGAAAGAACTCGTATTAAAGAAATAATAGAAGAATATTTTTTAATTTGTTTAGTATTTGATGCGATAGAAGTGCTCTTTCTCAGGGAGGGAGGCAAAAGTAAACGTCATAGTTACATATAAAATAGCCTTTTGTTAAGACTACATGCACGTTGTAGAAATGAGAATGTCTAGAAATCCCTCGAAAAGACAACCGAAACGGAAATTTCCATTACAAAACACGTGGGAAGACGGAAGTACTCAAATGCACTATCAAATTAAAAAGAGTTTTAAAGTTAGCACCCCAGCATTTATTTTATTTTTATTTTTTGTTTGCTATGAATTTTGGTTTTTCTAGTGCAAAGATATTTTAAATTTTTGTTATAATTAAAAATAAAATTTGCGTATGATTAAAAAATTTCCCAAAAATCAAGAAAAAATAAATCGGCAAATCCCGCTCTAAGGTTTTTCGTATTTTTGCTGCAAGGCATGAAATAATTGCATCATGTGTGAGAAAGATACGTTGATATAGCACACACACACACACACACACACACACACCACCCACACCCCACACCCCACACCCACACCCACCCACACCCCCCCACACCCACCCCACCCACACCCACCCCACCCACCCACCCCCCCACCCACACCACCCACCACCCACCCACCAACTCTTCGTCAGTGTCAGACAGGACGTGCTTGATGGCCAACCAGTCAGCGCTATCCCACAGCCAAATGACCCGCTGGCATGTTTCCTCGCTGGCGGGGTCTAGACCAATGTGGGAGACCACTGCGTTGTGATCAGAGCTGCCGACTCTGTTCAGCTGGCTGCACTGCACTGAATCTGCAGGTAGATCAGTGAGCACAGGGTCCAGAGAGCCACCTCGTACGTGTGTGGAGAAGGTGACGTGATTGGTGAGCCCATGGACCACTGTCAACTCTGTGAAGGACCTTTTCACCAAGTGCTGATACAGGTCGCCCACGATAACGCTGTTCTGGCAGTCGCGTGTGGCCATGATGGTGTCCAACTGTTCGGTGAGGAAGGCGAAGGGCGCTGCTCCGTGCCATTGTGGGCGGTAAAGGGCGCATAACAGGACAGCACTTTTGTCTGTGAGGAGAAGGCGGAAGAACATCGCTTTTATCTCCTCGGGGACAGGGACAGACAGTAACTGAAGCTGCAGTCCCTCGCGATGACACACAGCTACACCGCCGCCCTGTCCGGTGCCTCGATCACGACGCATCCAGTGACAATAGCCCGGGATTCTGTCACATGATGTCACACACTCATCAGTCAGGAATGTCTCGACGGCCACCACGACGTCAGCTTTGTTCCTGAGGACGGTGTGTGTTAGCTCGCCGACGTTCGTCCTGAAACCGCGAACATTGGCAGACAGGATCTTGAGGCCAGCGTGTGCCATTCTTTGCCCTTAGCGATGGTATAGGGAGGCGGCAGCAGCGTGAGGCTGTGGTGTAAGCATCTGTGGCTGATGCTGTGATGGGTGGAGTAGGCTGGGGAGGGAAGGATTGGGGAGGAGCGGGATTCGTTCAGTGAGCAGGGCCCTGAAGAATCGTTCCTGCCTTGCTTCAGCTGCGCGAGTGAAGCAGTTGTCTATGGTATGTCCTGAATGCATACAATAATCACAGGTTAGGCTTCGTCTTTCCTCAGCCTGCCGTTTATGGCAAAGGTCGCGAGTATGACCCCTTTTCTCACAGTATTCCTCTCTCTCTCTCTCTCTCTCTCTCTCTCTCTCTCTCTCTCTTCTCTCTCTCTCTCTCTCTCTCTCTCTCTCTCTCTCTCCTCCTCTCTCTCTTCGATCTCTCTCTCTCTCTCTAAGCATCTCTCTCTCTTCCTCTCTGGCATTTGCTTGGTATTCTCTGATTTGTCATCATACACATTAGGCTTCGTCTTCCTCATGCCTTTATGTGCAATAGGTCTCGTTATACCTTTTTCACAGTTTTACTTTCTCTCTTCTTCTTTCTTCTCGTCTTTTTTCTTCTCTTTTTCTCATCTCTGCTTTCTGCTGCTCTCATTTTGCTCTCCTCTCTAATCTCTGCTTTGCTCCTCCTCCTCCCCTCCAAATTCTGATTATTGATATCTTTGCTTCTTTGTCTCTCCAGAACACAAGACGACTTTACTAGAAATCTACACATACATTTTTGCTTTTATTTGTCTGCCTGTACACCCACAGTCACACACTTACACATCACTCACACAGGCCACACACACACCATCACGCACACACACTACCAAAACAGAACACAAGCCACACACACCACCACACACACACACACCACACCACACAGCATCGAACACACACACTACCAACACTCACCACACACACACACACACACACACACACACACCACACACACACACACACACACACACACACACACACACACACACACACACACACACACACACACACACACACACACACACACACACACACACACACACACACACACACATATGCAGTTACGGTCCAGAAAACTATATCTCACGACGGACATGTAAGTTAAGAAAATAAGAAGAACATAAGAACATAAGAAAACAAGGAAGCTACAAGAGGCCGTGATACCTACACGTGGTAGTTCCTGTTACTTAACACTACCTACATCCACCTTTCATCCCCATCCAGAAAATTGTCTAGCCTCCTTTTAAAACTCTCTAATGACTCCGCACTAACTACCTGATGACGAGTCCATTCTAATCATCTACCACCTTGTTCGTGAACCAGTTTCTCCCTATTTCTTAATTAAATCTACGTTTTTCCAAGTTACCGAATATTTACTGACCACTCCTGAACTTTTTCCCCCGCTACGCGTGTCGTCTCAAAACAGTACCATGATAATAATTAATGCACTCTAAGGCAAGACCAAATAAACATAAAATCACCAAAATGGGAAAGCATTATTGAATTCCATTAGAACCGGTTTGTCCCCGACCACCTCATTCCCGCCCCGCCGCCCGCCGCTCCCCGCGTAGTCACCCGCGGGGCCTCGGAGCGGGTAATAGTGGGGCAAGCACGCACCACTTAGGGCCGGGCAAGACTCATTAGCTTTGACACGAGGATGGATGTCGGGAAGGAGACGTGGGACCTTCTGGAGGCTTACGATCTGCAATCCACGCGAAGGAGGATGAGAAGGAAGATGAGAAGGAGGTGAAAGAAGGTAATAAGAACATAAGAAAATAAGGAAGCTACAAGAGGCCGTGAGACCTATACGTGGTAGTTCATGTTACTTAATACTACTTACATCCACCTTTCATATCCCCATCCATGAAATTGTCTAGTCTCATTTTAAAGCTCCCTATTGACTCCGCACTAACTACCTGATGACCGAGTCCATTCCAATAATTTACCACCCTATTTGTGAGCCAGTTTCTCCCTATGTCTTTTTAAAATATACGTTTTCCCTGTTTGAATCCGTTAATTCTTGTTCTACCCTGATTACTATAAAAAAAACTAAATACTATTACTAAATATTAAATACTAAAAATGAGCAGTTATAGCCGTAAGAACTTTTCCTACATCTCCAAAACTACATTGCCCAGACCAGGGATCGAACCAGGGACCTTTAGATCTTCAGTCTAACGCTCTCCCAACTGAGCTATCTAGGCTTATAAACATAAAGCTGGAAAATAATAACATAACACACAAATGCAAAAATGGAAATCTACAAGAGGCCGCGAGACCTACACGTGGTAGTTCCTGTTACTTAAACTACCTACATCCACCTTTCATCCCCATCCATGAAATTGTCTAGTCTCATTTTAAAGCTCCCTATTGACTCCGCACTAAATACCTGACGACTGAGTTCAATCCAATCATTTACCACCCTATATTGTGAACCAGTTTTTCCCTATTTCTTTTTTAAATCTACGCTTTTCCAGTTTGAATGTAATGTAGGTAGGTAGATGAAATAATGTAAAAAGTAGTAAAAGTAATGTAGGTAGGTCAAGTAGGGGAATGGAAGGGTACAGGATGCTAAGACTGCACGTGGCTCCAGTGTCAATGAATGATGAAATATGAAGTCTTGCTACACACACACATACAGAGAGAGAGAGAGAGAGGAGAGAAGAGAGAGAGAGAGAGGAGAGAGAGAGAGAGGAGAGAGGAGAGAGAGAGGAGAGAGAGAGAGAGAGAGAGAGAGAGAGAGGAGAGAGAAGAGAAGGAGAGAGAGAGGAGAGAGAGGAGAGAGAAGAGGAGAGAGAG
>JACEEZ010026216.1:14310-29899 GCA_016584305.1 Chionoecetes opilio | reverse complement strand
TCGACAATGATGGGTATTTTCGAGAAAATTCTATGGTTAGTTTCGGAGCTACAGCCAAGCGTCTTCACTCGGAAACCACATACTCGCATAGAGTTGGGGAATATGCTTACGGGACATCTGTGTGGTCCCTAAACTATGCGATGGTGATAGTTTTGACCGTGCGGGGCTTAACTCCACAATTACATAATATTTATTCATTTATCTATTTTTTTCACATCACAAAGGACGGGCCAAGGACAGAAAAAGGACGTAACAAAAAGCCTGCTTAGTTGCCATTACCTAAATGTCCCTAATGCCAGTCCCTGATTTAGTTCGTGATACATTAATGATACAATACAGGAGTGTTACTTAATGTCGGAGGCTACAGAGAAACCAGTGAATGAGAATGAATACGTTGTGACGATCATGACGCCATCACTGTTCAAGTTCACGACAAAGGCTTTAATTAAGGCCCAGTGACTGCTATTCAGACCAAAAAAGCAAACAAATATGAACAATGAGTTAAGTGCATCAAAAAATCAAGACACCTGAAGGCACCACCAAATTTTGAAAGGAATCTGGCAAAAATAAACGTATTTTGAGATTCAACATGAAGAGCTATGAATAAACTTTTAAAGACTCATAAATGCTCAAGACACTTAACCATACACACTATGGTAAGAAAAGAGCCTACAGGCGCTATAGGCATACACGTGAAAAAATAATTGTATAAATAAAAAAAGTTCCTTTGCAGAATTTATGAATGATAGTTAAAACCATGTCAAGTTATCACTTATCATTATCATAAGAACCTCAGAACAAGAAAATATGGCAGCTACAAGAGGCTACATTGTTACTTAACACTACCTACATCCACCATTGCATCCCATGCCTGAAATTGCCTACATCCTTTTAAAACTCTTATTGCCTCGCACTAACTACCTGATGACGGAGTCCATTCCCCAATCATCTACTACCCTCTTTGTGAACCAGTTTCGTATATTTTTTATTGTGTATTTCGCCATGATTTTCTAAATAACGCCAGCAACCTAAGCGCTCCCCAAGCTCCTCATCAAGGCCAGCACGCCAGGAAGCTGAGAGACTTTCCAGTACATCTCAATAGTGCATAAATTGTTCAATATCAAGATTTAGCAAACGAAAAATTACTTCTTGACTAGACTGCTCTAAATTCTAGTCTATCATTACTACTCAACATTTTCCGAGGGCACATAACCACTACACCCCACACACACACACACACGTACGAACAGGACGAACTTTTATCCCTCACCCCCCAACACTACCGTCAACAACACTATAGGTCGCCACTGGGGGGGGGGGGGGGGGAACTAATGTTTGCCAGTGCCATGAATTACAATTTCAGCATCAACAAACTTATTCGTATGTGCTCCCCTGGACGACAGGTACATATATAAACTACTGTGCATACCTCTTCGTGGCACATACAAATCAGTCTTGCTGCTAAAAACTCGTACCCTATGGCGCCCTGGCGACATTAGTCAGTGGCAACTATTGGTGTTGTTGACGGTATAATCTTAGTAATACAAGCAACTGTAAACATAGTTGCGATCATCTTCATAAATCCCCCACGTCAATGGGTAAGATAAGGTACTTTGATCCCATGTAGACAATCTGTATGCACAATGAACACGAAGGTTATTGACGTACAAACCCACGTCAGCACCTATAAGTACTTTTAGATCACCATTATATAGTATTACATTACCTCAGTACTTTTATAGTCCCATTATAGTACTTACATTACCTCAGTACGTTTAAAGTCCCATTATATAGTACTTACATTACCTCAGTAATTTTATCGTCACCATTATATAGTACGTACAATTACCTCAGTACTTTTATAGTCACCATTATATGTAACTTACATGACCTCAGTACTTTTATAGTCACCATTATATGACTTAACATGACCTCAAACTTTTATAGTCCCATTTATGTACTTTACATCTCCTCAGTACTTTTATAGTCACCGTTTTTATATATAGTACTTAGCATTAACTCAATACTTTTATAGTCACCATTATATAGTCTTACATTACCTCGTACTTTATAGTCACCATTATATAGTCTTACATTACCTCAGTAACTTTTATAGTCACCATTATATAGTACTTACTTACCTGCAGTACTTTATGTCACCTTTATATAGTACTTGTACTTACTTACACTCGGTACTTTTATAGTCACCATTAATATAGTATACTTTATACTCATTATTTTATAGTCCCATTATATAGTACTTACATTATCTCAGTACTATTATAGTCACCATATAGTCAGTCATATTATTGTCACCACGCCAGTACCTAGTCCTAGTTCCCATTATCTTCCCTTTCATTCTCCCTTTATCCTCCCTCTCATACTCCCTTTATCCTCCCTCTCATACTCCCTTTATCCTCCTCTCATACTCCCTGTAGCCTCCCTCTCATACGTCCCTGTAGCCTCCCTCTCATACTCCACTATCCTCCCTAACAATACTCCCTGTAGCCTCCCCTCGCATACTCCCCTTCTCCTCCCTAACATACTCCCTGTGCCTCCCTCTCATACTCCCTTTATCCTCACCTCTCATACCACTGTAGCCTCCCTCTCATACTCCCTGTAGCCTCCCTCTCCTACTCCCTGTAGCCTCCCTCTCATACTCCCTGTGTACCTCCTCTCATACTCCCTGTAGCCTCCCTCTCATACTCCCTGTAGCCTCCCTCTCATACTCCCTGTAGCCTCCTCTCATACTCCTTAGCCTCCCTCATCATACTCCCGTAGCCTCCCTCTCCTACTCCTGTAGCCTCCCTCTCATACTCCCTGTAGCCTCCCTCTCATACTCCCTGTAGCCTCCCTCTCATACTCCCTGTAGCCTCCCTCTCATACTCCCTTTATCCTCCCTCTCATACTCCCTGTAGCCTCCCTCTCATACTCCCTGTAGCCTCCCTCTCATACTCCCTGTAGCCTCCCTCTCATACTCCCTGTAGCCTCCCTCTCATACTCCCTGTAGCCTCCCTCTCATACTCCCTGTAGCCTCCCTCTCATATTCCCCTGTACCTCCCATCATCATCTCCCTGTAGCCTCCCTCTCTACTCCCTTTATCCTCCCTCTCTACTCCCATTATCCTCCTCTCCTACTCACTTTATCCTCCCTAACATACTCCCTGTAGCCTCCCTCTCATACTCCCATTATCCTCCCTAACATACTCCCTGTAGCCTCCCTCTCATACTCCCTTTATCCTCCCTAACATACTCCCTGTAGCCTCCCTCTCATACTCCCATTATCCTCCCCTAAGCAATAGCTCCCTGTAGCCTCCCTCTTCATACTCCGTGTAGCCTCCCTATACTACTCCCTTTATCCCTCCTCCTCTCATACTCCCATTTCCTCCCTCTCATACGCCCTTTATCCTCCCTCTCATACTCCTTTATCCTCCTGGAAGTTACGCTTGTTACAGAATATACGACGGGATAATAAATCGTTAATGAGCGGCAGGAATTCTTGTTTCTAGTCGCGAATGTTTGGTAGTTGCAGTTATACGCTCCATCTAAAATCTGTAACTTTCTTTTTGTGACGTATAAGTCCACTTCATACCTGGACTTAACTATTTACTAAGTCACTATCAGCGGTGGTATTTTTTATATTGCGTCCTAATCATCCAAACGGAATGTATGGACGCCGTCATCGAGAGGAAAGGGTGGAAAGGGGAGGGGCGGTGGGAGTGAGGAGTGGAGGGGGAGAGAGGAGAAGGGAGGGGGAGAGAGAGGGGCGGAGGGTGGAAGAAGGGCGGTGGGGAGGAAAGGGTGTGGGTTCAGCTCCCTAAAAAAAAAACAAAACAAGGGGAGGGGTGCTGGGGGTTATGTCAAAGCAAGAAGTCACTCACTCGGGCCTTATAAACTTTCCCCCATCATATCGAGGTTAACTTCCATATACCTAAAATCTGATTTATATAACCCATCACAAACACCATAACCTATACCTGATCGATAATCACGTCAAACACACACAGAGTAAAATATCACAAGGCAAACATGATGACACAAGATGGCTGGCTCTCACGAAACGGCGCAGCTCAGTTCACCTCACTTCCGGCTGTTTCCTGCCTTCCACCCGACCTGCTCGAACTTACAGGCAGCCAGGGTCCATTATCACATCACAACACACACAGTAACGCTATAGTTAGTATACACGACCCGCTTTAAAAATGCGTTACCAATAGAGTAAATGGCAGACCACTCGTCCCCCCACCACCGCCGCTAACCGTCGCCAAGCCCTCCATCTGAGCCTCCTGCCTCCCGCTGAAGTTCACAAGGCAAGTACAACGACTCGCGAAGCCTCGAACTTTTATTTAATTTTACGTTTTTCTCCTGGATTTCTTTACTGTGACTTGCTTAACTAGTGTCTATCGTGAAGCTTTAGGTTGTATTTGATGACTGTACACGTGCCAGATATATGTATAGCTTAATTGTTGAAAGAATTACGATCACATTCATTTCAGTAATTTGCTATGCTTCAAGTGTTTCGAAGTGTTCGCGGAGATTATGCCAAAATAAGATAGATAGAGAGAGAGAGAGAGAGAGGGAGAGAGAAGAGGAGAGAGAGAGGAGAGAGAGAGAAGGAGGGAGAGAGAGGAAGAGAGGAAGAGATAGAGTTTTCTTTTTTACCCATGTAACTATTTCTCTTCTCATCAGCGTCCACATTTGCACTCAAGTATTGCAAGGAATAAATGAGGAGGAAGAAAGTAATGATACAGATGGCAGTGACAAAGGAATAAGGAGGAGGAAGAAGATTAATGATGACCGATGGCAGTGCAAAGGAATAAAGGAGGAGGAAGAAGAGTAATGATGAGGATGGCATGTGACAAAGGAAGAAAGGAGGAGGAAGAAGGTAAGGATGACGTGGCAGTGACAAAGGAATAAAGGAGGAGGAAGAAGAGTAATGATTGACGATGGCAGTGACAAAGGAATAAAGGAGGAGGAAGAATATAATGATGAAGATGGCAGGAAAAAGGAAGAAAGTGAGGAGGAAGAAGAGTAATGATGAGGATGGCAAGTGGACAAGGAATAAAAAGGAGGGAGGAGAAGAGTAATGATGACGAATGGCAGTGACAAGGAAAAAGTAGGTAGGAGTAAGAGTATGAGACGATGGCAGATAGAAAAAAAGGATAGAACAAGGAATAAAGGAGGAGGAAGAAGAGTAAGATGAGGATGGGGCAGTGAAAAAAGGAATAAGGAGGAGGAAGAAGAAGTATGATGACGATGGCAGTTGAAAAAGGAAGAAAAGGAGGAGGAAGAAGAGTAATGATGACGATGCAGTGACACATGAAGAAGGGAACTAGACGTGGCCATGGGAAGAACCTACAGTATTGTACAGAGTCCAGGGCAGACATGGACTTGGTACTTAGACATGGAAGCAAACAAAACGGAGACTACTTCAAACAAAAGTAAACCCATTTTTTCCTGGCTTATACAGATATTTCTAAATGCTATTGCCTCCTCTTATCTCTCCCTTCGTCTCAAACCCTGCCTCCCTCTCTCTCTCATAAGACATAAGAAACCATAAGACATCGTCAGCTACAAGGTGGCGGGATACAACACGTGGTAGTTCCTGTTATCTAACACTACCTATGTCCCTTGAATCCCATCCATGAAATGGTCTAGCCTCCGTATTAAAACTCTCTATCGACTCCGCACTAACTACCTGACGACGACGAGTCCCTTCCAATCACTCTCCTTCCGCTTTACCTTTCATTACATTCCTGCTTACCCGGCCTTGTAAATACTCTTTCTCCATTTTTCCTTCCCTCTTTCCTCCTATCGCAATATATCTTGCATTTCCTTCTCGTTGCTATAGAGTACGGCCGTGTTCACACTTCACGTTTTTTGCTGGTCGCGTATCTACGGCGTCTGTCATCCAGTGACGTAACGTGACGTCACTCCCTGCCTGTGTAGTGTGAACAGCTCTGCCCTTATCCCGCAGTCCGAGAATATAGTGGGGCAAGTACTGCTATAAAAAAAAAACTATAATAAAAAAAAACAAAAAACGAACATGGACCGGTGAGTTAAAGTGAAAAATTAGGAAGCATAAATGACACAGACAGCGATGAAGTGTGCGTAGTAAAAGAGAGAGAGAGAGAGAGAGATGAGAGGAGAGAGAGTATAGTAGAGAGAGAGAGAGAGAGAGGAGAGAGAGAGGGAGAGAGAGAGAGAGAGAGAGAGAGAGAGGAGAGAGAGAGAGAGAGAGACAGAGAAGAGATATGGTCTTGTCCTTTGAATTACTCACTCTTCTTCCTTTTCCCTCCTCGCTTATTTTTTCGTTTCGCGAATTTGTCTATCACAACTATTTTCTTTCTCTTCTTTTTTCTCACGATAGCGTCTCTCTCACGTACTATTTATTATCCATCCTCATCGCCCTTCTCCTTCCTATATGTATTGTAATTTGCCAGGCAATCATTTTTTGTCTTTGACGTGGTAGTACCTTTCCCAAACTTGATTCTCTCTCTCTCTCTCTCTCTCTCTCTCTCATCTCTCTCAGTCTCTCTCTCTCGTCTCTTCTCTCGATCTCTATCTCTCTCTCTCTCTCTAAATACCACACGTGAGGATGGGCTGTATTTCATTTCACGAGTAGAGAGAGAGAGGTTGAACGAGAGAGAGAGAGAGTAGAGATGAGAGAAGAGAGAGAAGAGAGAAGAGAGAGAGAGAGAGAGAGAGAGAGAGAGTTAAGGAGAGAGGGAGGAGAGAGAAAGAGAAGAGAGAGAAGAGAGAGCACCCCCCAGCTAGGATCTGAGGGGCATCTCTGACCACCACGCTGTCTTAACACAGATAGATATCGGGCGTGGCTCGGGACGAGGCCACCTCCCGTACTGTCTGGTTGTGGGATAAAGCGGACTGGGCCTCCTTGCGCCGTGACCTGAGTCACACGGCGTGGGGTACTTTGCTGCGGGATGGGGCGGATAATATGTCGCGAGCCCTTACTTCCCGCCTCCTGGCCCTTCAGAGACGCCATGTGCCACACCGCGACTACACCACAAAGCCCACGGATCAGCCATGGTTTGGCTACCATTGCCGTGTTGCTGCTGAAGCCAAGTACTCAGCGTGGCTCCGCTTCAAGCGGAACCCGACTCGGCACAACAAGGACCTGCACCGGGCGGCCTGCAGGAGGATGGTGGTGTCCAGCAAATGGGCCATAAAAAAGTGGGAGGAGGACTTGCGCCGCAAACTACGAGGCCCAGGCGTGGGAAACAAGACTTGGTGGTCCCTAGTTAAGGAAAAACAGGGAATCAGCCGCCAAGATTCAATTCCTCCCCTCACCAAGCAGGACGGAACAGCAGCTGTCAGCAGCAAGGAGAAGGCTCAGCTGCTGGCTAATCTCTTCTCAGCAAAGATGAAGGTGGAGGCCCCCCAGCAGCCCCCGCCTCGTCTGGAGCAGCAGTGTGAAGAGACAGTCCACAAGGTGGAGGTGACGCAGGCGCAGGTCGAGCACATCTTGCGAGGGCTCGACACCAAAAAAGCCACTGGCCCTGATGACGTCAGCCCGCACTTGTTAAAACAGTGCGCCCGGGAGCTGTCTGCCCCTCTCACCACAGTCTTCACTGCCTGCCTGCAGGAAAACATCTGGCCTTCAGCGTGGAAGGAGGCTCGAGTGGTTCCTGTTCAGAAGAGGAGTTCCAGATCTGACCCCAAAAACTACAGGCCCATCTCCTTGCTGTCTGTGGTGGGGAAAGTGTTCGAGAGGATCGTGGCAGAGGTAATCTGTCGTCACCTCAGCGACAACTACCTCCTCTCGGACCAACAGTTTGGGTTCAGACCTGGACGGTCCACCTCTGACCTGCTGATGCTTCTAACCCGAAACTGGCAGGACGCCCTGGATGACGGCCAGGACACTATCGTGGTGGCCCTTGACATAGCGGGTGCCTTTGACAGGGTGTGGCACGGAGGCCTTCTCGAAAAACTCCGAGCAAAGGCATCCAGGGTGACCCCCTGCTGCTCCCTGGGGGACTACCTGCAGGGAAGAACCCTCCAGGTCGTCGTTAACGGGCAGGCCTCTGAGTCCCTGCCAGTGAAGCATCAGTCCCACAGGGCTCTGTGCTGGGGCTAGTCCTGTGGAACATCTACGTGGACGATTTTCTCCAGCACTGCCACAGTCTCGGCTTACGCTGATGACTGTACTCTCTCATCGTCCTAACCCGCGACATGACAGTGGGCTTTGCTGCTGATGAGGTCAATCAGCAGCTGAGTGTTATACAGGAGTGGGGTACACGTTGGCAGGTGAACTTTGCTCCGGAGAAGACACAGGCAATGGTGGTTTCTCGGTCCCCCCCCGCTGCCGGGCCAGCAGTGGAAGGGAGGCTGCGGTTTGGTGGCGTTCCTCTCCCACTCCAGGAAGCCGTCAAGGTTCTGGGAGTAGAGGTGGACCGAGAGCTAAGGTTTGACGGCCACATCAAACACATTGCAAAAAAGGCCTCTCACAGGGTCTCTGCCCTGCGAAGGGTAGCCAGATTCCTCGACAGGGGAGGGAAGCTCTTGCTCTATAAGGCCCAGATACGGCCTTACTTAGGAGTTACGCCGCCCTCTCCTGGATGTCGTGCGCAGCTTCGCCCCACTCGGAGGCTGGACAGCATCCAGCGTCGAGCCCTGCGACTGGTGGATGCTGCAGACCCCCAGACCCCCAGACCCACCAGCCCTGTTCGAGCCGGTGAGGTCCTCTCGACTCACTGGAACACCGCAAGGATGTCGCGGCGCTTGTGGTATTCCACAAGGCACAGGTGCAGGGAGTGCCACACCTGGCTGGGTTACGACAGCCTCCGAGAGTCGCCACGCGGAGCACGAGAACGGTGCTTACCAGTGGTGATGCAGTGGAGGTGCCGCGTTCCCGTGCCAGCCAGCACCAACCCCACCTTTGTGGGCCGCGTCTCCAGGATGTGGAACATTTTCACGGCCGCTGTCCCTCACATCCAGGAGATGAACACACAAAGTGTAAAGTTGGCGGCCAATCGGTGGAGACTGTTGAAGCCCACCCCGCTGAGCCTAGTGATACTGTGACACTAGTGACAGCAACAGTGCCTCAACAAACACTTTAGTGATACATAAATGTATATAATGTTAGTTTTTAGGTCTTTATATTTATGTGTAAATTGCCCTTAAGATAGGTAGCACATGACAGTGCACCTTTGGGCTTTAGTTATATGTATGTTTAAAAAAAAAAAAAAAAAAAAAAAAAAAAAAAAAAAAAAAAAAAAAAAAGAGCGAGAGAGAGAGAGAGAGAGAGAGAGAGGTGTGTGTGTGTGTGCGTCAGGCAGGGACAGAGTGTGTGTCCCATTGACAGTTGAACGCTACAGATGGGGCCTGGACAAGTCGACCCAAGTGACAACTCGACCTGAGACAGGTCGGCCTACTAGACAGGTCGACCCGAGACAGGTCGACCCAATCGTGAGACTACTCACCCCAGGACAACGGCTAGGTTAGGTTAGGTTAGGTTAGGTATACTTTGCGGTTAAGGTTAGGTTAGGTTAGGTTAGGTTAGGTTAGGTATACTTTGTGGTTAAGGTTAGGTTAGGTTTCATTAAAACCTATGAGGTTAGGTTAAGTTTCATTAAAACCTATAAGTTTAGGTTAGGTTCGATGTGGGGGGCGACTTGTCTTTTCCGTGGGTCGGCTGTCTTTTAGGCAAGTCGAGTTGTACTCGCGGCGAGGTCGAGTTGTGGGGCGGCTGGGGCGAGTTGTCACGTGGGTGGGGTAGTCTAGCAAGCCTACAGATGAATGGAGCGAGGGGAAGGAGGGATGGAGGGAAGGCGGACGGGACAGAGAGAGGGACCAATGGACCAATCAGGGACCAGTAATTATTGTGTTGACAATCAGAGACTCCAAGGGGATGCAAAGGCAAGGGAGGTGGCGGAAGGGGGACGGAAATGTTGGTGCCCAGTTCCACTCTTCTTAACTCCAAGCTCTCAGCTAACTCCAAGCTCTCCCTGTAGGTAACATAAATCATCCTTAATATGAGTGACATCCCTAAAAATCAAAACGCTCTCTCCACAACATACATCTCACGATGAACAAAGTCACTCCTTCAATGATGTTTGAGCGCCCGTGACTGCCGTGGCTGGCCAGCCCTGGGGGGGCCCTTGGGATCCTGACGGGAGGCGTGGCGGCGGTGTGCCTTGGGCTGCGACAAACCCTGCCCGCCAGCAGCTACGGGGAGACACCTCTCCTTCCCGCCCCGCGGACACTCCCGAGAAAGCCAAGATAAGGAAGAGGAAAAAAGAAACAGGAAGAGCAGACAGCTAAGAAGACCGAACGCCAAGCACTGCAATGGCAGCGAGAAATGGCCAATACAGGCCCGCGTGTCGGGAATGAATATCTGGCCGACAGCCTTGGCTCGGCAGACTCCGAGTCTGACACCGAGCCCAGACCAAGACTCCGACGAGGAGAGTGAGGAGGCAACTGCCGCGCAGGATGCATCCATGGCCAGCATCCTGAGCTCAAGCGACAGCAACTCAGACTCCGACGCCGAGGACGAGTCCAGCGAGGAGGACGCGACCAGCAAAAGCTCGATCCACAAGAACAGAGTTCTGGCCAGCATCCTCGGAGCAGTTGACAGCGACTCAGACTCCTCAGACTCGAACGCCGAGGACGAGTCTGACGGTGACTGGGACGGGGACTACGAGGAGGACGCGCCCTCCGTGCAGGATGACGGTGGGACCAGACGTTTAGCGGCGGCCTCATGATGACAGCGGGGGCCGCAAGGGCCGGAGACACCCCTGGCGCGGCCACGGAGCTCCAGCCCCCCCCGCGATACCGAGCTCCTTGCCGACGATTGCGATGATCCTGCCAGCGACTGCGAGGAGGAGCCGATCGAGGACTCCGAGGAGCCTAGCCGCGAGGATTACCTGCGGGCAGTAAACAAGAGGTGGAGCGAGGAAGTGGAAAAAGGTGTCAAAGGGATAAAACGCCCAACGGATCACCTTCGGGGGCGTGACGGCCGTGCATCTCATTACCGCCTGGGCATATGCGCACTGGGAAGTGCGCGGCGTGGCCCCTGGGAGCAGATGGCCAGGGACAGGGTCAGGTTTGTCCAACGCGTGGCCATCCTGGATCCCCCCACTCTCCCAGGCCCTTGACCCGGGCCACAGGGGAAGTCTATGCCAAGCGCATGCATCCCCTCCCCCTTTGAAGACCTCGCCCCCGAGGTCACAGCGCCTGAAGAATCCCCTGCGATACCAAAAGCCCAACCCCCGCCAAAAACTCGTCCTGTCTCGGGAACACTTCCCAAGGCAGCATCGCACTCCCGAACGGCCCAGTGCGCGTCGCCTGGGCCAGACAAGCGGCCGCTACGAGAGAGCGGCAGCAGGTACGCGACAGTTTGTCTTAGACCATCCAAGGAACCGCCCCAAGCCCTCAAAAGCCATCAAAATCACGCCAAAACCTGTGAACGGCCCAGGAAGCGTCACCCAGACAAGACAAGCGGCCGCTGTGCGAGAGCAGCAACAAAAAACAAACAAGTGAGGCAGCGGCAGCCAGCGACCCCAGCCACTGAGGTGGTGGTGCGTCCCTGTGTCAAGACCTTGCTGGGTCTTGATAAGGTCTGTGGGTCTGCCTCTGAGAAAATATGATAATAACTAACGAACGTCATCAGTACAGGGAAACGTTTTGACTGTGCGTTGACCTGCTCGTTTCACTCAGCGGCGCGTTTTCAACACATAGACACAGCTGCATGTGCACCATTTCGATAGAGGCAGCGGCGCGTTCTCCTCTTCGATAGACAAGCCCGAGTGAAGAACAGAACTTCTTGAGCTCTCAGGCACGAAGTCCGAAAAGAACAATGTCAAACAGTGACATCCAATAATTTGTGAACACTGTTATCCTCGCATGGCATGACATCTTTGGATTCATCTAAGCTTCATTCTATTTGACTTTTTTCCAGTATCTTTTTCCTGTTATAGTGATAAATAAACTGTTTTTCAAGTCGTTAGTTATCAATGCAGTGAAAGTTATACAATCAAGTAAAAGTTAAACATACATAGACACTCATATCAAGATTGCAAATAGTTTGCAACTTCCTTCTTTTGACAAAAATAGATAAATAGATAAATAGATAAATAGATAGATAAATAATTAAATGGTAATAATGGTTAATCTATATTCCTAAATATCTATCTAGTATCTACCTATCTTCATGTATCTATCTATTTACATACCCTATCTATCTATATTTCCCCCCATCTCTCTTTCTCTCTCTCTCTCTCTCTCTCTCTGTCATTTTGTCTCTTTTTTTTGTTTTGTTTTTCTCTTTATTTCTATCTCTCTGTGCATTATATAAATATAATAATGTGATCACACCAACACCACTACTATTCCTAAAAGAGAGAGAGAGAGGGGAGAGAGAGAGAGAGAGAGAGAGAGAGAGAGAGAGAGAGGAGAGAGAGAGAGAGAGAGAGAGAAGAGAGAGAGAGAGAGAGAGAGAGGAAGATACCTTTTTCGCGGGTGACGGCGAGCAATATACAAATATATAGAAGCTCTGCGTTAGTCTCGCTCTCTCCTCTCTCTCTCTCTCTCTCTCCTCTCTCTCTCTCTCTCTCTCTCTCACTCTCTCTCTCTCTCCTCTCTCCTCCTCTCTCTCTCTCCTCTCTCGATCACTCAAAATCCAAGGGCAAAGAAAATACAAATAAGCAACAACAAATAAGATAACAATACCGATAACCCCCACCAATTCATAAACAAAAGATCAATGAAAACCCTCCCAACACATCCCCATTCCCACCCCTTTACTTTGCCTTATTCATCACGTATTCCCCAACACCCGCACGCTACTATTCAATGCCTCACCGCCTGATCGTAATGTCACCTTATGCTCCTTTTCCTCTCTGTTAAATACTCCCCACGTTACGCCTCACCCTCCCCTCTCCTTTATTAGCAAGGCATCTTTAAGTGATAATTGAAGCTAGCATCTGCCACCAAGGGTTTTGAAGGATAAATATGCAGGGAGGGAAAGGAAAAAGGTTTGTGGGGTCAGTGAGTTCGACTGTCTGGAAAACGCCCCACATTTGCATCTCCGTAGGTTTGTAATTGTTCTCAAGGGGCATTGGGACCATAGTGGCCCAGCGCCCGTGATTCTTTGGCGCGCTCGGCCACTATGTCCCAATGCCCCCGTTTCTCAAACTTGCCAGCCTCCGACTACTACCCTTCCTTTAAATCTTTCCTATTCGACCGCTGGCAATCCTCCTGGACCACTTTCTCTGCCAATAAACTTCGCCTGATCAAACCCTCTATCTCTCCATGGTCAAATCCTTACCACTCTAATAGACGTTGGGAGACTGCTCTCGCACGCTTACGCATAGGCCATACCAACCTCACACACTCCTATCTCATGTCACGCTCCTCCCCAACCCTCTGCACACCCTGTTAAGTTCTTCTCATTGTCCAACATGTCCTAATATCCTGCCCCCATCTTACTCCTGCCCGTTCCAGTTCCTTCCCTCATTTGTCCTCCCTTTCCCGACCTCCCTGTCTTGCGGACATTCTCCCGGAATCCCCCTCCTTCTCCCTGGAAAATTTAACCTCCTTTCTCCAACAAATCCACATCCTACATCTGATCTTACCATCCTGCTGTAACATTCCCTTCTTTCCCCTTCCCTCATCGTTTCACTATTATTCTTTAACCCCTCCCCTTTATATGCTTTGCCATAGTGCCATATGACCTCTGATGTCTGGCACATTCACCTTTTTAGGCATTAAATTAATCAATCAAATCAATCAATCTCGCCTCCCTCGTAGCACGTTGAGGTACATCTGTGGTGTCAAAGTCGTGGCTCGCAAGAAAATTGTAATTGTACTGTAAGATAATGTACTAAGCTGTTTGCTTTGCTGCTATTAATGTTGATGTTCATTAGATCAGATTTGTTTCATGTATGGGACGGTTTGTATAAATTACTATTGATACAAACATCAATAACAAGTTCCTGGTAGCCTAGGAAACAGTGTGTGTAATGATGTAAACTTTAGATATACACGTGTGTTATGCGACGCCAGTTTTGACTCTAAAGACTCAATCTTTTTCATGTATATTTTCGTCTTTCCATACGAGAGAAGGAAGGTATAATATCAATAATGATATAAGTAATAATTAACAACAGTAATTATGTAACAAAACTACCGATGGTTGATGAATTAAACACTAGAATTAAGCAATAGCAGCAAAAATGTTTACGTTCATCATTCCGTGTCGGAGCCATTGTGTTATTATCACCATTTTACATTTTCCGTCAAACGCCAGGATTCAGGAATCGTATTTGCACAAAGTTTTCTTCTTTCGTTTGTAGCATTTTTTTTAAAGTCAATAACATTATTTTTTGAAATAATATATTCTTATTTCGTAATTTCAACTCTTAAATGTCAAAATGAATGATAAAAATAATCGGTGAAAATAATAAGACGCAGAAATCGCTCGGTGACGGCAGTGTTGTGGCGAGTGTTGAGGTGTACGCACGCGTGCACGTCCTCCGTAATTGTTGTGTTATTATTCAGCCCGTGCGAGGCGTTGTGGTTACCTGTGCCGCTAATACCGGTGTTGTCATTTGACTGCACTGAAAAAAAGAACTACAGTGTTGCTCACAGCCTCAAGGGGCCCCTGGGAAGCCCCTGCCATGGTCTCGCGCAGAGGCGTCCACCGCCGCCATGCAAGGTACAGCCTAGTAGAGTGGGGATGGTGTTGTTTACAAGATTCATATGTGTATTCATATATTTATTCATCAATTTACTTTTGTTCATCCATTGTCATTGTTGTCTTTCCTTAACTTTTTTTTTTTTTTTTTTTTTTTTTATTTACATTTGTGACTATAGCCTCTGTAGGCAGTGGTGAACCAGGGCTCGGATGGTAGGCTCTGGAGGTTCACTTGAGGGCTGTGATGGTTGGTCCTCGCCCGTGGTGGCGCAGGCAGGATTCTTATAGTGGCGCCTCTGATTAGAGGCTCATGCCGCCCCCCTGTGTCCTCCGATGCACTCGCAATCGAAGGTAGAGTTGATGGACAGGGCATGTGGGTGTTCTTAGGCCACTCGACGGTGCAGAAAGGTTTTGGGTTTCTTCGGGGATCGAACTCGGGTCACCGAGAACGCCAGTCGGAGACGCTAACCACTCCGCTACCGCCTCCCCAAATTCTCATGCTGAGACTTCCTCTGCTGTGTGTTTGCCAGTGTGTGTGTGTGTGTGTGTGCATGTGTGCTGGCGGTGAAGACAGTTGTGTTAGGAGGTGTGTATGATTGTTCTTGGGTAGCGGTAATCACGGTTTTGATTGTACTACTGCTGTGATGCATTCCCCTTCGTGGTGCACGGACTGCAGGGCGGCACAGCTTAGCGTGTCTCCAGTAGAGGGGCAGACCACGCTGAACACTGGTTCTCACACTGCCGGGTCACAGTCCGCGCCTGGCGACACGAGTTTTTCCCAACATTTTATATTTTTACATCATCAACGATTATTTTTTTAATATGGTTTTCCAATTTTATACATTTGCAGTGGTATTCAATGATACTAAATTTATTGTGACAGTTTCATAGTATGGTATTGGTAATTCTTTTCACATACTAAATATATATATATATA
>JACEEZ010026216.1:0-11324 GCA_016584305.1 Chionoecetes opilio | reverse complement strand
CTCCTCCTCCTCCTCTCTTTCCCTCTTTTCTTCTCTCCTCCCCTTTCACAAACCATAGTATCGGCGGTAATGTCATAGCGTCTATTTTATATCTTAATTTCATCCTTCTCGCCACATTGCCTTCCTACTTCCCTCTCTTTTACCTCCACTTCCACCTCCTCCTCCTCCCCCCCTCCCCTCCTCTGCCTCCCCTTTTCCTTCCTCCACCCCCCTCCTTCCCCTCCCCCCACCCTCCCCCCCCCCCCCCCCTCCTCCTCACTTCTCTCCACCTGCGACCACAATACCGGTAGCAGTAACAACCTCCCTTTCCTCCTCCTCCTCCTCCTCCTCCCCTCCTCCTCCCCCTTTCCTCCCTCCTCCTCCCTCCTCCTCCTCCTCTCCGGTCCTCCTCCCTCCTCCTCCTCCTCCTCCCCCTCCTCCTCCAACCATCCTTCCTCCTCTTCCTCCTCCTTTCCTTCTCTGCTCCCTCCAATATCAGTAGCTACGGAAACAGCGACGGAGGGAACGTTACCCATGATGCTACTTACTCCTGCTGGGGGCGCTGGGGAGGACAGGAGGGGGTAGGGGGAAGGAGGGAGGAAGGGGGGGAAGGCTCGTCCCGCAAACTGTGTAAATTGGCAAAGTTGAAGGCGAGGACTCTGCTCATCTGCACACCATTTTCCTTGATTAAATCCAGGTGATGTTACTGGTTGGGGAATGGTGGGGAGAAGGTGGGGAAAGGAGGGGATGGTGGGGAGGAAGGGAGGGTGGAAAAGGGGAAGGAGAAGGAATGGATGGGAGGGGAAGGTGAATAAGGTTGGAGAAGGGGCAGTGGCGTAGCTAAGGGGGGGCGAGGGGGGCTATTTGAAATCGGCCCCCGGGCCCCCAAGAGAGGGGGGCCCCCAAATGCATCACTCAATCAGTGCTGATCTGCAGTGCTGAAAATAATTCAGCACTCAATCAGTGCTGAAAATAATTCGGATTAAAAAGGATTTATGGGCATTGAAAGAATTCTCAGAAAATGTCAAAATGCACCAAAATATGTTCATTTTCCAAAAAAATCCACGAAACCCCCCAGCTGGTTGCCTCCCCCCCCCCTCCAAACACCTGCAAAGTTTAGAGGGGCCCCTCCTGGTAGTAAGCCCCCCGGGCCCTCAAATGTCTAGCTACGCCCCTGTCCACATAGTTTTAGTGCACCGGTCATCATGATTTCGGCAGAACACAGGTTGGCAACATACATACAGTCACTGTCGTATTATAACAACAGAGTATTTTAGGCCAGTGTTCCACCCGCCATGCACTTCAGGCTCCGTGTCGCGTGGCACAGCTGCCCGCCTGGGGATAATGTGCCTCGCACCGCACATACACGTCTTGACGTCGTCCTTCTGACGGGCCTCGGCCACGTATCTCTCGGCCAGAGACAAGCCTGTGTCTGGCCTCGGCCAGACATAAGTCAAGCAGCGTGACCTTCACCTCGCCCTCCACCCTATCACATCCACCATCACGCTTCCAAGGTGGATGTCGCCGTGCCGGAGGCCGCGGGCGTGCACGCGCCGCACCACACAGCTTCACCAGGCGCGTGGGCACGTGTGGTCATGCCCACTATCGTACACCTGCAGCAACACCCCGCACAGGCCCGTGACCATACGTACAGCTGGGGCACGGCCGGCACGGCATTCACATCTTGCAGCACGTGCAGTATATGCGTCAGGCTTGGGTCCAAGTACAGGTGGTAGTCCTTAATTAAGTACAAGTACTACTGCATAATGTTTCAAGTCCAAATACAAGTACAGCAGATTTGCAAGGTACTTAAGTGTAAGTCCAAGTGCATGACAAGATACTGTACTTAAGTGCAAGTACATTTATTCTTATTTTTTTTGCGTCCCACGAGCCGAGGCAGTTTCGCGCAGTCGTACCGCGGCCCGGGGCGGGGCGGGGCGGGGCGGGGCGGGGCGGGGCGGGGCGGAGTCAGTGTGCCGTTGGTCACCTCTACTTTGCTGAATGGCTGCCACTACGGCACCAAATAAAGATAGGGAGTTAAATAGCAGAAAGTCATCTCTCCTCACGGGGAATCGAACCTCAGGCTATTTTAATAGGAGCTGTAAATATCTAATTAGGGAATATGATATGGTAAGGAATGAAATATAATATATACAGAGGGTCATAAATTTATTACATGTTATTTCAGCTTCGGACTTGACTGTACATACAACAGATAGTACTGAGGCACATTAATTTTCGGGCCTTATTTTGTATTACGGTGGCCCAGGCAGCTACTTACATACAATCTTTAATAATGTCAACAGAAACATAAATAAATAACATTTTGATATGCAAGGATGAAAATAATAAAAAATGCGTTTGTAAAACTACAAGTTAATGCCACAAAAAGTAATCAGATTTTATCACAATTATAATAATCATAAAAATAATCTAATTGTAATTATTGAAATACAATATAATATAATCGTGATATAAATATTACACTATAGTACAAATCATGATCGGAAAGAAATATCATGGCTTAATGAAAGTGAAATCACAATAAGAAATTCAGGATACTTAATAATCCTAACAAAGCTATATAGTTATGCAGATGTTTGTGGACTGGCCGATTGCAGACTGCAGGAAGGACGCAGGAAGGGCTGATATCATTCTGTGGCGGGCATGCGGCATGCTATACGTGCAGGGCATGTGGTATGCTATACGTGCAGGGCATGTGGTATGCTATACGTGCAGGGCATGTGGCATGCTATACGTGCACAAGAGATGTATACATGTAGTGGGAATATAAGAAAGAGTTTGCTTACATGTAGGTACTTGAAAAGTATTCGAAAGTACTTAATTTTTTCAAGTACATTTGGAGCAAGTATACAAATACAAGTACCAGTACTTTGGCTTTTAAAATTTCAAGTACAAGTACAAGTACTCAACATTTTTTACTTAAGTCCAGGACGCAAGCCTGGTATGTGTGCCAATTATGCGGTGTCATTCATTCTTTCACGATGGTCACACACGATCTAGTCTCGCCCCAGCGCCAGCTTGCCCCTGTACACGTCAGCGAAGGCGTCGCTGCCCAGCCGTTTCCCCTTCTTCACCAGATCGTGCGTGCGGCCATCAAGGAGCCCGTGGACGACGTCATGAAGCTGGCGTGGTCCTCGTAGGAGGCGTGGCTGTTGCGCGAGATGGAGGGCGTGACGGGTGCCTCGCCCCCCGCCCTGGCCATGGGCCTGTGTGAGGGGGCGCTGCCCCAGAAGGTGCACGAGTGCGGGGAGGTGCAGATGTGCCTGCGAGCCTTGCTCAAGGTGTGCGGGGCGGTGCGGCGCCCGGCGACCTCCACGCCGGGAAGGTGGTGCAGGACGTGATGGAGGAGGGCGAGGCTGCTGCACCTTGGTGTTGCGGTGCGGTGCTGGGACGCCGCCCGCCAGATGGACCACGTCACTGAGGTGGCGACCACCGCCCTGCACATCACCCCCGAACGCAGGGCGCGGCCCCTCGTGCGTCACGACCTGCTGAGCGCCGCACACCTCCACACTGTGGAGGACCTGCGCAGCGACGCTCCCACCATCTTCCACGCATCTTTATATATATATATATATATATATATATATATATATATAATATATATATATATATATATATATGTATTGCATTTGCCAGCTTCTGTAAAAAGTGGGACAGAGTTAGAGTCAAGGACATTTTTGGTAGAGGGAGGGGAAGTACACTATTAGTCTACTTCATTGATTAGTGTATTCATTGCTTGCTGTTCATACTAGACTGACAGTTTATGCATCGTGTTCATACTAGACTGACAGTTTATGCATCGTGTTCATACTAGACTGACAGTTTATGCATCGTGTTCATACTAGACTGACAGTTTATGCATCGTCACACTATTGATGTGTAGGGCAGCAGGGTTGATGGGGAAGACTGGGGAGTGACAACGCCCAACCCGCTCTCATCCCTCAGTGGCGGCATCCTTGCGTACTGAAGAAAAATGTAACTCTATTATCCAGTATAAATTATGATGGATGAATTTGCATCTCAAAACATTTTACTGAGCCGCTTTATTGTTTATTATTGATAGATTACTTTAAGGGTCCATTCCGTTTGTGGCTGTTTCGAGGGGGGGGGGAGCTTAGGTGTTAGATTATATTTGGATGACACTAAATGCTCATGTGTTATCATTCCTTTATATTTTCTTATCAGGAGTGAGGGCTCTTTATTGTTAATCACTCATATGTACATAGCTTTAGTTGTAAAGAGAGAAAAATATTGGGTTAGGCTAGAAAAGAAACTTCGAATATTTCAAACAAAGCACTGCAGATTATGTTTCATGACCTGAGTTCATTTGTCACCTCTAAGTCATATTTAATTCAATGATATCGTTTCCTGGGCTCCCCGCCTTGCTGGGGAGAGAGTGAGATGAAACGGTCATACTTAATCTTGAAAGAAAAATCTGCATTCTCAGTAATAACTATAGTAGTTTTTGCACTGATGTTCGAGGAGCATCAGTGTCACTAGTGCCTGGGTTTAACTGTAGCGAAGTGCAGACTATAGTGAGACTCATAAAGGCCATGGGCTTCCTCCTTGGGGAAATAATACACATATACATGCAAACTTATTTACTACGTTGTGTTACCTTAGTCTTTCTTTGGCAAGGTATCTGCGGCAGCCTGATCGTACCTTGAACTGTGATAGATGCCCAGGTGTCAGAACGGCGGGTGCTCGTGTTCTAGAGATGAAGTAAACTTCATTTCTAGAATGCGAGCAGTTTTCTTTAAGAAATTAAAGCAGCGTTATATGTATGTAGTGTAATAGTGTACAGCTTCACTGTAGTGCTAACACATATAATATACTTACATATATGGAAATACTAAATGCTTGTATGTCTGGCTAAATGCCCAATTGTGCAGCCGATTGCTATAAAACCTAAAGCTATGGTAAAGATGGGGGCATACGTTATGCTGCGCGTGGCCTTCGGTGCTCATCTCCGTGGCATCAGCCATTTGAGCCTGTGGTGGGTGAGGACCCGTTACGCCGGGACACAGGGCTAGTGTGACATCCGGATTACCACAGTTACCTTCCCAGGTTTCCCTGGATACCCATTTATCAACTCCAAAAGGGAGGAAGAGCAGCTGTTTCGGCTGGTCGCCGTATTGCTATGGCCCGGATTCGAACCAGGGCCCGCAGATTCGTAGCCAGGCACGCCAGCCCAACGGGAAACTACCTTGCGTAACATCTTTACCTTGGGCACGCCAGTCAGCACACCATGGAGGCGACAAGCTGACAGCACCAAACCTTAAAGCTAACCTTTAGTGTTTATTGTTGATGGATTACTTTAAGGGTCCATGCCATTTGCGGCTGTTTGGGGGGGGGGGGGGGGCTTAAATATTTGAATATATTTGGATTACAGTAAATGTTCTTGTGTTATCATTACTTTATATTTTCTTATTAGGAGTGAGGGCTCAACTTGATCCCCGGTGGACGCCGGGCGGCGCGTCCTGTGGACGGGGGTTCTCAGATTGGGGGGGCCCCGAAAAGGGGATTTTTTTTTTAAAAGGTGAAAAACTGCATAAATAAAAAAATTTAAAATTTCATGATTTAAAACTTTGATTATTTTTTTTACCTTTTATCAATGAAAACCCAAAATGCAAATTGGATGGGCCCTTTTTTGGGGCCCTTTAAAAAAAAAAAACAATGAAAAAACTGCAGCAAAAATGTAAAATAATATAATTCCCTTGATTACGATAAAATTTAAAAAGATTTCCAGGACAAAATAACCAAAATTTTACTTAGAATACAAACCCCAAATTTTTTTAGAAAAATTACGAAAACGGAGAAATGGGATTCAACCTTTGTGTGTGTGTGAAGGAAAAGAGGGGAGAGAGAGAGAGGGGCAAAAATAAATCGGGAGGTCGGGGAAAAGGAAGGTGAAAAAGGGAGGGCGGGGGGGGGGGGGCAACCCTTTCCCCCTAAACAGAGGTGGGGGGGCGGGAAAAAAAAGGGGCCTGGGCCCTTCAGAGGTGGGGGGCAGGGAACCCTGGGCCCTTTGCGAGGTCGGGGGGGGGGGCCCCGCCTGGGCCTCGCAGGGGGCGGGGGGAGGGAAACCCCGGGGCCCCTCACAGGGGTTTCAGGGGGGGGAAACAGCACCAGGGCCCAAAGGGCCCAAAGGACCAATCGGGGGACCAATAATTTAATTTGAGGGACCAATCAGGGACCAGAAATTATTGGGTTGACCAATAAAGAGACGCAGAGGGGATGAAAAACGGGGAGGTGGGGGAAAGGGGGGGCCAAAAAAATTTTGGGGTGCCCGGGTTTTAAAATTTTTTTAAACTCCAAGCCTCAGCTAACCCCAAGCTCTCTCGGTGGGTAAAAAAAAATCATCCTTAAAAATGAGTGACATCCCCAAATCACAACGCTCCTCCCACAACATAAATCCCCAGAGAAAAAAATTCCTCCTTCAATAAATTTGGGAAGCCTAAACCCCCGGGTGGTTTGGCCAGCCCTGGGGGGGCCCTTTTTGGGATCCTGCCGGGGGGGCGTGGGGGCGGTGTCCCCTGGGGCCCTTGGGACTCCCTGTCCCCCCAGCAGCTACGGGGGGGACACCTCTCCCTCCCGCACCGCGGGGCCCCATTCCCCGATAAAAGTGAAGAGAAGGACGGGGGAAAAATGAAACGGGAAGAGCAAACAGCTAAAAAAGCCCGGGGAAACGCCAAGCACGGCAATGGCACCCCGGGGGCAATGGCCAGCCCACCCCCGGGGCCTGCCCGGGAAATTTGAGTATTGGCCGACACCCTTTGGGGCTCGGCAGACTTCCGGGGCCCTGAACCGGAGTCAACCAAGAATTTTCCGCCCGAGGAGGGGTGGGGAAAAGGCGATTTGCCGCGCAGGATGCCCCCACCCAAAGGCTCCGGGGCCCCGGCGACACCCGACTTGACCCCCGACCCCGAGGACGAGTCTGACGGTGCGGGGACAGCCCCAGCGGGGAGACGCGACCGCCGTGAAAGGGACCCTTGGGAGCAGATTTTTAGCGGCGGCCCCGATGCCCACGGCGTGCGGGGCCGGAGCCCCCCGGGCCCAGCCACGGATTCCAGCCCTCCCGCCGTTTACAAAAATCCTTCCCGACGTTTCCCGAGATCCGGGGCCCGCGACTCAGATGAGCTGACGAGGAACTCCGGGAGCCCTTAGGGGGCCGGGGGATTACCTCCCGGGGGGCCCATTTAAACAAGGGGGTGGGAGCGAGGGGGGGTGGGGGAAAGGGCGCCCAAAGGGATGAAGGCCCAGGGGATCCCCTTTCCCCGGGGGCGTAAACGGCCGGCATGAATTCCCCGGCCGGGCATATGCGCCCCGGCAAGCGGGGGCGTGGCCCCGGGGAAGGAAATGGCCGGGGGCAGGGCCAGGTTTGTCCAGCGCGTGGCCATCCTGGAGCCCCCACTCCCCCGGGCCCCCTTGAGCCGGGCCAAAAGGGGGAATGTCTTTCCCCAAGCTGCAGCTCCCCTCTCCCTTCTGAATCATCCAGATCATTTGCGCCTGAAAAAATCCCCTTGATATAAAAACCCCAAACCCCGCCTTTAAGATTTCCCTTTTCCCGGAAAAACATTTCCCAAACAAGCACCACACCACGGAACGGCCCAGCGCGTTTCCCGCCCTGGGCCAGAAAAAGCCCCCCCCCCCCCTGGGAGGGAGGGGCAGCGGGGTACGGGGACAGTTTTCCTTAGACATCCAAAAAAAACCGCCCCAAACCCCTGGGAACCCTTTTAAAAAGGGATCCCCGCCAGCCCGGGAAACCGGGCCAGGCCCGGTCACCCCAACAAGAAAAGCCCCCCGCGGCGCGGACCCAAAACGGGAAAACCAAACAAAAAACAAGTAGGGGAAAGCGGCAGCCAGCCCCCCCAAAGCCACTGGGGGGGGTGGTCCCGCCCCGGTGTCCAAGCCCTTGGGGGGTCTTGAAAGGGGCCCGTGGGTTCCCTCTGGGGAAAATATGTTTAAAAAACTAACGAACGCCCAATCGCAAAAGGAAATTTTTTTAAAAAACTTTAAAATAACATTTTACCCTTATAATTGAGAACACTTTTTCCCCTTTCGCAGGGCCAGGACACTTTTTTTCACCCAAAAGTTTCATTCTTTTTGATTTTTTTTCCCAGTATTTTTTTCCTTTTTGATAGGGGATAAAAAAATGTTTTTAAGTCGTTAGTGAAAGTTATCAATAAAGGGTAAAAGTTTAAACCCAAAAACACTAAATATAAAGATTCCCAAATATTTTTAGACCCCATGGAAAAAAATAGATAGACAGTAATAGATAATAAAATAAATAGAAAAATAGAATAAAGGTTAATCTATTTTTTCAAATCTATCTATCAAACCCTATTTTCCCTTTTATCTATCTTTTCTATCGGCCCAAATCTATATATTTATTACCCTTTGTATATTTATATCCCCGTATTAGTTTATGTATCTATCTTCCCTTTTTTTTTTTTTTTCTCTCTCTCTCTCTCTCCCCTCTTTCTCTTCCCCTCCCCTCTCTCCCCCTTCTCTCTCTCCCCCTCCCCTCTCTCTTTTCCCCTCCTCTCCTCTCTCTCCCCCCTCCCCCCCCTCCCCCTCTTTTTTTATCTCTCTCCTCTCTCTCCCCTCTCCTCTCTCCCCTCTCTCTCTTTTCCCTTCTCCTCCCTCCCCTCCAAACCCACTCAAAACCCAAAACACAAAGAAAATACAAAAAAATTTAAACAACAAAAAAGATAAACAATCCCAAATTCAAAAACCCAAAAGATCAATGAAAACCCCCCCAAAAAATCCCTTTCCCCTTTCATTTGCCTTTTTTTTCATCACGTATTTTTCAACACGGCACCCCCATATTAAAATACTCCCCGCCTGATGTAGATGTCACCTTTGCCCCTTTTTCCTCTCTGTTAATCCGCCCATTTAAAACGTCACACTTCCCTTCTTTGGGAAAGGCATCTTTAAATTTGAAAAATTTAAAAGGGCTAAAAACATCGGCCGCCAAGGATTAAAGGATAAATTTTGCGGGGAAGGGGAAAAATAAAAAAGGTTTGTGGGATTAGTGAGTTCGACAGTCGGAACGCAGATATTTGAAATTTTTGCCCCATATTTTGAAATTTGTTCTCGCCTCCCTCGGTGCCTTTAAGGGGGGGGGGTTAACATTTTTGGGGTTGTAAAAGTCGTGGCTCGCGGGTCATGATAATTGAAAACTTTAAAAAATTACAAAAATTGTTTGCTAGCTGTTACTAATTTTAATGTTCTTTAAATTCAATTTGTTTCATGTTTTCGGGGATAAAAAACCCTCAATAACTTTTTCCGGGCACCTGGGAAAGCGGGTTGTGTGTGATGATGAAGCTTCAAAAGGGAACGTGTTTTATGGGGAGGCCCCTTGTTTTGACCCAAAGACCCAAATCTTTTTCATGTATATTTGTTTTTTCCCATGGGAGAAAGAAAGGTATAATATCGAAAAATGATAAAATTTAATAGGGAAACAATAGTAATTAAACAGCAAACATCCCGATGGGGGATGAATTAAACACTAAAATTTAAAGGGAAAGGGAAACAAGAATGTTTACTTTTATCTTTCCCGGGGTTTTTTAGGGGCCTCGGGTTTTTTTTTATCCCCAACAAATTTTTGTAAAGTGGGGAAAATTGGGTTTTTCCCCAAAAGGGGTTTAAAACCTCTTCCATTTGTAGCTTATTTTAGTCAATGAAATTACTCCTTAAGTTATGCTATCTAAATTTTGTCATTTCAAATCATAAATGTCAAAATGAATAATAATTATAATCGGTGAAAATAATAAGACGCGCCCGCCAAGCGGCAGTGTTGTGGCGAGTGTTCAAGTGTACGCACGCGTGCACGTCCTCCGTAATGGCTGTGTTATTATTCAGCCCGTGCGAGGCGTTGTGGCTGCCCGGGCCGCTAATACCGGTGTTTTGATTTGACTGCCCTGAAAAAAGGAACTATAGTGTTACTCACAGCCTCAAGAGGCCCCTGGGAAGCCCCTGCCATGGGCTAGCGCAGAGGCGTCCGCCGCCGCCATGCAAGGTACAGCCTAGTAGAGTGGTGATGGTGTTGTTTTTATGATTCAAATAATATTTTGTATTTATATATTTATTCATCAATTTACTTTTGCTTATCCGTTGTCTTTGAGGCATTTCTTTCATGCTGAAAACCCTTTCCTTTTGTTTGCCAGGGGTGTGTGTTTTTGTGGGGTGGTGCTGGCGGGAAGCATTTGGTTGGGAGGTGTGTTGATTGTTCTTTGGCGGCGGTAATCACGGCTTTGACTATGGTGTGATGCTTTGTCTTCGGGGTCACGGACTCCAGGGCGGCACAGCTTAGCGGTTGCGTAAGGGGCGGGCCCACCTGGTGGCGCAGCGGTTCTCACCCCCCGGGGGTAAAGGCCTCGAATGGCGATAAACAGTTCCGCAATTCACATCACTACAATTTTACATAAAGGGATTTTTTTTTTAATATGCTTTTTTTTTTTTATACGTTTTCAGTGGCATTCATTTAACAAATTAATAAGTGTAATTTGTGACCTTTATTTGTAAATGAGTATGGTTTTTCAGCCAAAAATATATATATATATATATATATTTATATATATTTTATAAAATATATATAATATAATATAATATATATATATTTAAATATATATATAATCTAAAAATATAAGCGAAAATGGGTTGGGGTGTGTGTGGTGTGTGTGTGTGTGTGGTGTGTGTGTTTGTTTGTGTGTGGGGGTGTGGTGTGTGTGTGTCTGTGTTGTCGGTCTGTCTGTCCGCGATAGGTGCCGCCCCTGGGCGGAATCCCAAAAAGTCACAGTTTTTGGAACAAGTTGACCAGGGGAAAGGTTTTAAGCCCATTATAGGAGGATGATTACTTTTTTTTTTTTTTTTTTAGCAGCCTATTTGCGAGAACTGAAAAAAAAAAAGTGGGGTTTTCGAGAATTGAGGAAACCTTGATGTAGGGTGTGGGAATAGGTGGTGAATGGGTGGGGGGATGGGAATTTGGGTGGGGTGATGGGTGATAAAAGGGGGGGGGGGTGATGGGTGATGGGTGAGGGAATAGGGGGGGGGTGAGGGTAATGGGGAGTGAATGGGGTGTGGTGAGGGTAAGGGGGAGGACTGGGGGTGTGGGGGATGGGTAATGGGTGAGTGAATGGGTGGGGGGAATAAACATTTCAGGAAAGTTAGAAGGGGATCTGGAATCTGTGTTTTGGGGGGCCGGGTGGGGGAATGGGTCTATCTGGAGAGTCTGGTTTTTGGTGGGGCCCAAGGCCCACCAACCACAGGTGGTGGGGGGGGGAGTGGTGGGAGGGGGTTGCTTTCGGGGAAAAATT
>JACEEZ010026215.1:0-10000 GCA_016584305.1 Chionoecetes opilio | reverse complement strand
CACCTGGCTCTTGGGCCCTCGAGGATGACGTGCTTGGCGGGTGCGACTAGGGGCAGGGGCACCGTCACGCGAACGTTGGGGAAGCCTGCCGCAGTTTTTGGACAGTGTTCCCCCGCGGCCCGAGACGTGCCGCCGTCAGTGCCCTGTGCACGGCCAGCAACATCTTCACCGAGTCTTCCCTCCATGACTGCCGAACCTCATCCACGTCCCTTGAGGCTGTTACTTTACACGAGCCTTGACACGATTCTGAGCAGGTGGCCACGCTTGCCTCCCACGCCCTTAGTGCCTCTTTCTTGTCACTTTCCAAGGCACTTCCTTCACACTTTTCCTCCGATTTTACTTCCTTCTTGCACTTTTTCCGAGTGTAGTGTTGCCGAAGTGGTGCCACTCGCGGGACTCGTCACTGTCTCTTCATCCTTAGGGGGAAGTCTTCTTCCGCGGTTTTTTGGGTTTTTTATACGAAATGATTTTCCTTTACAGTGGGTTGCATCTTCGTCTTGTTTGACTGAATCGAAGCTGCTGTCGGCAGATTCTTATTGGGCTCTTCGGACGGATTCCTCTGAGTCGTTCTTCACCTCCCCCGCACTGCTTTCGTCTGGCTTTCGAGCACTACCCACCAAAAGCACAAAACACAGCATGATAACACTGCAAGGGCACTTGTTCACATTCTTGTGAACATCTCGTGCTCACGGTTGAGCTTGACGATTTGCTCCTCAATGCAGGCAAGGAAGCTGCTTTGTCCTGCTGGGATCTGGCCAGGAGGTTCCACCAGTTCCTCAATGACCAGCGTCCGCAGGCCTCCCAGCGGTCCTTGAGGCGGGTGCGGGGCGCAGAGCAGAGGGCCCCAGCCACCACCAGGAGCAGAAGCTCCCGTGCCTGCCAGGCAGTAGTGGCATGGAGGCACAGGTCCTCCCATGCCTGCAGGCGCCTCGGACACCCTCAGGTCCAAGGCGTCTTGCCACACGACGCCGAGGGTGTTGCCCACCACCCCAAGGGAACACGGTCACCAGGGACACCTGAGAATGAATGACTGCAGAATGGTTTTGTTGCCATTTGATTTGTATTAATAATCAATCAATGACCAAAACAACACCAATGTTTAGACATGAGAAGAAAGGGGGAGGTTGAGTCCACTACCACAGCGTTGAATCTGATACTAATGTTTAGGTTCCCTACTCACAGTGACGAAACGTTGGGTTTGCCAAGGCGGAAGGGGAAACACACACACGCACACACGCACAAAGCAACAAAAACACACACACACACACTGTTTTTCATCTTTGTTGTTTTGTTTAGAGGATAATGCCTCGAGCTATTAGTGCTCTATAGCACTGGGGGGGTGGTTACCAAATCACGGCTGCCACCGGTCCATTCACTGCTGGGTGGACAGGGGCTAGGGATTTAAGAAAAAGACCACCCATCTATCTTTCGATCCGCCCGGGAGCGAAAGTGACGAAAAACCGTTGGTTGCCAAGGAGGGGGAAGGGGGAAAACACACACACGCACACACACACACACACACACACACACGCCCACACACACACACACACACACAACCACGCACACACACACACACACACACACCACACCGAAAAGGTCAGATCCGCGCTTTAATACCCAAAGGTCACTTCAACTTCTGCACATCATACTAGTCACCCCTACATTTGATGGATCACGAAAAAAACCACCAGTAACGAAGTCACTCTGGAGTAAAACAAGATGCACATAGTGTATACCAGACAAGATCAACTCTACATAAAAACAAAAAACCTCTATCAATAATTTTAATTTTAATTCAATCCAGTTCAAGTCAAATTAATCTATAGTTACCAACCAAAACTCTTGTCAAATCATTTAAGATCAGAGCCTCCTCGCACGACCCCTGTAATAGTCTATCACGAGGGACGCTATTCTGAACGGAGGATATTTGGGTTTTGACAGCATCCCGGTCACTCAGTGGTGGGAATCTTGGGCTTTGTCCAAAAATCTACGCCAACTACTGCTAAGAGGAACATGTAACACGCGGTAAAAGAGATCCTATATTTAGTCCGTCAGGTGAACCCCCATTTTTAGCCAACCGGTACACTCAAGATGGCAAAAACCTCATTGGTATCATTGGAAAGCTAAGGGTAATTCAGGAACTCATTTTGCCTGGTAGCAGTCTGGATTTAGCAGCTTTCATATTTGTATGCCTATTGAAACCACCTATTGGCGAACAAATCACCCAATCGTAAAACCTGTAAGGGTACATTCATGTTAGACTGCATTCATGGTTTACAGAGGTATGCCAAGTGCCATTCTTTTTTAGCTTTAATTATGTTCATAAAATGCCATTGTAGTAACAAAGTTTGGTCAAAATAAAAAAGATTTTGAAACTTTTTGAGCCAAATCTTATAATGCCGATAATATACGCATTGCTATATCTTTGCAATCAGATAGTTATTGATATTTATAAGTATTGTTTTCTATTCAATACCTCCATATTCAGACAGAAGGATCGTATGTACCTTTATTAGTCAGCATTAATTATGACTGTATAGTATGGGTGACCATGGTGACACATATTACCAAAATAAGTTTGCAAAACTGACTGTATTTATCGTCTCACGATAACTGAGTTTGATATCTAATGTTACATTTGGAGGTTTAATGAATGAACTAAACACCATCTTTTAGTTGAATATTTAATTTTTCATGAAATAGCCTTCCCAATCCAGAAACAGTATTAAAATTACAAACAGCTACGTAATGTTCTCAGTAATTCTGTCATTTGCTTTACTTTTAGAGTTATTCAAAGTCAATGTTTTCAGATGACTGAATTTGTGCTGACTCAAGTTCTTTTTTAGTTGATGGTTCTTTTTGGGGCTAATCGTATATCGTCAGAGTATATGGAGACCAATATCTTTCCTTTTCATCGGGGACACATATGGAGTGTATCGTTGAATTTCCGCTTCAGCTTTCTCCGTATGTGTTTCCTTGTCGAGTCCCTCACAGCAGTTATTCCTTCAGAATGCATGTACGTTGATAGCAGATGAGCAAGATAAGTCAATGTGACAACCTTTGGATACTGAAACAGCTCTTGCCTGATATACTGGAAAAGTTGCAAGTAGGCTTCTGTTTCAGCAATCTTGTATTTAGCCATCAGGGTCATCATTTGCATCATCTTTGTTGGTCAATGATGGGGATCTTTCACACTGGTATACGATCGGTAACAAGATCTATGATACCATGCTTCAGCAGCAACTATGTTTCTCGATGTGACAGCGAGGATGTGCTCATGCTTGTCTCTTTTTTGCTATATCTCGTAAAGTATTATCTGCTCTCAACTCAGTACCCCTGTGTTAACTTTCTTGTGTTCGTGCCTTTGATATACTTGGATCGTCCAGGTGGGCAGAATATACATGTTTTCTCCATTACTCTTGAGCTGCTTGAAGGTAGTCTTCTCAATGTTCTTCGCTTATAGCAACTTCACCTGCATAGTCATTTCAAGTTTAAACCAAGTCCCGTTCATCGTGAACAGTTTACGGCACTTGAGATGATACGGAATCTGTGGCAGTTTTTCCCTCTCTCAGGTTTTCTGCAACTGTCAAGATAGCTTGATGCTGCCTGAGTCTGGGCTGCCTTAGTAGTGTGTTCCAGGAGTCGAGATCCCGAGGTGATGTAAGGCCAGCTGAGGATCTTCATCAGTTGTGTGGATAATACAAACAGGAATTGTCTCATCCATGGCTGATTAGCTTCTCATTCACAAGTGTTACCTGCAAAGATAAGAAATAAACTTAAGAACACTTGCAATTATTGGCAATTAGCTGATATTTTTTCTAAACATATTATATGCTGCTGTTGATTTGCTGCAAAATTCAAAATATTATTGAAGGATCAATAGTGGCTGCATTCGATTCCTTGTATCTGAAAATGTATAACAAAATATTTTATTTATGTCATTATCACATATGGTTGCTAAGATATGACGATAAGTCGATTTTCAATATTTATCTGGTGGCCATCCTGGATTTTGGCTCAAAAAGTACAAAATCTTTTGATTTGACCAAACTTGTAGCTACAATGGCATTATATGAACATAATTAAAGCTAAAAAAGAAAAAGGCACTTGGCATACCATGTAGAATCATGACATGCAGTTCTAACATGAATTTACCCTTACAGGTTTTACCGCATTTGGCGCGATTTGTTTGCTGATAGGTGGTCTGTTCAATAGGCGATAAAAATATGAAAGCTGCTAAATCCAGACTGCTACCAGGGCAAAATGAGTTCCTGAATAATAAACCTTTCAAATGATACCAATGAGCCTTTGCCATCTTTTTGGTACCGACAGCCCCTATACCTGACGGACTAACATACACACACGGGGGATATGTATTAGCAGTACCCGATAGATGGATTGGTTACGAGGCCGACAAATATAAGTCGTCACAGCCAGCCTCTGTCTCTGACTTCTTACTCTTGTCTGTCTTCTACTTGAATAGTGACACTTATTTCTTACGGCGTCGTCGCGTCAGTCTTCCGAACCCATCCAGTTGGAAAGACCATGTCTAAGAAGACCAAAGTTGAACCAGACTGTGAACAGGGTGAGGTAAATGATTGTGAAAATAATATAAAAAACTAGGTACACGTGCAGCTTTCTCCGTACAGAAGACAGAAGTCAGAAACAGAAGTCTTAAGTGGAAAGCTGCATAACCGGGAATGGCCTTACATTAAGGACTCCAGCACACATACTTTGATAAATGTATTATTGCCGACCCTGACCACACTCCATACAAGAGGCCATATTAGCACCGGGCAGCAAAGCTTGACCTACCTGATGAGCTTGAGCTTCAAGCTGTAGATGGAGTCGACCATGGTGGCCACCCTGATGGCACCCACAAGGACGGTGTTCACGCTGTCCTAGAAGTCGAGCTTTGGGCCACCTTAATGGCACCCATGAGGCAGCGAATGGCGTCCACACTTTCCGTGCTGCACTCTTGCGTCGCTCGAAGGGGATGCTTGCCACCTTGGACACGAAGAATGCCCGTTCCTCCCTTGGTGGGCTGTTTTTTTTCTTTCTTTTTTTCACACACTTCTCGGCCATCACAGAGCCATAGACAGTATATTGATGCATATATGAAGTCTGTGTGTTCAGCAATCTCGGAGGAGTTCAACCGAACAGACTACGCAACACGCACACATAGCTCTTCAATCAGGCTCTCCCCTATGCGGTTTCTGATCATACCTAGGTTTTATCCTTTTGTCATGATTAATCATCATGCTGACCTAAAATTGATCCAGGGGTCTGTATTTCTTTCGTATCATTTACTTTGGGGACTTACAAGCAGTTTTTTTCTTCACCAGTGGTCTCTCTAGTTCAGTGGTTCTTAACCTTTTTTAGTGTTCGTACCCTTTGAGATCTCATAATTTGTCTCGTAACCCCGATCAGAAAAAAGTTTAATTAAAGTAACGAACCTTTTATTTCACTAACTACAATACTACATAGTACACAATGTTATATTTCAGTGACTCTTTTGTTGTTGTTTTTCATAAATTATGATGATTGGAAATGAGGTTCCCGAAGTGCCACACGCATGTCGTCACTTGCATCCAGACGGTTCCTAGCCTTTGTTTTGATGTGTAGTAGTGTTGAAAAACGCATAAGAACGTGATTGCAAATGGCACAATGACCAGAGGTCCTTCTGCTAACTGTGGGAATGTTTTGAGTTGCGCACACCAAAAACATATCTAGCTGCATTGATTCAAACTGCATTTCGATTCTGTCGGCCTACAGCTCAACAAGATCATCTTTCAACAAATTACTGTTATCCATGTAATCCAGGTTGAAAATTATATGGATCCCGTATCCATCTCTGTGCCACATAAACCTGTCCATGGTGAAAGTATCCCTGCAAGGAGTGAATCAGCCCTTGCAAATGCTCTTTCACTTCAATAACGATGGACACTTCCTCTGCAAAAGCAGCCTCATCTAAAGAAGGAAAGTTAGCAAAATCCCTTCTTCAATGCGCCCTATACAATTTGGAAGTTTCTTGGTAAAGTCAAATAACTTCTCTGACAGTTATCATGTTCAGCATTCTTCCTTGGATGGAGATGTTCAACTCGTTCAAGTGCGTGAATACATCTGCCAGGTATGCTAAGGACAAAATGGACTCCGTTTTCAAAGTGGTCAGCAATGTCAATCAATCAATCATTGGGGCATACGCGGGAGGCGCGTCGCCTCGCCCACCCTACGACGCCACTCCCGGGGGTCACCACGCGCGAGTTCCCATGCAGGCTCCTTTCCCATACCAAGCAGCTCTCGACAAGAAACATCAACTTGGCCCCAGCCACGAGCCTTGTGGGCGCCCCCTTGGCCTCCTCCACGCCGGATTGTCTCTTACAGATACAACCCGATGGGAAGGATCGGTTTCAGGGTAGCGTGCCACATGCCTATATAGCCGAAGTTGGCGCTGACGGACTATGCAGGTAATAGGCCTCGATTCAGTCTCACGGTGCAATCGCTGATTTGACACGTAATCATCCCAGCGATACCCCATGATTCTGAGAAGACACTTATTACCAAAGGCATTGATTCGTCTCTTCAAGTCACTATTTAGTGTCCATGTCTCACAACCATAGAGTAAGACAGGGATCACAAGCGACTTGAAGATCCGGATCTTTGTCCTCCTGCACAGGTACCGACAACGCCAAATACTCCCGCTGAGCGAGTCCATAACACCGTGGGCTATGCCAATCCGCCGTAAGACTTCTTGACGTGACCCGCCGTCATTATGGACTGCGCTACCAAGGTATGTAAAAACTTTCCAAGATCTCAATGTCCTTGCCACACGCATGAACAGACTGTACTGCTTCATCTAGTTAGTCTCCAAACACCTGGACCTTGGTCTTGAGCCAGGAGACCTCAAGTCCCAAAGGCTTTGCCTCCTCGTGCAGCGCTTCGAGAGCCATCACTAGGACCTCCAGCGACTCAGCAAAGATTACTGCATCATCGGCAAAAACAAGATCAGTGATCTTGGTGTTAACGACGGATGCCCCACAATCACTTTGATCTACAACCTTGTCCAATACCCAATCCATACAACCGTTGAAAAGTGATGGGCAAGGACGCACCCTTGCCTCACTCCTGTATTCACAGGGAAGAAGCTGGATACACCTGCCCACACTTCACAGCACTCTCAGTCCCAGAATACAGACCAGTTATGAAACCAATAGTCCTTGCAGGAATCCCTCGAAGTCGCAGAAGATCGCAAAGTGACTCACGATGCACTAAGTCAAATGCCTTCTTGAGATCAACATAGGCTGCAAGCATCCCCTGTCGAAACTCACGTCGGCGTTCCACCAGGACACGAAGCGCTAGGATACGGTCCGTTGTTGACTTACCAGGCGTGAACCCAGACTGCTGAGGTCTTTGATGCTTCACCAGATGACTGCGAAATTGTGTCAGCAATAGATTGGCAAGCACCTTGCCTGGTACGCTGAGCAGTGTAATACCGCGGTAATTGTTGCAGTCCTCTTTTTTTTTTTTTTTTTTCTTTTGTCCTTTTTTTTTTTTTTTTTTACATCTGTGCCTATAGCGCCTGTAGGCAGTGGTGACCCAGGGCTCGGATGGTAGGCTCTGGAGGTTCACTTGAGGGTTCTGATGGTTGGTCCTCGCCCGTTGGTGGCGCAGCAGGTTTCTTATAGTGACGCCTGTGAGGCTCATGCCGCCCCCTGTGTTCTCCGATGCACTCGCAGTCGAAGGTAGAGTTGATAGGCAGGGCATGTGGGTGTTCTTAGGCCACTCGACGGTGCAGAAAGGTTTTGGGTTTCTTCGGGGATCGAACTCAGGTCACCGAGAACGCCAGTCGGAGACTCTAATCACTCCGCTACAAACGGTCCTGACGGTCCCCTTTCCCTTTCCAGATAAGGACGACCAGCCCCCTTTTCCAGTCAGGAGGAATGGTACCTGATTGCCACACGGCAGCCAGGACAGCATGCAACCCGCGGATCATGGCCTCACCCCCAGCTTTGAGGAGCTCCGCACTGATATTACAAACACCAGCTGCCTTTCCTCCCCTCAACTTTGCTACAGCCTCTCTGACTTCGTCAAGAGAGGGTGCGGTTTCGTCAATGGGAGGATCGGCATCCACTGCCTGTAACCCAGTGGTGTGAAGCAATGTCACTGCCTTGATTTATAAGAAACCTCTTGATTTCTTCGTGTAGTTCGAAGACACACGTAAGTAGTACGTGAGAGCCACCTCACTTCCGTGTCGAAAAGAGGAACACTATATTCAGCTCCAATTTCTTCACAAAATGATGCAGAGACAAGACAAGACAGACAAAATAATTTGTATATATATAATTCCAGCTTCTTTATAAATATATTGAATTATTGGTAAGCTTGTCTCGTACCTCCAGGTGTAAGGTTTCGTACCCCCTGGTGGTACAGGCTCCCCAGGTTAAGAACCACTGCTCTAGTTTAAGACTCGTCATGAGCTATTTTTTTTCCGTCGTCGAGTAGCCGAAGACACCCACATGCTGCCCATCAACCTCACCTCCGACTGCAATGCGGCAGAGGGCACCAGGGGGAAGCATGAGCCTCAATTAACTACATGTCACTCAACAAATCCAGCCTGCGACACCACGGGCGAAGGCCAGCCATCTCAGCCTTCTAGAAATAGCATATAAGGCCAACCACCTGAGGCCTCAAGGAAGATAAAGGCCTTAAGGCCCAACAGGTATGAAATAATAATAACTAATACTAAGAAAATAAATATAGGGTGGAGTCAAAAGCTTTTTCGTCTGATCAAAGCCGTCTTTTTGTCGTCCAAGCACCGTCTTGGATACGAAGACCGTTTTTTGTCGCAATTGAAAAAGGATTGGTTTCTGCGACAAAAACACAACAAGCTTGGTAGGAGCCGAAATAAAAATCAATGCAAAACATTGCAACAATACCACAAAGTAGTATAACACACATTTCAGCAAGCGTTATTGGGTTGGAATTCGTAATCCAAGACGGTGCTTGGACGACAAAAACACGGCTCAAGTCCCCTCCAACTGATTTTCATGAGAGAGCTCGCATGCGTACGTCTAGTCTCTGAGACGGATACTGAGAGACTGTAGCGCATTTGTTCGGTAAAAAAAAACCTTAGACGCGAAGGAATGTATCAGTACGATTCTGCGCAAAATGGGGGGAAGCAATGTTTCCATAATATCTCAAGAACCGTATTAGCTACGAGAAAACGTTATGGAGTGCAACAAATCCAGATTTCAACAGGCTTCCCTGTGGTATATGCATATTTTAATTCCATAGATAAATGACCGAATTAAGTTGTTTTTAGGGCATATTACCCGAAGAAAAAAAAATCCAGAAATCAATGGAAAATTGCATACATGCGTAAAACTCTTGCGAATAAGAAATGTACATTTTTCAAAGTGGAATACGATTCCTGCAGACACGCTCTCCATCAAGACATAACAATATGTTAGACGGATAAAAGATAGATGTATGGTGCATCAATAAGCTGCTGGTCATTGAACGGCACAAGGGTGCGCAAAATATAAACTGTTATATCTAAAAATCTGTATAAGCAAAAAAGAAACGGATAGATGCTTAGGATAGATCTGGTTGAGCTTAACAAAAAGTATTCAGGCCATTGTTGGTCTAGGGTCAATAGTTTCATAGTAAAAAATTGGGAAACGCAATAAACGTAGTAGTAGGGTGGATATGTGATATGATTGTGGCTGTTGTGGTAAAAGCACCAAAAGTGGCACATTTGATGATCATGACATACTAAAGGATCTCAGATAGAGGGCCAAGCACATTTTTCCCTTTAACACCCATAAAGTGGGGAAATCAAAGATGGCCGCCATCTAAAACGTGAAAATCAATTTTACGTCATATCTTTCTGAATATATATCACATAGACATGATTAACATATCGTTTTTTATGTTTTCACACATAGGAGCCGTGCACCCCTCATTTGTCGTAGAAGGCATAAAATCCGAACCGATAAGC
>JACEEZ010026214.1:0-11539 GCA_016584305.1 Chionoecetes opilio | reverse complement strand
TGATTGATGGCTCGCAAAGACTTAAATTTTCAATACTTTTGAATGGGGATTTTAAACCTTTTGGCCCCTTCTTGGTATATTGATAAATTTGTTATAAGCCATAGTATTTCAATTTAAACATAATCACTTTCAATCAATCTCCCAATACATCTTCTAAATATCGTAAATAACAATTACTTTTGCATCAAAATCTTCTAAGTACTGCAGAAAGTAATCCTCATGGTATTCTAAGTAGATTGGTGGATGATATATAGTACATTAATGAATGTTTCCTTTTCAGGAGACGGTGGTTACCCCTTAATGCCATTTTTAATGGTGCCCTACAAGCAGCCAGAAACACTGTCTGAGCATCGCTTCAATAAAGGGGCACACCAGCACAAGGGTCGAGGTTGAGAAAGCATTTGGGGTGCTGAAACTCCGTTTCCGGTGAGTATGTGTAGGTGGGTTTACCGGCCTCCTAGTAGGCCAGTAAACTTTAAGTTTAAAGAACATTAGAAAAAAGGGAAAGGTACAAGAGGCCTACACTTGGTAGTTCCTGTTACTTAACACTACCTACACTTCCCCCCTCTCATCCCCGTCCATGCAATTATCTAGCTCCTTTTAAATCTCCTATTGACGCCATAGGTCCGCCCCGTCCGCTGCCGCCAATCCCCCGGGGGTCCGTACTGATTACCTAAACGACTGAGTCCATTCCAATCATTTACCACCCTATTGTGAAAAAGTTTTTCCTAAGCATCAGTCCAATATAAATAATATTGCATCGGAAACACCAAGATTACTGATCTTGTTTTTGCCGATGATGCAGTATCTTTGCTGAGTCGCTGGAGGTCCTGGTGATGGCTCTCGGGGGCGCTGCACGAGGAGGCAAAGCCTTTGGGCTTGAGGTCTCCTGGCTCAAGACCAAGGTCCAGGTGTTTAAAAGGCTTAGTAGATAAAACAGTACGGTCTGTTCATGCGTGCGGCGAGGACATTGAGATCTCGAAAAGTTTTACCATACCTTGGTAGCGCGTCCAGAATGACGGCGGGTCACGTCAAGAAGTCTTACGGCGGATTGGCTAGCCCACGTGTTATGGACTCGGCGGGGCGAGGCGACGCGCCCTCTGGCGTATGCCCACAATTGAAGATTATTTAATTATTAATATATGTATAATGTTTGGGAAAATATATATATATTTCTTAATTATCACTACATTTTTATTACAGATGTCTTCACAAATCAGGGGGGTGCCCTGCGATATACACCGTGAAATGTGCAAGAATAATGATCGGCTGCATATTTCTCCACAACCGTTGTGGTTACGAGGAATCCACTTCCCCGGAACAGGTAGATTTTCTAATCATTTGCATAAAAAATCTTATTACAATAATTTTATTTTACATGGATTTTACATGAATTTAGGCGATCAGCCTGGGGGGTTGGTCGGTATCAAATTAGGGCGAGAATGCTAATAGTTGTTTTTTGAGAAGGTATAAATGCCTAGAGTTAGAAAACATGTGATAGCATTGTGGCAGTGGCAGCTTTATGGGAGTTATCCCCCTTTTCCAAACTGTATATTAATAATTTATAAATATATACATATAATTTAAAAAAAAAATCTTTTTCAAGTGTCGTATTTCATCGGCGAGAGACGGACCGGACGATCGACTTGGCGACGTTGGAGACCCTCGAGGAGACCACCACTGCCGGAAGCCCAAAGCCGGCCCGCAGGTCGTGCGTTCAGAGAAAGTCGGGTTTTGGAGTGGAGAGGTAGAGTAGCAGCCGACTACCTCTCGAAGTTATTTTTGGAAGGCTGGTGATTTAGAGAAGAACCCGGGGACCAGAATCCGGTGTCGTGGTAGCTGTGGAACTTCAACGTAGGAGGCCTGGAATGTCCGTTAACATGGGAAAAGCCACAGCACCCGCCAAGAAACTGTGCTCAACACCAGGCAGTATCCGACGGAGATGAACATTTTGTCAGTCCTCAAAGCCATGCCTCCTGGTTAACCTTACTTGAAGGGCCGCCAAAGTCAGGAACCATGTCCCCATTCTAGACGTTTCAAAAACGCTTCAGGACAAAGAAGTTTTCCCAAATTTTATTCTATCATCGAAAATGTAGAAGCATGTTCACCATGAAAAAAGACTTGGAAACTCTGAAAAATAAAACAGGTGAATGAGTAGTGATCTATCTGGTAGTAAGTGACTGTCCTCCAAAAAAGTCTTCCAGAACATCAACACATGAAACAAAAGTTTATGCTCCGATCTGCGTATTCTGTACAAGGTCAAGTTCAAAAAGCACTCCAATACACGTGAAACACTTACGCTAGCTTCACAACTGAGAGTAGATCAAACACTAAGAGAGAGTGCCGTCAGAAAAGCAGACGGCAGATGATGATAGCACTACCAGTAGAGACATTGTTGGGCCCCAGGCACACTACCACGGGTTCATGCTATAGGAATTACACTAGGAACAAAGAGGACAGCAAAGAGAATGAAGAAAAGAAAAGTAACAGATGAATTTATACTGTATCACAAGGTTGAAGGAGAAGCTTACCAAGAACTTTTCGAATACATCAGAGAAGATATTATCCCCAACAAGAGGATTATACCAGTCACCTCCTTGACCACAAAATTGGAATCATTAATGTTGTCTGGTGGAGTTAATCTTCTGAAGGATTCAACAAAGAAGAATATGCACAGAAGACTGAAATCCGAGCTTGGAGGTGCAGTATAAATATTTTCCGACGACAAAGGGGAAAATTGTTGATGGGTTCCATGCTGTGTCTCATTAAAGGATGTTGTCTTGGAAAATCAAAATCTACATAGGGAGCTTTAAGCTTTGGAAGGCAAAGTCTACAGATATCAACAAAATCATAGATCAGACTTCGTCACATATCCGAACGGCCATCAAGAAGGACATGATTTCAACCCCGTGAAATTTAAAATTTAAAAATTTCATAAATTTTTGGGTGTATTTTGGCGGCCATTTTGGAAAAAGGTTGATAACTCATATAAAGCTGCCACCCCCCAATGCTATCACATGTTTTCTAACTCTAGGGATTTATACCTTCTCAAAAAAACACTCTTAGCATTCTCGCCCTAATTTGATACCGGTGAGCAAAATTTCGGACCGGGGCTGACCGACTAATTTACAAGACACATACAAATTTTTTTTGGCCTACAATAGGGGTTTTTTGGTATTTTCTTGTGTTTGCCCATACTCCCCCTCTCCCACCAAACAAACTTGGGACCTGGGGGAATGCAGATATTTTTGGGTGGGGTACAAAATATGCGTCGCCCAAACCACATAAGTTTTTTTGAGTTAGGGGTGTTTGAAAAAAATCCCTAAACTAGGGAAAATTCATTGGATTTCTTCCGAGTCCAGAGACGTGTGAACCTGACGATCCCCACAGAATGATGACCTTAGTGTCGAAACCCCCAACACCCCGCTAGGGGGTTAGGTTATATTTGTTTAGGATAGGTTAGATGAGGTTAGACTAGATTTTGGTTAGGTTAGGTTATCGGTGGGGCAAGCCCCCCGCTAGGTTAGGTTAATTTTGGGTAGGCAAATTTCTCTAGATATAAGGAAATTACCCTAGATCTAGGCACTTTTACCCCCCTACACAACTCTTAAATTACGTGTTTCCGACGCATAATTTGTTCCCCACCCGAAAAACCCGCATTCCCACAGGTCCCAAAAAAGGTTTGGGGGAAGTGGGAGAGTAAAGGGCAAACATAGAAATTTACCCCTTTTTTTAATGGGATAGTTTTATTTTCCGGTAACCCATATTAAATTGAAAACAAACAAAAAATAATAATAATTCATCACCAATTTTAGGGTCTTTCGTTTTCTTTTAAAAAACAATCCCATCAAAAAAAGCCTAAAACTTGCCGGGAAAAATTAGTCGGGTCTCAGAAAACGGGGAAATAATTGAATAAACATCCCAAAACCAAAACCTTATGGGTGATAAAAAACCTAACCAAAACCTTAACCCACTAAGATACCTAATTTAACCTAACCCTTTGGGCCCCTTTTTCACACTACTTTTTGAACCGCGGGGTTCATTCAATTAATCAAGAAGGGGCGTTCACACACAACCGCGCAATTTTCCTCCTTTTTTTTTTTTTTTTGTTTGTTTTTTTTGTTTAAGGATATACAATTCCTCATCATAGGATCTACCGGCAGCTTGGGGCCCGAAGCCACCCCCCCGGGGAGGGGGGTCAAAAACCCCCCGGGTAACCCCGGTCCCCTTTTCACTGCTGGGTGGACAGGGCCGGTTTTAAAAAAGACCCCCCTCTATTTTCGCCCGCCGGGATCAAAACCCGGGACTTCTGGGTTGAGCCGAGCGTGCTAACCACTACACTACGGAGTACCTGCGGGGGTTCCGCGGGGTCGGGTCACCTTCCACCGCGCGGGCTTTTTACATGCTTTAAAGGGGACGTACACACTCTGGGGTTTTGAAGAAAATTACGTTTCCTTTGGCTTTTTTTTGGGAATTGTACCCTGATCCTACCCAATCAAAAGACCCGTTAAAACAAATTTTTTTTTATCATTAAAAATGGAATTTATTCTAAAAGCCAAAAATTTTCTAAATTTTGAAAATTTTCTGAAATTTTGTTTTTTTTTTTCCTTTTTAAACCATACAGGGGGTTTGGGCTATAAATACGAAGGTTTGCGTTAGGGGTTCGGCGCCTCTGCAAGGGTTAGGAACCCTGCCCTATAAAACAGGGCCCCCGCCGGGAAACCCGCCTCTTTAAAAAGTTTCCCGCGGTTAAAAAACCGAGTGTGAAAGGGTTTAACCTTCACCATCTAAAATTCGGAGAAGTTTTTTGTTTTTGTTTTTTTTTTAATGGGTTTTCCGGAAAAATAAACTATCTCCATTAGAAAAGCCCTATTGTGGGCAGGAAAAATTTCCCCGTGTCTCGGAAAACACTTTCAGTGTGTGCTACTCTAGATAAGGGGGGGGTCGTGGGCCACTTAAGGGCTTTCGGGACACCATTGCCGAAAAATTTGTCGGTAGGGTTTTTCCTACTCGGGGGAAGTATTCATTCATCTAATTTTTTCCATTCGTTCTTAAATGTTTGTGCTAGCCTAGATGAGTGCGGGGGTCGTGGGGCTCATTTTAAAAGGCTTCGGGGGCCCCATTGCAGGGGAATTTTTGTTGCAGGGGTCATTTCCTACTCTGGGAATATATAAATCATGAAAAAGTGTTTCCGATCGGAATCTTAAATATCATGCTAGCTCAAAATTTTTTGGCCCCTTTTTTGGCCCTTGGCGGGGCCAAAACAGCGGGCTTTTTGTCTGGCTTGGTTTTTTTAACTCGGGGGGATGTATTTGGCCCATGTAAATTTGGGTTTTTAGTGGTACCTCTATATCATGTAGCCCGAAAAAAGGGCCACTTTAAAGGGCCCCCAGGGGTCACACGCAAACCCGTGGGCCCGGGAGACGGCCCTTTTTAAAAATCCCCCCTAAAACCCGAGATGCCACATCCCCAAAATTGGTATCCTTCCATTAGGTAAGGCCCCTGGCTGCCTCTATAATGCCGTATCAACCTCTGCGGCCCCCTCGCGGCTCCAAAAAACTCCCTACCCCCCCCCCCCCCGGGGGGCAGGGCAAAACTCCTGCAGAGGTAGTTATTGTATTTTTTAGTTCTTTAAAATACCAGCAAAAAAGAGTTACCAAAAATTTTACAAAATATCTGGATTTTTAAAAGTAACAACGTTACTCCATAAATTTGGCCCCTTCCATTTTAATGCAGGGGAGTTTTCTGATACATAGGAAGGGCTAATTTTTGTATTTTTTTTTCAGGTTTTTTGTGCTGAATTTAGATGTTTCCGGATTGGTGAACCACAGGGGGAGATCAGAGACCGGGGGGGAAGCCAGCAACAGCCGCAACCTCATGCAAAGGTTTTCAACACCCCAGCTGTTCACAGCAGAGTTTCCCCCCTTGCAAAAAGCATCGTCTCCTTTTGGGCCCCTAATTTTGTCTCTATCTCTATCTCTATCTCTTTTCTATCTCTGTCAAATGGCCAAACCCCCAACAAGAAACCAAGGCCAAAAAATTCAGTGCAATGAGTTTTGATATTTGTAAGGAAATGAGAGGAGAAATGGGTTATCAGGAACTTGAAGATTATTTGGCCCGGGGCAAAGTGTTTTGCAGGGGAGGGGACGAGCTGTGCAACAGGTAAAAGCTGGGTCACACATTGGGGAACGGCGCGCGAATGGCCGCAAGCCCAAAAAAAGGGCCCCTTCTCCGTCCGTTCGATCAAAAAGCCAGGGAAATTTCCCCCCGCATTCGCCTCCTTCTCCTAGGGTTTGAGAGGGTGACCGCGGTCTGGCGCGCCATCTCAGGGGGTTGCCAGACCCCGCGAAAATTTTTAAAATTTCAAAACTTCGCCCGTCCGCCTCGGAAATCGGGTTAGGCGAATTATCGCGTTTTCGGGGGGAAGGTCGACTGATTCGCTCTCACCTGCGAAAAATGGGCCCTATGCGTTCATCGCCCTAGGAAGCCAAAAGGGGATGTTGGGCGGGTGTTCTGGCCCAAAGGGGTACTAACAGTGGCAACGAGATCTTCAGCATGCCAGCTCTCTCGCCCAAGTACGAGCGCGGGGGACGCTCTTTTATTCTCACCCAGCCCGCCTTCACGGGCGTTCCCTCGCCACCTGTAACGTGCCCCCCCCACCACCATGGTCAAAATACCCCCGAAAGAAATATAACCCCCAAAAGGGCTCTTCTTCAGGAGGCCTCAATTTTTCCCCCAACACACTCTACAAACGTAACAGGTATTACCAATTATCAGTAAAATTTTTTAAAATAACCCATTATTTCATTACCATAAAAAATACAGCCCGCCTTCCCTTTAAAAACATAAGTATTCATTACATTTAGTGAAAAGAAACAGAAATATCAATTTTACCGGGGTTTGCCAAAATGCCAAAGGGATTCTCCACAAACTCGACGGCCCGCGAGTCTGTAGTTTTTTATAAACCTTCTGGTTACAGGTTTTTATGGGGGGATGGGTTCATATCCGTTGCTAGAGAAAACATCATCTCCCCCGGGAAGTACTTTTCAGGGGTGCAGTGGGGTCCCTGTTGGTTTCAGGAGGAGGGTTTGGGTTCTTGTTTTTTCAAAAGTTCTGAAACTTTCAGTGCAAAGACACCCCCCCCCCCCCCGACTCTGCCCCACAGCTCCCCACATGAACATGAAATTGTAGTCATAATCAACCACAGCAACAGGATCATTGAGAAATTTTTGTGTTTTAAATTATGGGACCCCCTGAAGGGGATTTTTTTAGCGGGTGTGCTTCCCCCTTTTAGCCCCAGGGTATTGGGAAATCCCACGCTCTGTAACCCCGGGCAATTCCTTTTCCCGCCCCCGGGGGTTCAGGTTGCATGACCTCTCCCCATATGCTGCTACAAAGGGGGCTCGGCAGGTCCCAGGTACAAGTAGGGGATGGGTGTTGGGAGCAAGGAAAGGCATACCCGAGATTGATGAATGAGGGTAAAAGTGGGGGAATTTAGGCTTAAGAACGGGTGGAAATTTTGGGGAAGGGGTTTGGGTCCCGGGTGTGTGGTTTTCCAAGACGTTTGGCGACAGGGGGATGGGCTTTGCGGTGAATTCCCGGTGGACTTTTTCAAACAATGGTTGGGCCTTTGTGACAGGGGCCCCCCTTTTTTTTTCGGGCAAACAGTAAAGGGGAGGGGTCACTTTTGAGAAAGGGTTTCGATTTGTTGAATTTAAAGGATAAGACTGGGTTTTAAATAGGACCGGGGTTTTAAATTCGGGGAAAAAAGGAAAAACTTCGACACTAGAGGAGTTTTCGAAGGCAAATAAAGTATTCAAGAAAGGGAGGGGGGGGTTTATTAAAATAAAGGGAAAATTAAAAAAAAAAAGGGGTTGTTAAGGTACTATCCCAATTAGGAATTTTAAAAAAAGAACCTGGAGGAATAAATTGTAAGGAGAAAATTTTCCCATTCAGAAACATTTGGGATATTAGGAAAGGGGAAATTCCGTCGAATGAGTAGCTGGGAAATAAGTTAACAGGGATAGGCAGCGAGGAAGGAGTTGGTTAGGGAAAGGGCTTGCAGGTTTTTTAAAATTTATAAAAAAAATAAATAATTTTTTAAAAAACAAAAATTTTTTTTTATTTTTATAAAAATTTTAAAAAATTTTTATTTTATAAAAATAAAGTAATATAATATTTTTGGGGGTAATTTTAAAATTTAAAATAACTTTTTTTAATTATAATAAAATTTTAAATATAAATATAATTTAATTAAAATAATATAAAATAATTTTAATTATTTTAATAAAATTTATTAAATTTTACAGTTTAATATAAATTATAAAATAATTTGAAAAAGGGGAATTTTTAAATTATCAATAATAATATAATTTAGAAAAATTATATTAAAAAATATTTTTTATAAATTTTATAAAAATTTAAAATTTTTAAAAAAAATTTTATAAATTTAAAAATATAATTTAATATTTATATATAGAATAATTAATTTTAAAGGGAATATTTATAATTAAATTAGAAAATATTATAAAAATTACCTCATTTGAAAGGGAATATAATTGACGGAAGAAAAGAAATATTCCTTATAGGGAAAAAAGGTCCAAAAAGAGTGATCCAAAATGGAGCCACCAAGTTAAAACACCACTTGGAGTAAAAAAAAACTTTTATTTAAGGTTAAAGGCAGGATTGGAAAAAAACAAAGAACAGTATAACGTGTGGGAGACAGTGAAGAAATTAACTCGAGTTGCTAAAAAAATTATAGATTAAAGTAGCAGAAAGCGAACAGGGACCCAAAGGGGTTCTATCAGGTTTTTAAAAAAAGAAAAGGGGAATTAGTTGGGCCCTTAAGGTCGGGAAAAGGGTAGGTTTAAAATACGGATAGGATATGTGTAGGATCAAAATGATTTTTCTTAAGTTTTTTTCGGAGGAGGATACACAGACATACCTGTTAGTAAACAGATTTAAAAGGAGCGATGAGGAGAAACTCAAGATTTGTGATAACTAGGAAATGGTGGAAAGGTATAGAAAAAATGAAAACATTTAAAATCGCCAGGACCAATAAGTGTATCCCAGGGTATTTAAAGGAAGCAAGGAGGGTTTTTGTGAGTCGTTAGGCACATTTTTTGGAAAACGTTGGGGTAGGCGATGTGCCATTTTTGTGGAGGAAAGGGAAATGTTGTTCCCATATTTTTAAAAAGGGAGACAGAGGCTAAATCAAATTTTCGACCCGTAATCTAACATCAGTGGGGGGGAAATTTTTGGAATCTATTTTTGCAAAAAACTTTAAAAGCCCTTAGATAAAATGTTTGATCAATGATTCACAAAAGGGTTCACCAAGGGGATCATGTCTCACCATTTATTGAGTTTTTTAGGAAAGTTTATGAGACGGCAGATAATGAAAGGGTTATGATATAATATATCTGGGCTTTAGTAAGGGATTTGAAAGACCCACAGCGACTCTTAAATGTTAGGGCTCATGGGTTGATGGGAAGGTTTTTTCATTGATAGAGCTTTTGGGTAAGTAAAAGGCAACAAAGGGTTTCAAAATGGTTCCAAATCTGAAAGGGGACTGGGGACAAGTGGAGTTCCCAAGGGGCCCGTTTGGGGCCCTTACTATTTTTATTTACATCAACGACTTTTATAGTGGGTTTTGCAGTGATATCAGCAAGTTTGCTGATGATCTAATTAGGGAGGATTATTGGATCACAGTCGGGGTAAAAATATTGCAGGGAGACTTAATAAAATTAACGAGTGGGCAGTCAGATGGGGAAAGGAATTTAATATTGAAAATTTAGCGTTATGAATGTTGGTAAAAAACCCTGGTAATAGAACCCATAAGCAAAGTATGCTGAAAAGATCAAAGGTTTAAAAAGATCTTGGATTAGGGTGACCCAGACCTCCGACCTAGGGAAAAAATGTATTGAGGCCAAATAGAGCTATAGAGTATTAGGTTTATTACCAAAGTGTTAAAAGTAAGTGCGGAAGTTATTCAAAGCTTTATTGCTTAGTCAGGGGCCCCACCAGACTATGCAGTTCAGTTTTGGGCCCAATTACAGGGTGGAATATGTTGTTAGAAAAAGTGCAGAGAAGATGACCAAATGATCAAAGGGTGCGTAACTTTAGTTAGAGGGGATTAAGTTATTAAAATTACACTCACTGGAGAACGCAGATAAGGGGCGATCTGATAGAAGTTTTTAAGTGGGTAAAGGGGTTTAAAAAAAGGAAGGTGGAAAAATTTTACGGCTTTAACCAGGGGAAAACAAGAATAAAGGGTTCAAAACTGGGAAAAACGTAATTTAGAAAAGGGAAAAAGGGAAAAATGGTTCACAAATAGGGTGGTGAAAGAGTGGAATGGTCCCCGTAGACTTTGTTTGTGCGGAGTCTTAGGGAGCTTTAAAGGGGGGGCTGATAAATTCATGGGTGGGGGAAAAAGGGGGTGTAGGTAGTGGTAGGTGACAAAACTACCACTGTAGCCTCGGGCCTCTTTAGCTTCCTTATTTTTTTATGTTTTTATGTTCTTAAATTCCCCTGCTAGGAATCGAGGGTTATTTTCAACACGTAGGGCCGGCTCCAATGTCTCCCCCCGAACTTTTTTGGTTTCTCAATGTGGGGTCAACGTTCAACAATTTGATTGAAAAGGGCAGCATCCCGACGGTGAAATTTCTATAGAGTGGGGGGTCTTCTGCCAGTTTACGCATGAGATTTCCTGATGCCCTGGGGGCACGACGGGTTTGGTAGGGGCGTACCCAACCTTTTTGGGGCTTCCTTCCCCTTCCTCGGTTTTTTAGGGGCAAACCCGACCTGACCATGGGCATTAGGGGGTTTTTTTGATACAAAAAAAAGCTTTAACGAATTCAGGCTCCCCCACAATGTCTTCGGGAAAAAGATTTTAAAGGGCTCCATGTGGAATGCGCAGCTGAAAGGGGGATTTTGACACTGTACAGCCAGGGAGTGGGCACCCACTAATTACCACCGTGCCCCCCCCCCAACGTGCCCCAATTATCGCTAACGACCGCAGGGCATCGCAAAGCATGCGAAATCTATTGCAAATTTTCGCCCCCAAAAGACAACACATTGTATGGATTTGCCCACCTTACGAACATCGCCATCGCAATTTTGGGGGATACATCGCCCTGGCTGTGACCCTTCCCCCGAATATATTTCGCCTCATCTCCCAAAGTTGCGTTGGCAGGGCGAATGAAGCGGGGGGGGCGAGGGACATGGCGATGGGGTTCGCTCAAAATGGCGATTTCTGTCAAGCCTAGACTTCGCCATTTCCGGAGGGGGAACCGGAACGAAAACGGCCTTTTTTTGTTCGCAGACATTCGCCAGCCCATTCGCCAATGTTGACCCCAGCATAAGTCGCTCGCCGCCTCTCCTCTGAGGGGAGGAATAAGTTCAAGGACCCCAATCGGTGGTGAAGAAAAAGGGAGGCGATGACGCTCACTCCGCGGCCACCGGTAAGAATTGCAATGTTTCCTTTTATGTCGACAAACTGAAGCACCCTGCTAGGGAAAAAAAAACCCCCAAAAAAAAAAAT
>JACEEZ010026212.1:0-30677 GCA_016584305.1 Chionoecetes opilio | reverse complement strand
AATTTTAAAAAAAAAAATTTTAAAAAAAAAGGGGGAAAAGGGAAAAATTATTTTAAAAAAAGAAAAAGGGAAGGGGGAAAAAAAGGGGGGGGGGAAAAGGGAGGGGGGAAAAAAAAAAAAGGGGGGGGAAAAAAAAAAAAGGGGGAAAAAAAAATTTTTTAAAAAAAAGGGGGGGGGGGAAAAGGGGGAAAAGATAAAAAAGGGGAAAAAAGGAAAAAAGGGGGGAAAAAAAGGGGCCCGGGGGGGAAGAAAAAAAAAGGGGGGGGAAAAGGGGAAAAGGGGGGAAGAAAAAAAGAAAAAAAAGGGGGAAAAAAGGGGGGGGGGAAAAAAAAGGAAAAAAAGGGGGGGGGGTTTGGGGGGGGAAAAAAAAGGGAAAAAGGGGGGGAAAAAAAAAGGGGGGGGAAAAAAGGGGAAAAAAAAAAAAAAAAATTTTTTTTAAAAAGGGGGGGGGGGAAAAAAAATTTACCCCTTTTTTTTTCCAAAATTTTAAAAAAAATTTTAAAAAAAGGGGGGGAAAAAAGGGGGGAAAAAAAAAAAAAAAGGTTAAAAAAAAACCCCCCCCCCCAAAAATAAAAAGAAAAAAAAAAGGGAAAACCCCCGGTTTTAAAACCCCCCCCCTTTTTTGGGGGGGGGAAAAAAATTTTTTTTCCCCCCCCTTTTTTTTTTTTTTCCCCCAACCTTTTTGGGTTGTTTTTTCCCCAAAAAATTTTGGGGTTTTTTTTTTTCCCCCCCTTTTTTTTTTAAAAAATTTGGGGGGTTTTTTTAAAGGAAAAAATTTGGGTTTTTTTTTAAAGCCCCAAAAAACCCCCCTTTCCCCAAAAAGGGGTTTTTTTTCCCCCCCCCCTTTTTTCCCCCGGGGGGTTTTTTGGGGGGGGGGGGGGGTTTTTTTAAATCCCCTTTTTTTTTTTTTCCCCCTTTAAATTTTTTTTTGGGGGGTTTTTTTCCCAAAAGGGGTTTTTTTTTTAAAATTTTTTTTTCCCCACCCAACCAAAAAAACCCAAAAAAAGGGGGCCGTTTTTAAAAAAGGGTTTTTTTTTTTAAAAAACCCCCAAAAAACCCCCCCGGGGGGCCCCCGGGGGTTTTTGGGGTTTGGGGGGGTTTTAAAAAAAAAGGGGGGAATTGGGAAAAAATTTTTTTTTGGGGGGGGGTTTGTTTTTCCCCCGGGGCCCCCCCTTTTTGTTTAAAATTTTTTTTTCCCCCCCCTTTTAAAAAATTTTTTTTTTTTTAAAATTTTTTTGGGGGGCCCCCCCCCCCTTTTTTTTTTGGGGGGGGGGGGGGGGTTTTTTTAAAAATTTGGGGAAAACCCAAAACCCCCCCCTTTTTTTTTTAAAAGGGGGGGGGGCCCCCCTTCCCCCCCCCCCCGGGGTTTTTTTGGGGGTTTTCCCCAAACCCAAGGGAAAATTTTTTCCCCCAAAAAAAAACCCCAAAACGGAAAAACCCGGGTTTTTTTTTAAAAAGGGCAAAAAAAAAAAAAAGGGGGGAAAAAACCCCCCCCCCGGGGCCCCCGGGCCCCAAAAAAAGGGGTTGAGGGGGGGGGTTTTAAAAACCTTTTTTGGGGCCCCCCTTTTTTTTCCCCTTTTTGGGGGGGGGTTTTTGGGTTTTTCCCCAAAAATTTTTAAAAAAAAAGGGGGGGTTTTTTGGGGGGGCCCTTTTTTCCCCCTTTTTTTTTTTGGGGGGCCCCCCCTTTTTTTTTTGGGGGGGGAAAAAATTTCCCTTTTAAAAACAAAAATTTTAAAGGGAAAAAAATTTTTTTGGGGAAATTTTCCCCCTTTTTTTTGGGCCCTCCCCCCGGGGTTTTTCCCCAAAAAAACCCTTTTCCCCCGGGGGGGGTTTTTTCCCCCAAAAAAAAAACCCCCCCTTTCCCGGGGGGGGAAAAGGGGGGTTGGGGGGGGTTTTTTTTTGGGGGGGGTTTTGGGGGGGTTTTTTAAACCCCCAAAAAACCCCCCCCCCCCGGGGAAAAAAATTTTTAAAAAAGGGAAAAGAAAAGGGGGAAATTTTAAAGGGGGGGGGGGGGGGGGTTTTTTTTTTTTTGGGGTAATTTGGGTTTGGGGGGTTTTTTTTTTTTTTTTGGGAATTTTTTTCCCTTTTTAAAAATTTTTTTTTAAAAAAATTTTTCCCTTAATTTTTTTTCCCCCCCTTTTTTTTTTTTTTTAATTTTTTTAAAAACCCCAAAATTTTTTTTTTTTGGGGGGTTTTTTCCCCCCCTTTTTTAAAAAAAAACCCCCTTTTTTTAAGCCCCCCTTTTAAAAAAATTTTTTTTTAAAAACCCCCAAAAATTTTTTAAAGGGGGGCCCCTTTTTTTTTTAAATTTTAAAAAAAAGGGGTTTTAAAAAATTTTTTAAAAAAAAATTTTGGGGGTGGGGGGGGTTTTTTTCCCGGGGAAAATTTTTTGGGGGGGGGGCCCAAAAAAAATTTAAAAAAAATTTTTTTTTTTTGGGGGCCTAAAAAAAGGGGTTTTTAAAAAAAGGGGGGGAAAAACCAAATTTTTGGGGGGGAAAAGGGGGCCCTTTTCTTTTTTTTTTTTTTTTATTTTCCCCTTTTTTTTTTTTCCCCCTTTTTTTGGGGAAAACCCCCTTTTTCCAAAAGGGGGGTAGAGGGGGGGGGGAAAAACCCCCCCCAAAAAACCCCCCTTTTTTGGGGCCCTTTTTTAAGGGGGCCCCTTTTTTTTCCCCTTTTCCCCCCCCTTTTGGTTTTTTTAAAAAAAAGGGGGGCCCTTTCCAAAATTTTCCCAAAAAAAAATTTTTCCCTTTTTTGGGAAAGGGAAAGGGGGCCCCCCTTTGAGGCCCCAAAGGGGGGTTTGGGGGTTTAAAAATTTAAAAAAGGGGGGGGGAAAAAACCTTTTTTTTTAAATTTTTTAAAAACCCCCTTTTTTTTCCCCCAATTTTTTAAATTTTTTTTTTTCTGGGTAAAAAAAAAATTTTTTGGGGGGGGTTTAAAAGGGGGTTTTTCCCCCAAGTTTTTTCAAAAAAAAAAAAAAATTTTTAAAGGGGGGTTTTTTTTTTTTTCCCCCCTTTTTTAAAAAAATTTAGGGAAAAAAATTTAAATTTTTTAAAAAGGGGGGAAAAAGGGGGGAAAAAAAAAGGGGGGGGGGGGGGGAAAAAAGGGGGGGAAAAAAAAGGGGGGGGGGGGGGGGGGGAAAAAGTTGGGGGGGGAAAAAAAGGGGGGGGGTTTGGGGGGAAAAAGGGGGGGGGGGAAGGGGGGGGCCCGGGGGGGAGGGGGGGGTTTTTGGGGGGGGAAAAGGGGGGAGAGGGGGGGGGGGGGGGGGAAAAAAAAAATTTTTTTTGGGGGGGGAAAGGGAAAATTTTTTGGGGAAAAAAAAAAAAAAAAAAAAAACCCCCCTTTAAAAAAAAATTTTTTTTTTTTTTTAAAAAATTTTTTTTAAAAAAAAACCCCCCCCGGGGGGGGAAAGGGGGGGGGGGAAAAAAGGGGGAGGGGGGGGGGGGGAAAAAAAAATTTTCCGGCGGGGGGAAAAAAAAAAAGGGGGGAAAAAAAAAAAAAAAACCCCCTTTTAAAAAGCATTTTTTTTAAAAAATTTTTTTAAAAAAAAAAAAAAATTTTAAAATTAAAATAAAAAAAAATTTTTTTTTTTTTTTAAAAAAAAAAAAAAAAAAAAAAAAAATAATAATAAAAATTTCCCCCAAATATTTTTTAAAAAAAAAAAAAATTTTTTTTTAAATTTTTAAAAAAAAAAACCCTTTTTTTAAAAAAAAATTTGGTTTTTTTTTTCCCCCCTTTTCCCCCCAAAAAATTTTTTTTTTTTTAAAAAAAAAAAAAAATTTTTTTTTTAAAAAAAAATTTTTTTTTTTTTGGGGCCCCCCAAAAAAAAAGGGGGGAAATTTTTTGGGGGTTTTTGGGGCCGGGGGGGGCCCCGGGGGCCCCAAAAAGGTTTTTGGGGGAAAAAACCCCCCTTTTTTTTTTTTTTAAAATTTAAAAAAAAAAAATTTTTTTTTTTTTAAGTTTGGGGAAATTTAAAAAAAAGGGGGGTTTGGGGGGGGGGGTTTTAAGGGTAAGGGGTTTGGGGGAGGGGGTGGGGGGGGGGGTTAATGGGTGGGGGGTGAGGGGGAGTGGGGGGGGGGTTAAGGGGGAGGGGGGGGGGGGGGGGGGGGATTAAAGGGGGTTGGGTGGGGGGGGGGAAAAAAAATTTTTTTTAAAAATTAAATTTTAACCCTTTTTGGGGGGGGGCCCCCCAAAAATTTTTTTTGGGGGCCCCCCCCAAAAAACCCAGGGGGGGCCAAAGGGCCCCCAAAAAACCCCCCGGGGGCCCAAAAACCCCCGGGGGGCCCCCTTTTTTTTTCCAAAATTCTCTTTGTGTCCCCCTGTCTATCGGGGTCTCTCTCTCTCATTTGCATCATCATTAAATTTTTCTAAAAGGGCGTAAATTTTTACTATTTCCATAACGATCACCAACCCCCACCATACCTTTCCACCACCACCACCACTGCCACACTACATACCCCCACCACCACCATTTCCATCACTCCCACTACCACCCCACCACCCACCCCACCACCCCCACCCCCCACCACCAAAACCACCACCACCACCACCCCAAACCCCCCAAATACTACCCCAAACCAAACCCCCACCACCCACCACACCACCACCCCCAACACAAATTCCCCCCACCACCCCCCTACCACCACGCCACCAAAACCACTTTCCATACTACTAACCCCCACCCCCAACCACTGCCCTTTTCACTACCACCCCCAAACCCCCACAAAAACCTTCCCCCTGGGGGGGATTTCTACTACCACCCCAACCCCCCAACCCCCACCCCCCCACCACCACGCCATCACAAAAAAATACCACCACCACCCCACCCCACAATACCCCCCAACCCCCACTGCCATTACTACCACCAAAAACCCCCACCACCACTCCCCCCCAAAAACCAACCACCACCACCACCACAAACCCCCACACCAAAGCCATCATTTCTACTACCCCCCACCACCACCACCACTACCAACCCCACCCCCTGCCCATTTTAATACCACCACCACCACCACCACCAAACCCCCACCCACCGGGCCCCACTATACTACCACCCCCTACCACCCCCCCAACAACCACCACCCCCTTTTCAATCACTACCACCACACCCACCACCACCCACCCCTCATTTACTACCCCACCAACCCACCACCCCCACCAAAAACCACCACCACCCCAACCCCCACCACCAACCACCAAAACCCCCAACCCCCACCACCCCCCCACCACCCCCACCACCAAAACCAACCCCCCCCCAACCCCACCACTGTCCTAACTACTACCACCCCACCACCACCCCCACCACACTTCACCCCCACCACCACCACAACCACCCCCACCCCCACTGTCATCAAATCTAAAACCAAACCCCCACCACCACCACCACCACTAACCAAACCCCCCCACCCACCACTGTCATCACTACTATACCACCACCACCACCACCAATATCAATCACTATTTTACCCCACCACCACCACCACCAAACCCCCCACTGTCATCCCTACATTTCCCCCCACCACCACCAAACCCCCACTGTCATCATACTACTACCACCACCACCAACCACCACCACCACCTGTCCCCTAATACTACCACCACCACCACCACCACTTCATCACTTTCTTTCCCACCACCACCACCACAAACCACCCACTGTCCCACTACTTACCACCACCACCACCAACCACCACCCCTGTTTTATCACTACTATACCACCCCACCACCAAACCACCACCACCACCCCACCCCCCGGGCAAACCCCCTACTACCCCCACCACCACCAAACCCCCACCACCCAAACCACCACCACCCAAAAAATGGGCATCAATCTAATACCCCCCACCACCACCCAAACCCCCACCACTGTCTTACTACTATACCACCACCACCACCCCCAAACCCCCACCACCCCCCCTTCTTTTTACCACCACCACACCACCCAACCCCACTACCACCACCACAAACCCCCAAAGTTTTCCCTCCCATCCCCAAACCCCCCACAACCCCCCCTGTCTCCTTACCTAACCAACCCCCCCCCCCCCCCGTGTCCCCTACTCCCCACCACCACCCCACCCCTTCCTTAAAACTAATTCCCAACCAACCCCCAAAAAGCCCAAGGGGAATACCCCCAAAAGGGGCCCCCCGGGGGGGGCCCCGGGGGGGGGTTTAAGGTTTAAAGGGGTTGGGGGTGGGGGGGGGAGAAAAAAAAAAAAGGGTTCGGCAAAAAAAATTCCGACCAAAGGGGAAAAGGGGGGCGGAGGGAAAAAAGGGAAAAAAGGGAAGGGAAAAAGGGAAAAGAAAGGGGCCCACGGGGGAAACAAAGGTGTTTTGGGAAATTTTAAAAAAAGGTAGGTTAGAGGAAAAAAATTAAAAGGAATTAAAAGGGATCCCAAAAGGTAAAAAGTTAAAAAAAAAAATAACCCGACGGGGGGAAAAAACCCCGGGAAAAGGGAAAAGAAGGGAGCAATTAAAAAAGGAAACACAAAAAAAAGGAAAACAGGCCAAGAACAGTTGGGAAAGGGGGCTGTTTTACTATTTTTTAAACCCAACCTTTTATTTAATACGGTGGAAAAGGTTTTTTTAAAAAAATTTTTAAAAAAATTTAAGGCTTCCTCCCCCAACCCCACCTATCCCCCGGCCGAACCGGAGGGAAAAAAAAAGTGAGAAATTTTAAAAAAACCCCTTTTAGGAAAAAAGGGAGGAAAAGGAAATAAAAATTTTGGAGGAGAAAGCTTAAATAAAGTTTGGGGAAAAAAAAAGAATTTAGTAAAAAAAAAGAAGGGGGAAATTAAGGAAGGAAATAGGGGGGAAAGCCCAAATGTTAATTAAAAAAAAGGTTTGGGAAGGGGAGCCCTAAAAAATTTTTAAAAGGGAAAAAGGCCCAGGGGGGGAAAGCTTAAAAAAAATTTTAATAAACGGGGAGGGTTGCCCAAAAAATTAAAATTCGAGAAACTTATGGGGGGATTTTCCGGGGAAAAAGAAGGGGAGGGAAGAGGAAGGGGGGAGCTAATAATTTTGGGGGAAAAAACGGGCCCTGAAGTAAGGGAACAGAGTTGGGGGTGGGGGAAAAAAGGGGCCCAAGGGGGTAATTTAAAGGAAAGGAAAGGGGGGTTAAAGGGGAAAGGGAAAGGAAGGGAAAAGGGGGAAAGGCCCGGGGAAAGGGGGGAAGAAAAAAGAAACCTGAAGGTAGAGCAAAAATAAAGGTAGAGGGGAAAAGAGAGGGGAGAGAGGGGGGAGAAAAAGGGGGAGGGAGAGGAAGAAAAGGGAAGGAGAAAAGGAGAGGGAGAAAAGAGAAGAGAGAGAGAGGAGACCGAAGAGAGAGACGGGGGCGAGAGAGAGAGGGGAGACGAGAGGGGAGAGAGGGGATGAGGGAAGGGGCCGAGGGGCGAGGAGGAGGAAGGGGGAAAAAGCCGGGCGAGCGAGGGGGGCGGGGGCGGGGAGAGAAAGGAAAGAGAAAGGAAAAGAGAAAAAGGGGAAAAGAGAGAGGGGAGGGGAGGGGGGCCCGGAAAAAGAGAGGGGAAAAAAAGGGAAAAAGAGGGCCCATTCTGAGTTTGAGGGGTGTTTTAAGATATTTTAAATGACGTACCGGGACATACAAATTTTTTCCCTTGCATATTTAAATTAAATTTTTTTTTTTTTTTTAACTGTTTTTTCTCTCTCTCTCCCCTCTCTCTTTTTCTCTCTCTCTCTCTTCCCCCTCTCTCTCTCTCTTTTCTCCCCTCTCTCTTTCTCCCCTCTCTCTCTCTCTCTCTCTCTCTCTCTCTCTCTCTCGAGCCCGGAGGTGGTGGCCAAGGTGACCTCCTCCCCCCAAATTTCCCTTTAGGGGGGTTTGGGGGGTCCCGGCCAAACCTTTTCAGGGAGAAACCCTGCGTTTGGGAGGCGAGATTTGGGCGGTTGGGCGCCAAATGTCCAAAAGGGAGCCCCGTTAAAGTTGGCACCGACGCCCCTGAAAGGGGCGGCAGGCAGGGGCCTGGTTTAAAACGTCACCTTTCCAATCAAGGGCATTTAACCCCTTTTTCCCCCGGGGGACAAGCGGGGAGCCCGTCAAAAAGGAAAACCCCTTTTCGCTTGGAGCAAACCCAGTGTGGACGAATTAACTTTTCCCGAAATCCACATCACCCCCAACCCATTAATCACCCCTTTTCCCATCCCCCCCCCACCCATTCACTCACCCATTACCCATCACCCCCCACCCCTTCACTCACCCATTTTCCCATCACCACAAAAACCCCTTCACTCACCCCTTTCCCCCCCCCACCCATTTACTCCCCCCATCACCCAACCCCTTTCCCATCAAACCCCCCCCATTCAATCACCCCCTTACCCCTCACCCTACATCAAGGGTTTTCCCCAATTTTCGCAACCCACTTTTTTTTACAATTCTCGCTAATTTGGCTACTAAAAAAAAAAAAAAAAAAAAAAAAAAAAAAAAATGATGGATCATCCCATTAGTGGTGATAAAAGTTCCCCTGGGGCGAAACCCGGGTTCCAAAAAAGTGGCCCAAAAGATGGATTGCTCACAGGGGCCCGGGACCCCATCGCGGACCAACAAGACCCGGGCACCCCAAAACTTTCGTTTATTATTATTTGACTAGCCGCAAAAACCGCCCCCCGGGCGGAATTTTTGGGTAGCTCCTGGGAGGGCTATTGGAAAGCCCAACCAAAAACAGATCCCAGATAGCCCTTTCTAACTTTCCTGAAATCATGGATGTAGAAATGTATGTATTAACGCCAACCCATTCACATCACCCCTAAACCATTCACTCACCCATTACCCATCACCCCCCACCCATTCACTCACCCATTACCCATCTTTCCCCACCCATTCACTCACCCATTACCCATCACCACACACCCATTCACTCACCCATTACCCATCACCCCCCACCTATTCCCTCACCCATCACCCATCATCCCCAACCCATCACCCCCGACCCATTCACTCACCCATCACCCCACACCCATTACCCATCACCCCATCCATTCACTCACCCATTACCCATCACCCTACATCAAGGTTTCCTCAATTCTCGCAACCCACTTTTTTTTCACAATTCTCGCTAATAGGCTACTAAAAATAAATATATATAAGTGCTCGGATCATCTCATAAGTGGGCTTAAAACCTTCCCTTAGTCGACCCGGTTCCCAAACTGTGCCATATGATGAGATTGGGGCACTGGAGGCGGCACCTATCGCGGACACACAGACAGACAGACACACACACTTTCGCTTATATTATTACTAGCCGCAAAGCCGCTAGTAATAATATAACAGAAATAATGCCAAGTGCTAAATTGGACCGGGTGAAGCAAGAAGATGTAAACATAATTTCCCCAAAGAGTTCCAGGACGAAACAGTGTATGTCGGCATTGACCAGCGAACGGTCTATAAGTGGTGCCCTTCCACCAAACCAGCTACGCTGCACGGTCGTCCAGTCGATAACGAGTACATGGTACCAACAAACTTGATCCTGTTGAAGGCAATGCAGTCCCATGTCAATGTTGAGGTTTACCAACCTCTACTTGGCGTCAAATACCTTTTCAAATATTTGACAAAGGGCGAAAACCGAGACACCATCGACATACAGCATAATATAGCCGGGCACCAGCCTGTTGCCGAAGTTGAATGCGGTCAAACTATTCCAGCAGCACAGGTATTATCCTGTTACGAAGCTTGACTGGCACTAAGAGCAGTCCCCATCATCAGTGCTCAGCCATAATATTTTCAGGCTGCAGTGCACTTGCCATTCGAACAAAATGGTTTTGTTGTCCCAGGTGAGGAAGACGAAGCCATCAGAAAGGCTGCTGAAAACTAAGTCATCTGGAGGCGTGGTTCGTGCTCAATTCAAAAAGACCCCTTGGCCACGCTCTCTCCGGTATGGCGATATACCGAGTCATATGTAGGAACTCCGCTGAAAAAATTTGCTGCTGCCGAGACAAAAAAAGAGTGGGTGAAAGGGTCGTCGTTCGTATGTTGACGTACCACCTTCCTTACGTGACTCTTCTCCTTCGACTACTGATACTGCACTGCACGGGGGCTGAGAGCTTTGAAACATCTCAGAAACAGTACGGGGGTCTTGTCCCTAACGTTTCCAGCAGGCGTGTCGGCAAGGGACACCTCACGAACGACCAAGAGTCGTGCGCTGTCCTGGAACCCGCAGCGACAATCAAATCCCCAGGCGGCTATGCGGAGATTATTCGTGCAAATTAATTGCACAGGCCGTATCCGTCTGACCCCATGGCATTGTTAAAAAACAAACAAAACAAAATCGGCAGTTCTTGAAGGCTATGGCCGAGGACTGGAAGCCGGGTCATCAGCAGCTCATCTCAGGATGATGAGGATGATGATGATGATGATAGTGCTCATCAGGCTGGCAAGGGAGAGACAATCACTTCACGTGCGCCTCAGGACCAGTCTGGAGAGGTTGGGCTATGATTTCAAAGCGGCAGGCATGGAGATCGTACTTGAAGGCGCCTGAAATCAATCAGCGGCGGCGACGACGACGATCACGGTTTTAACACAGCGCGAGTCAAGTGGAAGAAAGTGCTCCTTAACCGACTTCAATTATTGGGCTATCGAAGAAAAAATTATGCTGGGCCAGAGGAAGCTACGACGCGGTGCATGGCAGCAGTGGGTGGTGCACGACCCGCACTAAAATCCCACGCATTCCACTTGTGGTCCCTGCAGTACAGGAAAGACGTACTTGCTGAATGCCGTGGCCCTCGATTGTCGAGGCTAGAGTTCAACAAAAGACCTTGCTATGGCATGTCTGGTCCTTGCCTGCAACTCTTTCTTCCTCAATGGATTCGAACAGTGCACTCGACCCTCAAACTTCCTTTTGTTATGGATGATGACTACTACGGTCGGGCTCAAGTTTCAGTCGGCGAGAGCGAACTGATTCGCGCCGCGCCACTCAGTATATGGGACGAGTTTCCGATGACCCATGTACGCCCCTGATGCTTTTGACAGAGTGGTTGAAGTTACTGAGGGCAGAACCGATTTCCCTTTCGGTGACAAATTCGTGCTATTTGCTGGTGACTTTCGTCAAATATTGACCAGTGGTGACCAACACACACCAGCCTCGGGTCGTCGAGATAATTGTAAAAAGATTAATACATATGGCGCACCATTCAACCTCTCAACTCACACAGTTCGGAAGATGGTCTTGAGCAAGTGAGCGAACTTTTCGGAGATTTGTATTGGCATAGGTAACGGTACCTCTGTCCTGTGCCCCCAAATACCTTTTTGGTTCACATTGTCATTCCACCCGATATCCTATGTTCAAAAGAGGATTGGTCAAATTTTGTATTAGGCACTGACTTTGGCCAAAGAATCTCACCTCTCGAGACTGTCTACTTTTGTCGCTCAGGAACTCCGACGATGGATATGCCTTCACAAGTTCGTATCTGCAAAAGTAAAAACTTTCATGGACCCAAGGTATACTTCAGTTTTGATATAAACGAACAGCTCGATGATCATGCCGGTGGGGGAAATACGGACTCTAACTTTAAACATAACTTGCCTATTTGAGTACCATCACTGTCTGAACCCACCAATATGCGCCACACACCGATTGGTCTCCAAAGTGGGAGAGCCGGTCATGCTCAATAAAAACCTGATGGACGGATGTACTTTTGCAATGCAAACGTCTACTCGTCGAAGATCTGAAGACGATCTGTGATCTGTTCAAGGATTCAGATTCAACAGTGCCTGTGCTACTTTGTAGAGACAGGTTTTTCGCCATGTTGAGCATAAGAAACGATGTGCCATTCGTCAGGGTTCAATTCCCAATTAATTGGCATATGCCTCCATAGTGCATAAAGCAGCAGGGCCAGACTCTCAATAGAAGTCGGCCCTCTATCTCCGTCACAGTGTTTTACACACGGCATGCTCTACGTTGCTATGTCTAGGGTGGCGGAGACGATGCGACCTGGGAAATTGACAATCGAAAAGGTGAACAAACAAGGCACAGTCCCAATAAGCAAACTTATTACCGAACCTTGTCTTCATAGGGAGGCCCTCATCTTAAGTCGTGTTACTGTCGACTGTAGGTGTAGGTTGAAAAATCTCCGAACAAACCATTTCACCGCCTAGCGATCTAGGCAATCAATGTTTTGCGGGGCCCGTCGTGTACGCGCCCGTTAACGAAATAATTTTTAAATGTATTTATTTATGGGCGTGGTTGAACTTCGATCTGGTTTAGTGCTAAACGCGTCTTTGGTCGACGCGAGCCATTCATACTTTTCCATACTTCCACTTCCAACCACACCCTAAATATCTCCGCCGCGTCAAATAAACCGGCCCCGCCCCGTTCCAAAAACATATTTATATGTGGTTATTTATGGCGTGGTTTGAAATTCGATCTGAAATCATAGTGGCTAACGCGTCGTGGTAGACCGAGCCATCATACTTCCAACCACATCCTAAAATTCAGCCGCGCCGTCAATCGTACCATTCGGGGGAGTTAAATATAGCTACTGGCGAAAGTTCTCCGTAAAAAAAAAAATAATGAGTGTCGGAGGGAACCGCTAGGTCACTGGAAGACTCTCCAACATTAATTATTAACAACTTATTTGCATCATATAATTCACCGCTTTATATATGCTGTAACTACGGTCTGGTTCACAACTTATTAACTTATAACTAACTCTGCCCGGGCTGGCTGAGGCTGGCTGTGCTTGGCTGGCTGGCAGATGAAAAAATAAAATTATCTGATTTTTGGCTAAAAAACAAACTCCAAACTAAAGCTATTATTTTCGGCTGATACGTGGCCCTACAAATTATAATACGTAGCTTTTAAAGGTCTCACACAGCAAAACGCCTGAGACCTTAAACAATCTAATAAGAGTCATATACCGTACAGAAATATATTCACCCTTTATAAATAAAGACCACAACAAGACAAAACAAAAATCATTTTTACAATTAACAATTTTTTTTTTTTTGCCTTTTTCTCCCCATAAAGAACAAATTCCATTTTCATCCTTAAAACGTAACGTCACCTGCAAACATAACGTAGGTTTAAGGTCTCAACATCATCAGCTCCAGTTTTTCCAGCCTGAACCTAAACAGCTACGTCATAAAACCCGAAGATATTAAAATTTCTGGAACAATAAAAACACAACGAAAAATAAATTTCTTTCTTCTCTCCATACTACGTCTCTACTACTTGGTTCTCCTCTATAATACTTCTAATACTACTTTACTAAACTAAACTACTTTCTAAAAAACTATACTTTCTAAACTACTTCTGCGGTATTAAAAAAAAAAAATATATATATATTCCTACTCATAGACGTGTCCCAAACACAAGACGCCGTTTGCTTGACCTTAAACAAAGCTACACGTCGTACCGAGATATTTTAAAATTTCGGAACAACAACAATAATACGCATTTTGTTTATTTTTTTTAATAGTTTATTTATTTTTTTTTTTTTTTTTTTTTTTTTTTTTGTTTTTTTTTTTTTTTTTTTTTTTTTTTTTTTTTTTTTTTTTTTTTTTTTTTTTTTTTGTTTAAACAACAATTTTCCTCAATTTTTCTTAATTGTACGTGTCCCACAACACTGATGGGAAGGGGGGAAGGGAGGGAGGAGGACACGGTAGGTCAGAGGACCGCAACACTCCGTCCCAGCACACTCCCCAGCACACTTGCGTTTGGCTTGGCTTCAAAACTTGACATAACCATCGACACACTCTCAATGTTGGGCTTGGCGAAACGTGTTTTCGTGGGTTGCCTAATTTGTAGAATGGTGGCCAAAATGCCTATGCTAATGCTGCGGTGTGGCATTTAATTTTACCATACATTTATGATGAGCAATATGGCATTTTTTTTTTTTTTTTTTTTTTATTTTTCGAATGTAAATTTGGTGAGCTTTAGGGAGTGTATATTTCCTGTGCTCGTGGGAATATGAATGGGCATATGGATAAAGGCTATAGTATTCTTTTAAAAATGGCTCTCCTACTATAAATGTCTCTCTCCTCTCGCGCTAGGTCTCTTCGCTCTTGCCTAATGATGCCCGGAAAAGGCTGGGCTGGTGAGGCTTGATTTTTTTGCTGTGGTTTTTGTTTTTTTTGGTGGAATGTTTCTATTGAGAACCTCTTATCCCGGCCCCATATTCGCATGAGCCCAGCTGTCACATACTTAGAGTGGTCTTGATATGAAAAGAGAAGAGGCCGTGTTCTAAAGGAATCAATCGTCCGTCTCTCTCATCCTCCATCTCTCTCTCTCCTCCCCTCTCTCTCTCTCTCTCTCTCCCTCCTCCTCTCCCTCTCTCCTCCTCCCCTCTCACCTTCGCTCCTCTTCTCTCTCTCGCTCTCTCTCTCTCTCCCTCTCCTCTCCCTCTCTCTTCCTCTCGTCTTCTCTCATCTCTCTCTCTCTCTTTTCTTTCTCTTTTCCTCTTTCTCTCCTCTCATCTCCTCTTTATCTTTGGGTCTCTCTCTCTCTCCCTCTCTCCTCCCTCTGATGTTAATATTTTGTTTTGTCAACACCTGATTGACCGGCGGCCGCGAGCTTTTGCCTATATAGCAAAGAACATAGCGAGCGAGATTATAAGCCGCAGCCCGCCTGGGATTATGACCATACAAAAAAAAAAGGCAGTGTATTGGGAGCTACCTGGGGGGGCACTGACTACAGTGGTGGGGACTTGGGGGGGTTGGGGGTGGGGGTACTCCGAACGTGTGGGTGAGAGTGGTGGCCAAGAAGGGACAAGATCTAATTTAACCGCACAGCACAGGCAGTAGCGAGGGCGGCGGCGGGCGGCACTGGATGTCCGGGTGTCCCGGGCTCTCGGATAAAGTGGGAGGGCGTTCCCTGAGGTGGAGGTGCCTGCGCACTTCGGAGGTAGTGTTGGAGTGCAAAGGGGTAGTTTGACCTGGCAGTATCACAGGTGATGTCCACAGCGCCCTGGCGGATTTCTTCAAAGCAGGGAAAGCCGATGCGGAGACGGTGTAGTCGGTCCCGTAAGTGTGGGGGGTGATGGTGGGTCTTGGGGAAGTGGGTGGTAAGCTGTTGCAGCAGCGTACCAGGAATGCAGAGGGGGGTGATGATAGGGCGACTGTGGCCTCGTGTTGGCTGGCGGGAGCAAGGCGTGCGAGCAGGACTTTATTTTAAGTAGAGTTTGGGAGAGGCTGGACGAACAGCCTTGGTGGGGCTGTGGAGGGCAGCGGCTGGATTTTGCAGCTCTGTCATCGGCTTCGTTGCCACTAAGGCCTATCATGGCTGGGAACCCAATGAGGTTGATTTTGCAAAGCCCGTGCGCCCAGTCGCTGGGCAGAAGAAGAGTGGAGGTGATGAGGGTGAGTTATCCTGTGGCTGTGTATTTCTGAGGGCCTGGATAGGAGGATTTTTGAGTCTCTGTGTATGTGACATGAGGGAGTGCTCTCCAGGGCCGTGGTAGAGCGCCACGAATGGCGACTAGTTTCAGCCTTGAGCAGCTGGCGCCATCTGTTAGACCCATTGTTTCGTATTTGTCCGCTCACAAAAGCCGCTCCCTGCTGCTCCTGTGGCAGATCTACTGACCCGTCTGTGAAGATAGATGAGGGAAGCAGGGTCGTCAAGTCTCCATGCCGTAGCATTTCACCAAGCGATAAGGCAGCGGGGAGCCAGTGTGCCTTTGGCGCTCAAGACTGTGGAGTGATGTGATGATTGGATGAGGGCTCAAGTCGGTGGCGTAGCGAAGTTCGGGTGAGGGAAGTCCTCGCCCTTACTGAGGAGGGTTTTCGTGAAATTCCCATAAGTGAGAATTGCTTCTGCCAGCGCACGCTGACCCAACATTGCCGCCGAAGGTTGTTGCGGGGCCTGGCAAATGAGTTTGCAACCTTGACGGTAGGTTCGTAGGGGTATGGCAGGTGGGTCATTTTTGGGCGAGCAGGCAGGCTGTCCGTTTTTCGATACGGCGCCGAGTCGGGACACCTGTCACTCCTGCTGCGGGTGCAGACCTTAGTCCATCTGGGGGCTTTGATGATGAATCCAGGGCGCTGTTTTGTGGGGCCTCTAAGTTTTTGGTGTAGGGTGTTCGGAGAGAGATAAGGCCCATGGAGCGCTATAGTCCGGAGATAGCGGATGGCGTGAATGTAAAAAGGTGCCGCTTCAACCTGGAAACTGCCCCCCCCCTTTCTAAAGCCAGTGATTGCCCTATTACTGGCCGCTCTCATCTCTCTCTCCTCTCTCTCATGCTCTCTCTCCTCCTCTCTCTCTCTCTCTCTCTCTCTCTCTTCTCGCTCTCTCTCTCTCTCCTCCCCCCTCCTCTCTTCTCCTTCCAAGCTTTTTTTATCCCAATCTCCGTCACTCGTCTCATAACAAAACTGAGAGCATCCACGATTTCAAATTCGAATCAAGCTTGTGATATGAAAGCACCCCAAGGGCGGAAGTTTTTGGTTAAGATGGTACCCTATACACCATACACATCCCCTCCCCTTGCTCAAGAGGCCAATGACTGCCCGCATTAATCAGTTTAAAAGATCTCGATTTTGAGCGGGAATCGAACGCGTGACTAGAGATGTTGCAACGCGTAATTTTTCACCATGGCGTAGCTACGGGAAGTCACGTGCAACCCCCCCCCCCTGACATCCGGTGCTCCCCACTGGCCATGGCTGCCGTATTCAGTATATTGCTCTAATACCCCCACTATCTGCTCTTAGAATTGCTCTTATACAGTATGTGGCTCAGAATATTCCGTAGCTCCGCTTGCCTAATACTGTAATTCATTTTGCAACGACACTCACGATAGCTTAGCCCGCGACTCCACTTTCCCGGCGGCTGGGGTTAGCTCCGAGCGGATGATTATTGTAACCTTGTTGTCATATTAAGTAGTCAACATAATGCTCGCCAATCAAGTATCTCATCACCCATCCCGCCGGGGGACAGTGTGGTCCGCCATGACGAGCCTTTTTCGTGAGTGGCCTTGCCAAACTGAATACATATAGTGGGTCCCCCCTATCTCAGCTGGTGCTTCCCATTGACCCCCAACCACTAGCAAAATATTTACAATTTTTTTTATTATTTAGTTTTTTTTTTTTTATTACCCCCGTTTATGTACTACCCGCCCCTTTATTTATTACCCCCCTTTTTTTTTTTTTTTTTTTATTTTACCTTTTTACACCTTACCCCACCTTTTTTTTTTTTTTGTACTTTTTTTTTTTATTTTTTTTATTTTTTTTACCCCTTTTTATATTTACCCGTTTTTTTTATTTTATATATTTACCCCCATTTTTTTTACTGTTATATATTACCACCCCCCCCCAATTTTACCCTTTTTTTGTTATTTTTACCCTCCCCCCGACTTATTTTTTTACCCTATTAACTTTTTTTTTTTATTTTTTACCCCCTGCTATGCCACTGTTTTCCCACTGACCTAGCTCACGTCAGGGAGAGAGAGAGAGAGAGAGAGAGAGAGGAGAGACGAGAAGCGAGAGCGAGAGAGAGAGATAAGATAGATTTTTCATCTATCTAGAACACTTGCAAGTACCGACTACAAGGTTATTTGCTATACAAAGCGCCGCCACGTCCAGCATGAAAACTAGGCGGACTCGACCGCTGACACGAATGCCAGGGACTGCTGCACTTGGTGAATCTCACGTCTCTACCACCTGCACCCTGACGGGCGAAGAGAGAGAGATAATCACATATATGTATTCACCCAAACACCAACCTAAATCTATTTGTGGAGTCATGCACAAGGATATGCATACATCGTACACAAGGTTAAAATAAAATAGTTATCTGTGCACAGGGGTCCGAGTCTATCGTAAACATTCAATCACCGCTGGGTCCTACCAACATAAAGTTTATATGTAGAAAAATAATAATAATATAAGATTTCCACTGTCCTTACTTTTCGTTCCTTGATGTCTAATGTTTCGCGCCTAGCGTTCACGCGACCATTTTGATTTCCCTTGTGTACCTCATGTGTAGTGCGCTACCAGCTCTTGAATTAACCACTGGCACTTGATCATCTATATCCCCTCCCTTTCAGTCTGCGAACAACACAAACACACGCCCTCAGCCTCACTTACCGCGTGAGATGACTTGCTCGACTGACGCCTCGTGAGCTCTCTAAGTACTAGAGGGAACGGCCGATGAATGCTTCGATAAAAATGACACAGCGACGGCAAGAATCGTAGACGGGCGGAGCCATCACAGGCAGGAATGCTTGTGGGAGATGAACTCAATCATCAGTCGCTCGGAAGAGGTTCGACGTAAAACGAGATGTTTCCTGTTTAAATTTCTTGTCCTATTTTCACATCCAATTACCTTGAAAACACGCTGTAACAGTTATATTCTTATTACTCGTGATTCCTAGTATTCCATGGCATTGATCAATAACCATAAGGATCACAGATGTCGATGAACGATTGCGTTTTCTAGATGGTGCGCGTCGACATCACGACAACCGCGTCGAAGTGCGTCTCACTCCCGCAGTTCGCAGAACGGTAGGGAGGGTGGGGGGTCTGGGTTTGGGGCAAGGCCAAGAACGGAGAGGTCAGCCACCTGCGCCCATAAGTTAAAAAAACCCTCTCCCCTTTCACGTGCTCACATGACGCACGGAATGACGCGATCTAGGGGTCGAGCGAGACCACCGAAAGACACCGTGTCTCTCCGGTGTGCCACGGCGAGGGCATTTGCCCGCCATTCCATCTCTGTCCCTCCTAGTTTCGGTGACGTCGCATGTCCCTCCCATTAAGTGTTCACTTTGAACAAATTCCCCTAGGGACTGGCTGGTGGGCCGACCTGTTTCTTTCTTGAACCTTGGGTTGGGGGAGACGGGAGTAAGAAGAAACGGGAAGCGATCAAGAATACTGCAACCACTTGCTTTATATCCTAACTTAATCACTATACTTGGTTTATGATAAAATAGCCACACAACACTTCCCCAGCGATCCCTCTCTCTCTCTCTCAATTTATTCACATACCACCTCTTATACACATACTACCTACCTACCTACGCCGTAGGGTAGGTATTCCAGGGCACACCACAAAATGTCCGTCCGTCCACCAGAGAGAGAGAGAGAGAGAGGAAGAGAGAGATGAGAGAGAGAGAGAAGGGAGAGAGAGAGAGAGAGAAGAGGGAGAGAGAGAGAGAGAGAGAGAAAAAAGAGAGAGAGAGAGAGGAGAGAGAGAGAGAGAGAGAGAGAGAGAGAAGAGAGGGAGGAAGCGAGAGAGAGATTTCAATAAATACATAAAAGGCTAAGGGAGAGGTCCGAACAGATTGCATTAGATTGAAACACTTTTTTGCGAAACTGCGCTGAGTCTTTCAAATGTTTACAGCCTTCAAGTGTGCGAAGTCTGTCCCATAAGATGTCGTAGTCATTTTTTGCTTCCTTGACGCCCAAACCGTGTTGGAATATCGTGCCAATTTTAATATTTAAAAACTCGAGGGAGAGGAAGGATGTAAAGGAACACCAGTGAATAACAGTATATAATAGTAAACAGGGAGAGGGTCTGCAGCAGCTCATCGAGAAAACAAGCAACGGACCAACAGGAGTACGGGTAAACAGAGAGCCTGCTGGCCTATAACGGGATTCAATTGCATGACTACCTATCTCTATTATATATATAATGTGTGTGTGTGTGTGTGTGTTGTGTGTGTGTGTGGTGTAGCGCGTGCGTGTATGTGTGTGTGCTGTGTGTGTGTGCAGTTTTGTGTGCGTGTGTGTGCATGTGTGTGTGTGTGCATGTGTGTTTGTGCGCATGTGTGTGTGCATGTGTGTGTGTGTGTGTGTGTGTCCTCCAGGATCAAATTTTGGCTTCCCAGCCTCTCCATTATTGATAACAAGATCGGCCCCTGGCATGTGACAGGCAAGTGGAGGAATATGCAACAAAAGCGTGGAGAAGGCGGAGGATAAGGAAAAAAAAGTTGATGCGTAGGCGGAGAAGAGTAGAAATATGACAGAAAGAAAGAAGAAGAAAAAAGAAGAGGAGAAGAAGGGATCAAGGCGTAAAGGAGGAACAGGATGAGCACAAACAACTGGAATGGGACTGACAACGAAGAAGCCTAAGTTTGCAGGAAGAAGCAAGTAAGGACGGGAGAATTTAAAAATATATAAAGAGCTTAAGAAGCATTACAAACTAAACTATTGTTGGTGAAGAAGCTGGATTTTGCCCTTTTGTTTCATAGGGATCTTGGACAGGGAGTTTTTGGAATTTGAAAATAGTTTTTTCTCAATTAATTTAAGTTTTTCCAGTTTACGTATATAACAAGAGGATAATCGGTAGTTAGTGGAACAAAGGAGTTATTCTCGAACCTTTGCTGGCCCGTGTGGACATTGCTCCTATCTTTAAAAAGTGTAAATTGATTCCTTCTCTTCTCATGTTCTTCGATTTCTATTCATACGCGTAGTTCAGCACGACTTTCTCTTGTTGCTTTTTCCTGAACCTTAGCGTTACTTTGACCACTGCAAGTCTTGGGCACGCACACTGATCTCCCCGAGGATTTCAGGCACTGGCTGCACCATTCGTTTGGCCTTCCATTACCACATATATTTTCTGCACCACACCATATGTTTTTTCCTTCTATTGCCAGTCCGTTCATAGTGCTGAAGTAACTCTTAAGTACACAAAATCTCCACAAATCTGAAGCTGCAATCTGGATCTCAAGCATAATAGTTTGGACTAAGCCAAAGACAACCGGCACGCAGAGACAGGCGCTTGATTGCAGTAAACACGAGGTGGGACCAAAAATTAAACAGGACGCCGCGCAAACCGTACCTCGTGTCCGTACCCTGAAGGGAAGCACGTTGACACCACTTATTGCCGGCCCGTGTGGGAGTGAGGATAGATATTATAGTTTTAAGGCGCCGCAACTGCGGGGTTATTGACGCCAGCTTACATAAGGCAGCACTAAAAGTCGTATTAAAAACAAATTTTTTGATAAAATCAATTATAAAAAAACAACAAAATATATAAAAGCACGATATTGGGCATTAAGCAATACTAAAAGAATATTAAAAATATCATAAATAATCATAACTTTGTTGAAAGGCCAACCCTCTCAATAAAAGGTAATGGACCTCATGTCCCGGGAGAAACCCTCCCTCTCCCAATGCCAGGGCGACGGTAAGCACCGTCCGACCCCCGACAACCGGACAAGAACACTGCTCACGTAGGAGTATGGGAGTGAACACGGGGTTGATGCTTGAGAGAAGAGAGAGAGAGAGATAGAGAGAGATAGAGAAAGAGAGAGAGTAGAGAGAGAGAGAGAGAGAGAGGATATGAGAGAGAGAGAAGAGAGATAGAGGCGAGATTACACTGCTGGTATTTCACACTGTTTAGCATAAAACCCCCCTTGGGGAAATGTATGATAAGTAAGGAGGAGGAGGAGGAGGAGGAGAGGGGAGGAGGAGGTAAGAAAACAGTGTTGTTCAGCGTCTGGAGATCACCTGCGGCCCCTCACTCCCCCCCTCACCCTCCTTGCCTAGAGCCAATCCTCTATCCCACCATCTCCAATAATTATCATCCTTTCTCCTTGACAGCAATCTTAATCAGAGTAATTATTCAAAAGGGTTAATGTTGGTATTTATTCCAATGTGTTTTATTTACCATTACAATGACACTTGGGCGTCCACTATAGTCCCCCTTTAACACCATCATCACCATTAATCACATACCTCTATATTCTATAAGTCTTACGGTACTACGCCAGCTACTATCACCACCCCTATACCGCTTTGCAGGTCTACGCCATAACAATAGTCCATACTGCCAACACCCTAACACCACCACCATCACCACCACAATAAAGGCTCAATGGTTTGATCTTCAGCCTATCGCATTTTCTTTGTATCATACAACCTCTCTCTCTCTCGGTCTCTCTCTAGCTCTCTCTCTCTTCCCTTCTTTCCTCTCTCTCTCTCGCTCTCTGTCCCCCTCTCTCTCTCTCTCTCTCTCTCCTCTCACACTTGACACACACAAACATCACAAACGAAGCACAAGCAAACATGAACAAGTGATTCGAATCTTTAAAAGTTGATTCATTACAAAACGAAACAGTTTTCTCTCTTTAGTCAACAAATTAATAAGGCCGACAGTACAATAGAAACACATTCAAACAAATACCAAGGATTAAAAAGAATAACAAACCAGCCGGAGAGAGAGAGAGAGAGAGAGAAGGGTGGGTGGGAGGAGGAGGAACTGTGCACGCAGGCTCGGCACAGTATAGACCAAGGTAGGGGAGTCAACCAAAAGGACTCCCTACTGTCTACCACCAGTGCCCCACACGTGTACTGGGCCGCCAAGTGTGGACTCATGAAAGGATGACGATTAATCTACCGAGGGTTGGCGCCTAGTGGTAGCATCATAGGTATAAGGCTATAGGGTTGGTAGCGCTCACTCCGAGGGAGAGTCGCGGGGAAGGGAAGGAGGCGTCCTTCCCTGCCCCCCGCTCTCCCTCCTCTCTCTTTCTCCCCTGCCCCCTACTCCCCCACTGCCCTCCCTCCCTCCATTGTCTCCCAAGCCTCCCCTCCCACTCTTCCACTTTCCTCCCCTTTCTTTCCCTTAATTCTCCTAACGACTTAACTTACTCTAATCTCATTTAAACAATCGTGTGAAGCGATACAAATATAGAGCAGGGATAGAAAGACAATGGAGGAGAAACTAATGACAGAAAGTAGAATTCATGGAGAAGACCTACAAGGGGAAATGCTTACGGCGGGAAATAGAATGCGAATACAATTGTGTTATATCTTCCTGTCTCTATCCTCTGCCAACATCCCTGCCTGACAACCATACTCGTCCTGACACACCCAAGCACGGCCGTTCACAACCGAGAAGTCCCGGGTTCGATCCCCGGTCTGAGCGGAAACATATGGGCTTTTTCCTTAAAACCCGAGCCCCTGCCCCCCCAGCAGTGAAGGGTCCCGGGTGTTACCCGGGGTTTGTGACCTGCTCTCCGGGGTGGGTTCGGCCAAAACAAAGCCTAAGGATGAATGATAAAAATTTTTGATATGGAGAGGGGGCCCCATACGAGCGTCGTTGGCCCTTTAAAATACAACTAGATAAATTACAACTAATGAATACACACACAACACATACACAACCAAAACACATACCACACCCTACACACACCCCAAAGCACAAAACAGAACCACACACAACACAAAAAACATACCAAAAACACACATACCCACACAGTGGCGGCCCGGTTTGAGTGGCGCCCTTTTAGTACAGGGCATTAGTAAAAATTTAACAAAACCCCTAGAAAAAAATAGTAAAAGCTGATTTTTTCAGGGACCCCAGAAAACCAATAAGCAGTCCATGTGCAAAGTTTTCAAATTTGCGAAAATGGGTAAAATCCAAAATCGGCAAAAGGCAACTTATTACATGGCCATGCATGTTCATTTTGAGTTAAAAAAATTTTAGTAAGTTTAATTTATAGTTTTATAATAAAGTGAGGATAATTGCATAAATTAAAATTAATAGTATATTATGATAAAAATTAAAAATTATAATAAAATTTTCTCGTTTTTTCGGGTCTGTCATGTGGCCGAGTTTGCGTATTCCCACATGGGGGAAGCAGATCACATCAGAGGCAGAGGCCATGAAAAGGGGCCTTAGGGACTCCTACGACCCAGCTTTAAAAGAGAAGAGGGTTTTGCAGTCGTTTTTTGAGAGGAAGAGGCCCAAAAATTGCCAGCCCCACCCCATGGTAAATGTCGTCGCGAATCATTCGACCATGCGTATACTTCTTACAAAAGGAAAAGGGAAAAGAGAGCCTTTGGATCTGATTGGGGAAATCATTTAAAAATTGGGGTTCAAGAACTCGATTTTTCAATATAAAAAAGATTTCTCTATTGTGCAAAGTTTTGTAATAAAATACAATGTAGAAAAAAAGATACCCCGCAACCGTGGGGAAAGGGCACATGATGTATAAAAAAAGCCACCCTTCAAAGCGTAATTGAGAAAGTGGCATCCCCAAATTGGTGGGGAGATGCTTTTTGGGGACTAAGCATCCAATGGTTAGATTTTATTGCGCTGAAGTAAAGTACCACCATGACTGTCGGTTCTTTTCATGCGGCAAACAATTTCCAACGAGAATCCCGGAGGGTTCAACGGGGCCGACCGTCAATGCCAAAAAAACCCGCGGCATTCCAGAAGTTGTCCCAAATTTTTTATTTAAAATGATGAATGTCAATTTTCACTTGCAGAACTTATGATTTTTGAGGGACACATTTAGATGGGGAAGAGGGTTAAAACCCCCAAAAAAGGTTTAGGACAGAAATTGGAGGAATTTTTCGGGCGGACATTTTTTCGGACGTGATTTGGAAAAAACCAAAAATACTTTTCTTAGATGAAAGAAAACCACATTTTTAAAGAAATTTATAGTCCAGAAACATGACAAAAGTTTAAATCATAGATTGGAGCTGCAATCATACAAGATGATGAAAGTCTGTGTATGTTAACCCGAATACCCACAATGACAAAATTTGCAAGACAGTGATAAAATGGGCCTGCTCTTTGAAACGACTACTGATGGTATAATAAACAAAATTGAAAAGAGTGTGGGGTTGAACCCCGCCGTACAGCACTTGCACACGGATAATATTCGTGTCGACCTCGACATTTGGTCCCCAAATTTTGCTAGCAATTTGTTTATATCAATCGTAAATTGATTCGAAACTAGTAGATATATTGAGTAGTATGTCTTTTGTGATGTTTATAGGGAGGTTCAAGTCTATATGATCACTGCTTACAGAAAAACAATTGTATGATCTCGAAGGGATTTTTTTAATTTTATTTTGATAATGTGACATCAATTTTAGAACCCTCACGGTCTTGGTCCCTGGCATGTTTTTGGGTGGATTGCATGTTTTTCCCCTCTAGGTGACAGACAATCCAGTCTGCATTCCCCGTTCTACTAAGAAGACGTGTTTCACCAAACAGGTAAATTTGGCAGTCCCAATAAAAGTGTACAAGAAAACCTAGCCCCTTTGGGATTAAGTCGATCATTGTCGGGCCCCTTAAACCTCTAAAGGATCCCCCACCCCTAAAATTGCCCAAATTTTTGGATATGTCTGGATAGCAAGTTTCTTTAGGAGATAATCATGAAGAAGTAAGATTCGATCCTCCTTCGTTAACCAGGACCCCTTCCCCGAACCATTAATCTGTTTTTTTTTTGCACAGAAACTACTGAAGAGCAGGGTTTAGTGTTTGCCCTTTTCTTCGATCAACCCCTTATAAAAAAAGCAAAGAAATTTGAAATCATCCATGCCAGTAAAAAAACATTGTATTGACTTGGAGGTTTTCACCTACTCATTTCATACAGGGGATCGTTGGATTGTGATGGGTGGTAGTGGTTTGGAAGTTTTTGGGAAGACTTTTTGCCCCCAAATACTGTAATCCATATGATGGCCGGGCATGCATTGCTCGCGCCTTCGCGCATCTTCTGTCGTCGGTGCCCATATGTCCAATTACTGGAGCCCTGGATTCTCAGTAATGTTAATTCACTCAATCCAGGCTGTAACCAGATCTGCTGAGGGGAAATCCCCACTGCTTCGGGGAAAAATATATGTGTCCAACGCTCAACAGATCATGGTGCCCTGATGAAAGTTTGCCGCCCAAAGTCAAACTGTAAAGCAAATATTTGAAACAAGTGCCCCTTATTAAAAGTTTCATCCGAGCAGAACCCCCACGGAGATTAGGATTTACATCTCCATACCGTCAGTAAAATGACCCCCCTGTTTCAGTGGTGGCCACCTTGCATAGCAAAGTTGCCCCCCTCTACCTTGCCCAGATAAAGGTTAAGTGTATCATGTTCCAGATCAGTACTGGACTTCCCCGGCATGGGAAATTTCACCACCCCGAAGAACAAAAATTTTTCAGGAGTGGAAACTTTGCGACCAGACTATTGAACAAAAATTGATGCGGTTGCTGAAGACCCCGGAGGGTATGGTCGTGGTCGAGGAATTACAGACAACACTCAATAAATGGGGGGGGATGCTATGCCCAGAGCTCCCAATATGCATGCCCTGGAAGTTTCACTGCATCCACAGTCACACATCTAACCAGCACGTAGATCTGCGTGAGCGTAAGCCAGAGATGCTAAAGACGATGAGACCTTTCCTCAACTGGCTCAAAGTACATCTCCATTTTCATATGGAGACCATGAGCTCTGGTCTGTGTAGCAAGTGGTGTTGCTGGCAAGTGGAAATGCAGATCAAGCATTTGATTTTGGGGTGTCAAGGCGCTTCTGTAAGCTGGCGAAACCTTGCTGACGAAAAATTAAAACAAAAAAAGACCGTGTGACCAGCACAGTGGTGACAAAAACGGGTCATGGCGAGGGTGTTGAGGTGGATTGAAAGAACAGTATTGTTATGAGGGTACATGTGTGATCCGGGGGGTGTTCTGAGATGGAGGAAATCTGCTTCAGAGTTTGCCAAACCCACCCTCCCTATTCGATAAAGGTACATGAGGAAAAACCACAACGGTTTCCTTGCAGTTTTCTCAAGTCGAAAGTGAAGCCCATCAGAACTTCCAGATAATGCACGTTTCGTCCTTTGTGGGGGACATCTTTCAAAGTTTTCCAGGCCGTATCCCACATACAACCGGGGGGTGTGCCCATATGTACCCCATGTTTTTGTTCACTAGGCCCGGGTAGAAGTGGTTTGACGGGTAGGGATTTTTCTTCAACAAAAACTGCGGAAAACAGCAGCGAAGCGCCAAACAAAACACTTTTCCGACATTTTCTTTTAAGTTAGGAAAGAAAACCAATAAAAAAGGCTTCTTGGGTAATGGCAGGGAAAAAGGACCGATTTAAACCCCCAAAAAAATTTAAAGAAAAATATGAGGTGTGGGTATAATTGTCAAAAAAGTGTTGAGATCTGACTGGCTGATTGCAAAGTGCCATGATTCGTCAACTTCCATAGATGGTGCCCCAAATCAAAATTCCCCTGCGTTGTCGTGGGGGGGAAGTATGACTTGCTGGGATGATGGACGCACAAGCCACCCCAAACATGAAATTTTAATGCTCTGTGGACGGAACCCTTTTCATGTGTACGGAACGTGAAATCCAGGAAGCTGTTTAGCATCAAAAAAACACTGATGTTGTACATGCAATTAATGGATGTGTACTGTGTTTCCAATACAAACAAGTGAAAAAAAGGGCCCTTCAGCTGTTCGTAGTGATGACAATTGGACTTTTGAGTGTTTTCTTTAGCTGACAGCAGTCAGGATGAGATAGCACCCTGGAAGTTGTTTTTTAAAGCTGTCGGAGCTGTCCGGGCAAATTCACTGGACAACACGATGTTTTGTACTTCCGATCTACACGTAGAGCGTCCTTTCCCCCCCTCGGTTTCAAGTTGGAACAATCCCCAACTTTAGCAGCTGCCAAATTCCATAGTATAGAAATACCATGTGTTTAGCAATGGCAGGGACATGAGTACACCAAATGGGGGGGGGTGGGAGAGAGGGGGGGATACTTGTTCCCAAATTTTACCGATAGGCCGTTGCTCCCGAGAAGGTACTGAAAATGGTATCTTGCGGCTGCAAGGGAGGGGTGGAACATTCGTTTTTACAAGGCCGGATGGGGAACCATAAAGTGCACTGGTTGCAGTGGGGACAATTGAAAAAAATTTGCATGTTTTGATGTAAAAGGGGAAGGGGGGTACTATTTATTAGACATTCCTTCAAATATGGTTTGGGTTATTTTTGGGGTTTCTAATTGGTGTTTTGTACAATATAACATAGTTGGGGTATTATAATGTAACGTCAAACAATTGTGGTATATTAAAATTTTAAAAAATTAAAAAAAAATCTTCACCTTATTGAATTATGCTAATTTGTCAACCCCAAAAAATTTTTTATGGCTCCCTTGTATTCAGCCAAATCAAAACATAGATGTAACACAAAAATTTATTTTCTACAAACTCGGATGGATGACAAGTACTTTTTCATTTTTTCGTTTGTATGGCGGCCATTTTGAATATGAAAAAAGCCCCGAGGGTTTTATTTGCAGAACCTTGGCACAAGGGCGATATATACAAAAATTTTTTAGCCTCCTGAAAAAAAACGCTTTTTACATTTTTTCCACCTTTTAGCTAAGCTCCTTCCCTCTCGCAGTAGGCCTCCCGCCCCCCCATTCTTTTTTTTTTCTTGTTTATAAAATTCAGTGTCACTATGGCCAAAGCAGCCCGCTCTTAGTGAAAAAATGGGGCTTGGAGAGGGACTCAAAACCACCTTGTGTTGTGGAAAAATTTTATCAAAAATACGATACGCGAGGGAGGCGAGGGGAATGTGATAGGAGAACTGCGGGTTTGTACGTTCCCCGTAGCCAAAATCATCGATTTTTGACCCGAGCTCCGCGAAAACTTTGTCAGTGTAATAACCTCTTAACTCTCCAAGCCCCGGCGGCGAAACCCACGCCACAAATCCTACCTACGTGTCCCAAACCCCCGGGCGGAATCAATGGACGGCGGCCAAGACAGCCGTTTCAAATTAAGGTGCTAATAAGGTGTAAAAATTGTTAATACCCTGGGAATGTTCATTATTTTATATGCCAAACTTTTCATTTTCTTAAATTACCTTAATTAATTTCCCTTACCATTTAAATTATATTTTTACACATTCCCCCACTCCCCTTTTTGTGGCGAGCAACAAAAACCTATGAAAAACTTTTTAAAAAAATTGCAAAATTTGCAATATTTTTTTTTAAATTTTTTTGAAATTTAGTTCCTACAGTTTTCGGGCATGGTTTAACACGAAACTGGAGTCTTTTCAGTTACAAAGATTAAATTCCATATTTCAGCCCTTTCAGCCTTGATTGTTTAGGAAAACCGCGAAAAAAGCAATTTTTACATTTTTGGTTTTGGTGGTACAAGTAAAAAAAATATGTGCTGTTTTTTCAAATTTGAGTGAGTTCTTAATTTTGTGGAGGGTTTAAAACCAGGATAAATTTGGACTTTCGGCTAAATTTGGCCCAGATCTCTCCCCAATTGTTCGAATTAAGAGGGTTTACTGTAAAGGGGACATTTATCCTTGATCTTCCTTTTAGTCAGCTTTATCAGGTTTAGGATAAACTAAATGAGTTTACCCTTTCCCCTTCCCCCTCTTCCTTTGGGAAAAAATTAAAACCCTTTCACGCACTAAAAGTTTAAAAAGTTTTTTCCGTCCAGCAACATCCGGTCTTATGCCCCTAAGGGGCCCCGCGAAATGGCCCAGACTGTGAGCAATAATTGTTTTATGTTTTTCAATTTCACCAACGTGTATTCTTTTTTTTGGCTTATTTTAACATTTTTTTTGGAAGAGTTTTTCTGCCTTATGAAAGAAAAAAAAAAAACAAAAATGCAAATAAATAGGGAATTTTTTCCGGCTCCGAAAAAATTGATAAAGAGAAATAAGAAAAACTTAGTTCACCCCTTTGTACCGAAACTTCCTGATAACTTTTTATGGTTTATATCCAAAAAAGCGGATTTTTTTTGAGGATTCAACGTACCCTTATAATTTTTTATATGGTCATTATGGCCAGCTCGGGACACGTTTTAAAGGGACGCAATTTGAGGCACAGGCTGCCTGCTGGTGGAAAAATGACACACAAACCTTATCATTTTTCCCCCACTCAAACAGAGTTGACAATTTTATTTTTTTGGTTAGGTTTGGGTCTTTGACGCAGAAATTTTGAGCAAAACTGATAAATATTTTTTTAAGGGGAATTTTTAAAGTTTTTGACGCATTCGGGTTCCCCCAAAACTCAGATGCAGACGGCCCCGTTTTCACCGATGCGTCACCGTTCGGAAAGGGTTAAGAGTAATCTCAGGGGGGTTATGAAGATGGGCTTCCTCATTACTCTTCTTAATACTCTTTATAATTTAAGTTTTTACCTTTAATCAGGAGGGGCAAACCTTTCTCATTTCCCTTATTTGTATCTTGAGTCTCTTTCATCATTTAAAAGGAACAAGAGGAAAGGAATAAGGAGGTATTACAGGAAGAGGTTAAGAAAAGGGCACGGGAACGGAACCCCAGCAACCCCCCACCCCCAGACTCAGAACCCAGACGCCCCAACCCCCCAGGACCACAGCACAGGGGAAAAGAAATACAGATAGAATAGAAAATTTATTTCTCCTTAAAAATGGGAAGAAATTTTTTTCTCTTAACTAAGGTATTTATGCCCTTACGTCATCCAAAACAGAAGTAGCTGTTTTAGTTTTCCAACAATTGTCCCCCATATTCCCTTTAAAAACCAAATGAAAAACGACATCTGGCAGGGGAAATTTTTTACATCTTGAATTTTCCAACGTTTAAATTAAGAACCCCCTACAAAATAACTTGTATCCTTCACACGTACCCTTTTTTTTACACCCCTTTTCCCCGAATTATCTTCCTCTAAAATGCCATTTTGACCTCCGATGCTGGCAAAATTTTCCCTTTTTTTGCATTTTTTAATCTTCCATCGTAAAGACTCTTTGTGCATGTATATATAAACCTCTTGTAGATAAAGGGCCCGAGGGGTTTTTGTGGTCGGGTGTATATGATTACAATTTTTCCTTTAAAATTATGACACTTGCCACTATCACTTCTAGTCCATTCAGGCATTAAGTTTCTATTGGGAAAGCTGTACTTTGTTACTCCCACCCTAGGGGTAAAAAAAGTCCCCGGACAGTTTTTTTTTTTATGTACAGACGTGTATGGGGTTAAAACTTACATTTTTCCTACAAATTTTTTTTTAAAAAAAAACCAAAAAAAAAGATTTTT